>JAJMGH010000008.1:0-579631 GCA_030568555.1 Suhomyces bolitotheri
CCAGTGGTGGTAGACTTACCAGAATCGACGTGACCAATGACGACGACGTTAACGTGAGACTTATCCTTACCCATTTTTGATTTATTGAGATAACTGGAACAGAAAAATTTTTGGGGCGCTGTCCTTTTATATTTGCCTCTCCAGGGGGAGGGGGGACGCTGAAAAAAAAAAAAAAATTCTATAATGCGATGAGCAGTATGAAATATACGCTTAGATGCTGGTTCTAACAATAGCATAAGAGTTCTACTACGCTTCAATTCAACAAGGCATCCAGTGGTGTTAGAATTGAAATTGAATGAGATGAAGTCTCTCTATACGAATTACAAAGCAATGCCTCTAAAGCTGAATAATGCTTCAAAGAATTTAGTTTGGACCAAATTTGCTGCAGCAATCAAACACGTGTAACTAAAACCAGATTTTTCAGATTTGCGCAGAATTACCGTATTCGGAAGTCCGCAGACCACGTGACGAGAGTTTACTGTTCATACCAGCAACATCTTCTATCGTAACCATAGAGGTCGAAGTTTATAGAATTGATTGATGTTTTCGTTTATTATATAGATGTATATGTGCAAGAAGCTAGATCATTTGGAAAACACGTTATCGCTCTTTTGTGGTGACACATAAGATTTTCTAAAAATGTCCTCATTAGTTGTTCCAGCAGCCGCAGCAGTGGAAGCAACAGGTGTGGAAGTGGCGGTGGTAGAATTATGCGAGGTACCCAATGCGCTCTCCATGCTTGAACGAGTGGCGGAAGACGAAGATCTTCTTCTCTGATTTCTAGCAAACAGTGGGTCTGTTCTTTTGCCTTTTGACGATGCAAATAATCCCAAAATATCAGTAAGAGTAACCACACCAATAAGTTTACCAGGAAGGCCAGTCTCCGTCGCACTGTAAGAACTAGTAGGAGTGTTGCAACCCAAAGCAGCTTCAACTGTAGTTGGAGCTGTCGAATTACCACTGTTATTGACACCATTATTGATAGATGATGCCGATGAAACTGTGTTGGTAGAACTGATTGAACCCGAATGATTGCGGTTACTAGATTCCACAATCCAAAGACGGTGACTCTGAGTGGCAACAAGTTTGGCTATCACTCTGCCAAGAGAACTTTGATTATTCACATGGAAAATAGGGAATTGGTCTTGGCCCTCTTCAATACCCTTTTGACTAAGATTGTAACTGATAAAGTTCAAAACAGACTTGAATAATAAATGAGAGTTTTTAGAAGTTGAAACATGTTTGACATCTACAATTGAGATGTTACCGATAAGAGAACGGGACCGGTCAATAACAGCAAGGGAACTGACTCTTTCGTGGAACATCTTTTGAAGAGCATCTATCAATAATTGATCTTCATAGATACTCAATGGAGAGCTAGAACCAATACCGAGGTCTTGCAAAGTAGAATTGATGTAGAAATCAAGAGAAGGAAACCTTCTGGCGTTTTCCCATAAGTACTTGATTAAACGACGCTGAGAGAGGATACCAGTAATTTTGTCTCCATCAGTGATGGCAATACGATGTACCCCATTTCCCAAAGTTTCAACCACAGGAAATAACGTGTCGCTTTCAGTGAACTTGATAAATGGATTCTTAGGGTGAAGCTTGATTATGAATTCGACAGGAACTTCTTCACCACGCTTCGCCTTTGCAATGGTTTGCGTCACAAACTCTTGCTTCTTTGCAAAGTCGTGGTTATCAGAACGAGACGCACTGTTGGTGCCCAAAGGAAGGTCTATTTCATTGACAGCTAAATTATCAATAGGGATTTTGTTCATGATCAACAATAAATAAGTGTTCAAGTCTGAGTAATCAAAGGTTAAACAGTCCTTGGCAGTAGGGGCTATCAAAACAGGAATACTGGTGAGATGGTGATGGACCAACGTTTCAAACGCTTTCTGCACTGAAAAGGACGCATTGATGGTGACCAATTTGTTAGATTCCGTCAATTCTTTGAGGGGAATATCTGACCAATCCAAGCCTGAAGCGGACAGAGAAGGTCCATGATGAGCGTTGAACACTGATGACGAACGAGAGCTGTTCGACGGGTTTCTTGATAGACTGAACCCGTGGATATCATCATGGTCTAGAGGTTGAACAGGTAATGGAGGAGGAGAGCTCAACAATTCCACAATTGATGGCTTTCTGGAAGGATGTTGGCTGGTAGACCCTGAAAACGATGGATGGTGACTATGATGACCATGGATATGGTGGTTTACCGGTTTCGATGTGGGGGAGGTAGGCTGTTGTCTGAACGGAGGGTTGGACATTAGTGAGACAATTGAACTAATTACACTGATGCAAGAAAGGTTAAGTCAGGTGCTGAAATACGAGTCGTCACTAGGGCTTGACAGTTTTGAAAATATTAATACTGGGCAACAAGTCAAGTTGTTGCGGCCAATTGATAAGCACAGATATGCTGCGATCAGTGAGTGAATGTGGTATAGTTGACTAGTAGGGGTATGCCAATGGACAGGGAGATGGATCAGTCTGGCTGTCTCCGATACGAGGATATATCTGGAGGTTGAAGGTGTAGACACTGGCTACTATAAAAACGAATGACCCCACTTTGGGAAGGATCGCAAGGCAAAGGGCGGCGTGCATATAGGCAGCAATTCTCCGCCTGTGCACGTGACCCCTGCCGGTCGTGTCTGTGGTGTCAACAAAGCTGGTGGGGGCACGCCGGGCCGAGGCAGCGGAAACCCGGGTGCGCGCACGTGAGCCGTAGACACATCCGGGCACATTGGTGCGGACCATGCATCGAGTGCGCCCCGCTTCCTCCGATTCCTACGTCAATTTCCTAAATGAGAGGATTTTATTGAATGCATCCGCGGGACCAATAAAAAGTAAAGCCACCAAAGTGGCATGCCAACGGATGAAATACCCTTCGTCAAGGAGGTGGATATCAGGAGATGGTGGCAATTGACAAGATTCTACATCATGTGATCAGTCCTTGCCATCTGCCCATTCTACCCTCGGATTGTTGGGGTGCGCTAGTGCTATGTCAAACCCCGTGGATCGCCAGACCCAGAATCGCAGGCCCACATATTTAACGGCCGAAGCAGCGGAATGGTTGGGTGCAGCGCGCCACGTGACAGGAACCCCCGATGAGACTCCTGCTAGTTACTGCGGCCATTGCTGTCGTGCCCCCAAAGGTCATCCCGAAAGATTAAGATTCTCGCAAGATTAGCACTCATATTGTCCAGCCAATAAGCTCCTAACACTAAATAAGCTTCATCGAGCCACATGTTGTTATCGTATAACGGTCGGGCGGACCTTTGGCCGGTGTATGCAGGCAGCAATGCCACTATCTTTAACTCTGGCACCAATACTGCAGCCGCGCACCAATGGAAAATTGTTGGGTCAAAAAAGAAAAGTGCGCTGCTGCCCATATATAAAGAAAGGAGGACCAAGTAAGTACTGAGGTACTGAATTTCCAACTAAGCAAAGATGGAAGATTTAGAAGTGGCCGACGTCACTAAATTGAATGCTCTTGCAGCGGGTACCAACAAGAGGACCCCAAGAGTGGTTGCTGCCGGTCTTGGTGGTAGATTGATGGGTACCAGAGAGTTGGTGAAGGTGAGTGCTGAGCAGATCACCGAAGATTCTATGGAGTCTCTTGCTGAAAAGGATGCCCGTGAAAGGGAACACTTTTCCAAGCACAAGCACATCTCTGAAGTGCCATGGACCATGAACAACTTCTACAAGAAGATCAATTGGTTGAACTTGGTGTTGGTAGTGGGTATTCCATCTTATGGATTCTACAATGCGTTTTACTACCCACCACAGTTGAAAACTGCCATTCTCGGGTTTGTGCTTTATGCCTTCTCGGGTATCTCCATCACTGCTGGTTACCATCGTTTGTTCTCGCACAAGTCTTACGACGCTGTGTTGCCCGTGAGGTTGTTCTACGCCTTTTTCGGGGCTGGGGCCATCGAGGGTTCCATCAAGTGGTGGTCGCACTCCCACAGAATTCACCATCGTTACACCGATACTCCTCGTGATCCATATGACGCTCGTAAAGGGTTCTGGTACTCCCACATGGGCTGGATGTTGACCAAGCCAAACCCAAAGAACCGTGCTAGAGCTGACATTTCCGACTTGAGTAGTGACTGGGTGGTTACCTTCCAACATCGTCACTATTTGTTGATCATGCTTCTTGCTGCCTTCGTTTTCCCAACTCTTGTTGCTGGATTCTTCTGGGGTGACTACTGGGGCGGATTCATCTACGCTGGTATCATGAAGACGTTTGTTATCCAACAAGCCACCTTCTGCGTCAACTCTCTTGCCCACTGGATTGGTGTGCAACCATTTGACGACCGTAGAACTCCAAGAGATCACTTCTTGACTGCCTTTGTCACCTTCGGTGAAGGATACCACAACTTCCATCACGAATTCCCATCAGACTACAGAAATGCATTGAAATGGTACCAATACGACCCAACCAAGGTTGCTATTTGGGGTTTGTCCAAACTTGGTCTTGCCTGGGGCTTGAAGACCTTTAGTCAAAACGCCATTGAACAAGGCTTAGTCCAACAACAACAAAAGAAGATTGATAGATTGAGAAACAAGTTGAACTGGGGTTCCGGTGTCGATGAATTGCCAGTGTGGGACAGAAGCGAGTTCAACACCCGTGCCAAGCAAGAGGGTCTCATCATCATCTCTGGTATTGTGCATAACGTTAAGCCTTTCATCAAGGAACATCCTGGTGGTCAAGCGCTTGTACGTGCTTCATTGGGTAAGGATGCCACCAAGGCATTCAACGGTGCGGTGTATGCCCACTCCAATGCTGCACACAATTTATTGGCTACCATGCGTGTTGCCATCATTAGAGATGGTGACGTGAACGGTAATACGTTTGATCTCCAACAAGAATTTTTGGACAAGGAGAAACAAGCTTAATGTAAATATAGGTAGGATAATATAAGGAATGATTTTTAGATCAATTGGGCTTACTAGTAGAGAATTATTTACCCCGGCTTTGGGAATGCGGCTGCCAGTGCACACCTCGATATACGAATTGACTACAGTGACAGCTGAGTTCACACCACCTCCAGTCCCCGGTTGCCAATAGTCAGACCAGTCGATGCACTTCTCCTACCAAACACCGCCCAACATGGCTCTATTAACAGCAGTGGTGCTTGTTTTCCTCCAAAATCACACCACTTACTACGCTTGCGCGCGGGTGCCACTTCAATGGGGTGATTTTTGTGGTCCGATTTTCGCGACACTATGCAAGTCTTTTTGCACCCAACACATAGGTCAACCCGGACAGCTCCGTCAATGCCCTGCAACAACAACTATATAAACCGCTGTACTTCACAGATCAATCTTCTCCAGCGATTCATTTTCGTATCACTTCAAACCTAATTCAATAAATCTATTCACAATGGCTCCATTACCACGTATTTCCTACGGTACCTTGGTTGCAAGAAGAATTCCTCTCTGGACTGCATGGGCTGGTAGCCTTGGTTTTGCTTTGGGATGGCCACACATTTGGGCTGGTGCCTCTAAAAGAATCAATGCAGTTCCACCAATGAACTTCTCATACATGTAATCATGCCGCTGATTGGCCCCGAAGTATCTCTAAAGGAACATTTCTTAACGACCTACATATTTAATGCTATATTTAACACTTGAATTATCCTGTAGAATACTAGATACCAGTTGGACAATGAGGTATAATTAAGCGGTAAATATAATCTGCTTCGAAGTTAATATCTGGTACATCGGCAAACCCCATGTCATGTGACGTGCGATCACACATTTATTCATCCTCAGGGAATAGATCATAGACTCAACATGCCGAAGCCGTTTCAACCCATCAGTGATGTGATCAACACATCTCCCAAGCATAAGCAGCAGCCGTACCTGGAAGTGTATGGCGAGCCCGAGAATTTCTTGGAAGTCGAGGTGCGGAACCCACAGACCCATGGCTACGGTGGTGGTCTCTATACTGATTACGAGATAGTGTGTCGTGTAAGTGTAACCCACGTCTACAGTGTCCAGATAGTACTAACACACAACAGACAAATATCCCATCATTCAAAAAGAGAAGCAGTAAGGTCAGACGGAGGTACTCTGATTTCGTGGCCCTCCGTCGTATGCTCGAACATGAAACTACACGAGTGATCATCCCTCCACTCCCGGGTAAAATCTTGTTGAACTCCAATCGATTCAATGATGTTAACATCGAACAAAGACGCCAGGGACTCGAAAAGTTCTTGGTTAACGTCAGCGGCCACCCTTTGCTCCAGACAGGTTCTAGAACGTTGATTGATTTCATCCAAAGCGACCATTGGGACTCCCGGGCCGCCTATTATTAGTCAATACATGCATGTTCGTAATACGGACACTCTACCTCAAAATGTGTATTTCAATTTATTTCGGTAAAGTTTGTGGGCAGATAATCCCTGTGCCCTCAGGCGGAGCATTTTACCCCACGCTAACTTCGTAACAGACTTCGTAGTGCCACCATCGCTAATATGGTCCGATCCAACCGTTGGATTCTTGGTATATTCGCTTCGGAATTAAGGGTTCCAACTACCAACATTTCCTTGCTGTCTATAGTTGTAGTCTCAGTACTCAGTCCCCACTGCAATGCAATGTCCGGGTAGGGACTTTGTCTTAAGTCCTTTGCGCACTCGCGGAAATTCCTGACACATGAACGTTGTCCGAGTCCGAGATAGGAGCATTTGAAGAATGCCGGGGTTAAGCCCAGCTTAACTCCAGAGGAGGCCGCAAAACCCTAACACCTGTTACATGTGGTGTTCACGAGTCCACATGAGTGATCCATCCGCTCAATCCGCCTAAAGCTAATACAAAACCCCACATTTCGGAGTTTTGATAAGTGGAGACTATGATGTTTACCTCAGGACTTTAGCTTTCTGGAATCAGTATAAATGGGACTGATCCGACTAGTTTGTTAAAACCATTCTCCAACAGAACCATCTGATTCTACCAATTAAAAAACCCCAACTGAAAAATGTCCATTCCACAACAACAAAAAGCTGTTATCTTTGAGACCAACGGTGGTCCATTGAAGTACACTGATATTCCAGTTCCTACTCCAAAGCCTAACGAATTGCTTATCAATGTTAAGTACTCTGGTGTCTGTCACACCGACTTGCATGCCTGGAAGGGTGACTGGCCATTGGACACCAAGTTGCCATTGGTCGGAGGTCACGAAGGTGCCGGTGTCGTGGTCGGCATGGGCTCTAACGTCACTGGATGGGAAATCGGTGACTATGCCGGTGTCAAGTGGTTGAACGGTTCTTGTCTTAACTGTGAATTCTGTGTGAACACTAACGAGTCCAACTGTCCAAAGGCCGATTTGTCCGGTTACACTCATGATGGTTCTTTCCAACAGTATGCCACTGCCGATGCTGTTCAAGCCGCCAGACTTCCAAAGAATGTCGACTTGGCCGAAGCTGCTCCAATCTTGTGTGCTGGTATCACCGTCTACAAGGCATTGAAGACTGCTCAATTAGCTGCTGGTCAGTGGGTAGCCATTTCTGGTGCTGCCGGTGGTTTAGGTTCTCTTGCTGTGCAATACGCCAAGGCTTTGGGATACAGAGTTGTTGCCATTGATGGTGGAGCCGACAAGGGTAAGTTTGTCAAGGGATTAGGTGCAGAGGCCTTTGTCGACTTTTTGGTCACCAAAGACGTTGTTGAAGAGGTCAAAAAGGTTACTGATGGAGGTCCTCACGGTGCCATCAATGTTTCTATCTCGGAATTTGCAATGAACCAATCTGTTGCCTATGTTAGACCCACCGGAACTGTTGTTCTTGTTGGTTTGCCAGCTGGCGCCACCATCAACGTTCCTGTGTTCGATGCGGTTATCAAATCCATCAAAGTCAAGGGTTCTTACGTCGGTAACAGAGCTGACAGTGCCGAAGCCATTGATTTCTTCGCAAGAGGATTGATCAAGTGTCCTATCAAGATCGTAGGCTTGTCCGAATTGGAAAGCGTTTACGGATTGATGGAACAAGGTAAGATCTTAGGTAGATACGTTGTTGACACCTCCAAGTAAATAGGATAGCAAGCGGGTATGATACTGCTTGATTTAAAATGAATATAAACCTATGGCTTTCATTCAACACTAAAAACGGATTCGATCCTTGTATCAGCAATATGCTGCAGCAATATACTGCAGTATGTTTGTACCAGCGATATATTTCAGTATCTTTGAATTGCTAAAAATATATGATGCAAACCGTAACTACATTTTTTACAATAGCACAATATATTTATCTATACTTAAACTTAGAAGGCTCTGTTCAATGGAGACAAGATTGGCTTACCCTTGTGGAATTGGATGGTCTTAGCAGCTCTGTCAGCAACACCCTCTGGGGTGAACTCGAAGAACTTGTACACATCTGGGCCCTTACCGGAAGCACCGAATCTATTCAAACCAAATTGTTCGTGAGAGTATTTGCTCCATCCGAAAGTAGACATAACTTCGACGGACATGATTGGAACACCATCTGGCAAGACAGACAATCTGTAGTCAAGCGTTTGTTGGTCGAAGGTGAGGAAGTCTGGCAAGGAAACAACACCAGCCTTGAAACCTTCAGAGGCCAATCTCTTAGAAGCATCAACAGCAAGAGAAACTTCGGAACCGGAAGCGACGATAATAACGTCTGGCTTGTCGTGCTTGATCAAGGTGTAACCACCCTTGACGGCGTTTTCAATGGAAGAACCTTCCAATTGTGGCAAGTTTTGTCTGGTCAAAGCAATAATGGATGGGGTAGTAGTAGATTCAAGGGCCTTGAGGTAAGCAGCAGAGGTCTCATTACCGTCAGCTGGTCTCCACACAGACAAGTTTGGAGTAGCTCTGAAGTGAGCCAAGGTTTCAATAGGTTGATGGGTTGGACCATCTTCACCCAAACCGATGGAGTCGTGGGTAGCAACCCAGATAACTGGATGATGAGACAAAGCCGACAATCTAACGGCACCAGCAGCGTAAGAAACGAAGTTCAAGAAAGTACCACCGTAAGACTTGTAGTTGGCACCGAAAGCACTAATACCGTTGATAATAGCACCCATACCATGTTCTCTGACACCGAATCTAATGTACTTACCAGAGTAGTCACCCAAACCAGTGGAAGGTGCTTGGAAATCAACAGCCTTAGACGCTCTAGTCAAGTTAGATGGAGTCAAATCAGCAGAACCACCGACAAGTTCTGGAATGGAAGCATAAAGCTTGTCCAAAACGATTTCAGACAACTTTCTAGTGGCAACTGCCTTGTCACTTGGAGTGTATCTTGGTAAAGCATCAGCCCACTTTTCAGGCAACTTACCGTCCAAACGACGTTGTACTTCAGCACCCAATTCAGGGTACTTTTGCTTATATTGTTCAAAGGTCTTCTTCCATTCGGCTTCGACATCTTGGTTCTTCTTGACAATAGCGCTGAAGTAGTCCTTAACTTCGGCTGGAACAACGAAGGACTTTTCTGGGTCAAAGCCAAACTTTTCCTTCAATTGCTTAACATCGTCGGCCTTCAATGGGGCACCGTGGACATCATGGGTACCTTGCTTGAGGGAACCGAAACCGATGGTGGTAACCAATCTAATCAAAGTTGGCTTGTCGGTAACCTTCTTGGCTTCTTCAATTGCATTGGCAATAGCATCCAAGTCATCGTCACCCTTGGTAAGTTCAATTACGTGCCAGTCGTAGGCCTTGTATCTTTGGACCACGTCTTCGGTGAAGGCAACGGCAGTGTCACCATCAATGGAGATTCTGTTGTCATCCCAGAAGGCAATCAAGTTACCCAATTTCAAGTGACCAGCAAGGGAAGAAGCTTCTGAAGAAACACCTTCCATCAAACAACCATCACCCAAGAAAGCATAGGTGTAAGAGTTGGAGATCTGAATGTCAGACTTGTTGTAAGTGTTGGCGAATTGAGTTTGAGCCAAAGCCAAACCAACAGCGTTGGCAATACCTTGACCCAAAGGACCAGTTGTGACTTCAATACCTGGAACATCAAGGGCTTCAGGGTGACCAGGGGTCTTGGAACCAACTTGTCTAAACTTCTTCAAGTCTTCAATTTCCAAGTCATAGCCGTACAACACCAAGAGGGAGTACAAAAGAGCACAGGCGTGACCATTGGATAAGATAAAACGATCACGGTTGATCCACTTGGTGGATCTTGGGTTGAACTTCATTTGCTTCCACACAGCATGAGCGGCTGGAGCCAAACCAAGAGGAGCACCAGGGTGACCGGAGTTGGCGGTAGACACAGCATCAACCGACAACAAACGGATGGTGCTAACAGCTAATTGATCAAGATCTTGAGACATTAGAAAAAAACGACTTCAATGGTAGTGAAATTTCGTTCACACGGGCAATCACTGGATGCTTTATATTGGGTGGAGTTGCTGCGTGGGGGTTTTTGGTGGGTGGAGAGTTCCGAGGGTATGAAAGTTTTTTTTTTTGGCGTGCGTTGGGACTACCGGCCAACAAAACCGGTGGAGGAGCCACGTCGGTTGACTTCGGAGTAACCTCGCCAAACTACTTCCGGGGCCATAGGGAGTCTAGGTGCTGGGCATTAATAATTAAAACGTAAGTCTAATAGACTATCCATGAGGAATAGTAGAATGCCATTAGCCCCTGAATTGTATAATTCTATATAGCGCCAAGTAAGTCATGAGATTTTGGGACAATTCGGCCATGAATCCCTCCGTACCACCGGCGCGTTGACGGTGGAGCTGTACATATGATTCAACGTTATCCTCCCGGACAATTGTTCCGCTGTTCCCTGTTAACGTTGCGAATGTTGCTGGGTCACACGTGATAAGGGGCAACGTCGCCGGTACAGGGCTGACAAGAGTTGCAACCTTTCGCCTACAGTTCTTATGGAACATCACCTATCAGTACTTGATGGCATTCAACCCATGGTCTAGAAGGTATTTCTGTACTCATTTATTCGTAACTACTCTGGATCCTCGAACGGACTCCTTTCACCGCTGTTGTCGGACTTTTGCACACTGGCCCGACTGCCACGACTGTGGGAATCATCGATCTCTACATCGAGAATAAATGATCCTGCTCCTGAAGGCGAGTCGGGCACCCCACGCGCAGTCGAAGGTGGCCGCAATGGTTGAAGCTGGATGATATCCAATGGGATTTCTTCGGGCTTGCTACTGTGGTGTGGTGCTATGTCCAAAAGGATTTCTCGAGATGAATGCACGTTTTCCGAATTCCGTTTAGGTTTCCTCACACTGGTGGCTCGGGTGATTTCACCAATGTCAGAATCGACATCGGAATCACTGTCGCTATCGGAATCGGAGTCAGAATCCGACCGGTCTTCCTCCTCCTCGAGAACAGTACTGGTTACATTCGAAACACTGTTGTTGGGCTTTTGTATGTCGGACAATGTAGTATCCACACTGCTGGTAAAGGTGTATCCTTCCATCAGTCCCTTGTCCTTGGTATCATCGTGATCACCCTCGTCTTCGGTGATGTCTTCGTCTTCCTCTTCTTCTTCGATCTTGTCAACATTCACCAACCTTGGTTGCGCTTTTATGGCAGTCATGGTGCCATCCTTAGTATCATTGGTGGTTTGTCCAGTAGACATGAATGTTGGATTCTGGTTATTATTGTTGGCCCGCATGACATCCCCAATGATCGATGCATTTTCAATGGTTCCCAAGTCGGAAAAGATCGAATCAGACTCGTAGGAGTAAATCGATCGGGTATTATTCTTGGTTGGCCGTACTGTGACACCAGGGATATATGCGATGGGTAAGATGTTGGATGCGTTGGTGGTGGAGATTGACGTGGCCACGGAATTTCTATTATTTCTATCGAGGTAGACATCCCCGGTATTTCCGTTGCTGGCATTAACTCTTTCGAGTATCTTTTTTTGTCTTGCCCTTCTTTGTGCTGCTTCGCTGTTTTTGCTGCCTCTGTTGCCGCCATTAATTTTCATTTTAGGTCTGGTAAATGACTCGTATGACGAGAGTCTTCGCCTGTTATTAGGATTTCCTACTACTGCTCTTCTTTGAGGAGCGGTGGGGTCGTTATTTCCTCCCCCGTTGGGATCTGAAGGCAGAATGGACCGCAAATCTGAAAGATCGGTACTCATGCCATATTCACTTCCTTCGCCGCTCTTTCCCAACCCGTCAACTTCATCGTCGCCTAGAAGCACTGGACGTCTCTTTCTATAAACGAACCAGTAGTAAAGGAATGCACCCACTAAACCCAACACCACTACTGCACCAATCACACCCCCAACAATTCCTCCAACGGGGGTGGATTTTCCTCCAGGGCTATCGATGGAAACACACGACATGGTGGGACAGGAGTTACATGATTGTGCCTGGAGCTGACACTGTTCATTCTTACCACACTTTGGACACTGGGGCTGCGTGGTGGGACATACTAGACATCCCTTATCGTTTGTGGGCAACGAACTAGATGAGGCCGAGGAAGCATCTCTGATGAATATGCTTGCCCGTGTATATTCCTTGATCGTAGGTGTGGCCATTATAGCTGATAGTCTGATAACACAACAAGTAGCTGAAGATAGGCTACTCGTTGGAGGTCGGTTTTCTTTTTTTTACCCGATTAAACTGGCGCCTGTGGTGATATAAAAAGCTATTGACTGTGAGCAGGGTCCCCTTACAAATAATTTATCGCGGGCAAGGGGTTACGTAACCGACTTGAAACACTCAATAAAACGAGATGACGACTGTCGACCGATACCACAAAGTAGACGTATCAGGAACAACGATGCGATTGTGGGCCTTTCTTTGGCTAAAGCGGCATTTTTCACGCGGTGCGGCCAATGTCGCCGATGGGATCACGTCCCTACCTCGCGTAGAGGGGTAAAGTCGCACATGGTGGAATCTTCAAAGGGATCTACACGAGGCATAGAATGGGATTGGCACCCCAAAGGTCTAGGCGCTCAAAGATGTCCAGAAGTCCGTCTTGAACGGCGGCTGCAACGTACAGGGACAGCCATGCGGGCCACATTTCCGCGAGTCAGCCCTTTCATTCTTGGTCCACCCAAACAATACCATTGTGATCGGAGTTGCGACATCTGAAAAATCTGAAACATTCCTCGTTGTTGCCGACATGTCTGGGCCGGTGCGACATACAGCTTGGGCTGGGGAACCGACTTTACTACTAGACATAAAATTAATCGAGCCATTATTACTATACATCTATTCACAATGTGTCTCTTAAACTCTTGGAAAACTTGTAGTTTTCTCTTCTTCTGGTCAACCATGTCTTTTCGTAGTCAAAATATTTGTAATTTTCCTCCTTTTCTTCGTCTTCGTCGGCATCTTGTTCCTCTTCCCGTTGGACAACCGACATTGACCTGTTTTTGCCGCCATTCTTGTTATCCTTCAAAAACCATTGCTTATACTCCTTGTGGAGTATCCATCCTCTTCTGCTCAACTCTTTGGCGGCATTGTACTTGGCGAAACTGTCATCACCATCACCGTAATAGAAGCAGAAAAATAACGTATCGTTATCAAACTTTCTCATAATGTGCGATGAGTTCAACTCATACATGGGTTCCTGTGGATAATCAATTGAAGAAGGATGGATATTTGCTGGGTTGTACTGTCTTGGCTTCTCCGCATCAAACGAGTCGGGGCAATTCAATAGCGAGCTTTCGAGCAACTGGTTTATATTTTGGAACGGTAATGGATTTTGCAACCTTGATTGTGAAATTGTGGACAAAATATTCACTGTTTCGGTAAATCCAGCTGGATCTCTACCAGTACCTGGCAGCTGTACTTGTGGTTGTCCTTCGGCGAGAATATTGGCCATATTTGTAATGGGCTCTGGTGTAGATTCCTGTTTCTCCTTTTCATTTAAGCTGGATTTAATGGCTTCGGGCGTACCAGCCAAACTTCCATCCAATCCAGGTGGATTCTTTATGCCAGCACTAGTTGGGGGTGCCTGTTGCTGAGCTACATTCTGTTGGGCAGCTTTAATGACGTTAGAATAAGATGTGCCCAGGTTCAACTGGGGAGGATTGGCTGCTGGAACAATAGTGGCCTTGGGTTTCTTTGTAGGTGTTCCAGCAGTTGGAGTAGACGTTTCTTTGACAGGAGCACTGACTGCTGGTTTCGAATGACCGGGAGTTACTTCTTTGGTGGAAGATGATCCCGTGGTAGGAATAGGGATACTTGGTTGGGCCCCATTGGCATTGGCCTCGGCATTGACAGCAGTTTCGACTTCGAGACCCTCGACAGCCATCCTAGCTAATGACCCCTTCTCCAACTCATCATCACCCACCTCCAATTGGTCATAAAAATCATCATACTCCACATAATCCTCATCTTGGTTATTTTCAACGTAATAATCCAAGTCGTCCCTGATATCATCTATCTTTTCAGGATCCAAATTCTCGTTCTCCAAATTGGCCAAGATCTTTTCGAGTTTGTTTAAATGCCCATTGTTTCTTTCGATTTTATACTTAATATCATCTATGCTTGCTTGTGATGAATAGGTACTGCCTTTTGACTTCTTCAGTATCGTGAGCTGACTCATTTCCTCCTCCAATTCGCTATTTTGGTCAGTTATCTGCTGAATTACATCGGATATGTAGTCACACAGTTCTTGGGTCTTGGAGTTGTCTGCAAACCTTCTTCTGGTCTTTTGACTTTGCAACTCCAAACCTTCATTTGAGAATTGCTTAATTTTCGATGACTTTTCAAGGTCCTTGAATTGATCCATTGCATGCTCAATCTTTGTTCTGTTCTCCTGGAGCATGTTTTTGTCCAACTTTATGCTGCTGTCACCCAACCACGTCTTCAATTGATCTCTCAGCCTTTGTAACTTCTTGATTTCCTTCTTAAGATCACTCTCCAACTTTTCTTTTTGAGAACTGATCTCAGACGTTAAGAGCTTCTCATGAATGTCGTCAAACACTTGTAGCCCTTCGGTGATCTTTTTGTTGGTTTTATCGAATTCCTGTTGTAGCTTTCTTGCACTCATGATTGCTGGTTGTATGATGAAATTGACTTAAAAACAAACTAACTTTTATACGCTCGTAATTATAAATTCAAATTTTTATGATTACTTCAGCAAATGTGACACTCGACTGCGAAATATAGAGTCAAATCCTCTCTCCATTAACTATCTTTGTAACGGTTTGTTAATCCTGGTCGTTGATACTCCTAGAAAAAATCCCATATACGGGCCCATATTTACTGCGTGAACAGGTTTACGCGCCTCCAAATTTCTAAGTTAGTCAATGATTGATGAAGAAATTGAACTGAAAACAAGCTAAGCACGGGAAAAAGATCGTACCATCGACATATCAGACAGATTGTGTCACTGTTTAAGTGTTGTCTAAATTTATAAATCTCTACAGCCATATATCACTCTTTATCCCTTTATATGTATTCTGGAACACCATCTAATTTATCTAGGAAATTAAACTAGAACTGGAGTTATTGTGGTCAGATCATAATCCGCTATGAAAAAGGTTTCGCTGGGATCAGAAATAGTGGTGTGCCCTATTAATACAATCTATAGGCGGTTCTCATATCCCTCTAAAACTTCCCCAATTCCCCAATCTCCTGTTTTAAAAACTCCTCGCTGAAATGGCTGATTTGCTTAAAGTTGTACTCGAATCCATCGTTGCCTCCGTAGTATGGATCATCAACCACTTTTTGAAATTGGGAGTCGGTTCTCCACTTTCCAAACATGTCCACAACAGCCTTGCTATCCCGAGGTCTCATGAACAATAAATCGTCTCTGTTTGATTCATCCATGCCAATAACGTAGTCAAAGTGCTTAAAGTCAGATGGTTGTATCTGCTGTGCAGAATGGTTCACAGGAACCCCATGCTTTCGGCACGTTTTGGCAGATCTGTGATCAGGAGAGTTGCCAATGTGCCAACTACCAGTACCAAAGGAGTCTATTCTTTTAAAGTAAGGTCCATACCCAAGTTCTGCCACCTTGTGCTTGAATACTGCCTCCGCCATTGGAGAACGACAGCTAATTGTTAGTTTCTGGGTTGGAAGCAAAGAACATAATTCGTGACCGTATACTTACATATTGCCGAGACATACAAATGCCACCGATATTTGCTTATCTTTAGGATTTGTGGATTCGGTCATTATAATAGTGTTCGATAATCGAAGCTACTAATTTCACTACTAAATTCTCACTATAGTTACTCTTATCACGAGGCGCGCTTGACATTGCACTATTAACATTAGGTACCAAAATGTACATAAATAAGAAAAAATCTATCACACTAAATCAAATCAGTCATTAAAAAAGTAATTGGAATTGAAAAACAGAAAGGAAAAATTGGCTTTTGATTCCTATTCGATACTGGAGACAACAAATTGCTTCCAATCATCAAACCCCACTGGCTCGTACATAAATTTGTAGTCCGAGTCCTCCACTTTGAGCCTCTTGTCATCGAAAAGATTATCGATATCATCGCCATCATCAACCATAGTAATCTCCCGTTTGATTCCGTTTGTAGAAGTGCCACTGTGTAAAGACAGGGTAGTATCAGCTGAACCCATATTGTTGCAAGCTTCGATAACGTCCATCGACACCAATTCCTTGATGCTGTCAACCTGTTTAAATGCAGAAGTAATTGCTGCACGCTTGATCTCACTAGTCCATTCGCCTGCATTGATCATTGGCGATAAGGGAGATTTGACTGGCTTCCCATTGATCAACGGAGACTTCGTTACTTCCGATATTGACAATGATTTATCCTTAACCTCCACAAAAGAATCGTCTAATCCCAATAAATTGGCCAAAGAAGCAAAGAAAAACTTTTCCGGATCACTATTAGAAAGCTCCCGTCTTTTGGCAGCCTTGGAATCCGCTTTGCTATGAGTGAAGATGTCTGCATCTGTAGTAGGAATTGGAGCATCTGCAGCAGCCTTTACAGCATAGTTGGGAGATTGTCCAGTTGGAGTGTTCTTGGTGCTTTGCTGACCAATTTGTGGAGTAGCAACGCTACTTGGAGTCTTGAGGGCACTGTTCATTGCTCCAGGAGAAGCAGCAGTTCCTGCTGGTGTCGGAATACTTGCCACGTTAATTGGGCCCTTGTTGGACCCCTTACGTCTTGGAGTTGGGTTTGCGGCCTTCTTAGGTTGTGGTACTGGCTGCTTGGCCTGAGGCTTGGCTTGTTGCTGCTTTTGCAACTGCTGAGCGGTCGGTTGCACCGTTTGGTTTACCATCAAAGGCGAGACATTAGCATTTGGCATCATTGGACTGCTGTTCACGTTCTTTTGTTGGTACATATTTGCCCCTGGTTGCGGTGGAGCCACATTTGGCCATACGTTACTTGGACCAAGATTCATCTGTCCTTGTTGCTGGTTATTCACAGCCATTGGAACTTGACCTGCAGTCTGCTGGGCCATCCCTCCCAAAAATTGGGTATTCAGATTTGATTGCGGCTGGTTTTGACCTGGTGCCATTGGCTTCATTTGATTCTGGCCCTGTCCTTGTGGAGGCTGCTGTCCTTGTTGTCCTTGCAATTGTTGTCTTCTTAATGTAAATTTCTCTTTCACATAATCAAAATACTTTTGATATTGAGAACGCAACTTTTCCAATAAATCCGGTCCAGCCAAATAAATGCCCCTCTGAAGGTTTTCCATAATATTTTTGGTCATATACTTCATTTGAATCAACCTCTTCGTACCCTCTGTGATTTTTGTAAGAATGAAGAAGTAACTGATAATATTATCCACATTAGAATACTGCTGAGCAATCTTCGCCATTGTTTCACGAACAGTGTTCTTTTCCTGGGGAGTCAAACTAGCAGTCACATCCTTCAACACAACATTATTCCGCGATACTTCATCGATTAATTGTCTTAATTTCAATTTCATATCGTCGGTCAATTGTGGCAAAATTGAGGAAATGGAGTTTCTCGAATTCATTCTATTGGCTTGAGAGTTTGCTTGATTCTGGGCATTTGGGCCTGCTTGATTCATTGGGTTATGAGGCAGCTGCTGATTTGCCATGAGCGGAGTGTTCTGCGACGGCACAGAATTACCAAAGTTGGCATTAGTATTGTTCATTTGCATCTGGTTCATGGGCGCTTGACGCTGGGCAGTCATTGGAGAAGACAAATTATTCATTTGCACTTGCGATTTCATAACCGGAGTTTGGTTCATCGGCATATTACCAACTAGTGGCAGCTGTTGAACAGCATTAGGGATCTGGCCTTGTGGAACATTTTGACTCGGTTGACCCTGGTTCTGAGGTACTTGCTGATTTAATTGACCCTGTGGAGCATTTGGTTGTTGCTGCTGAGGTCTTTTGTAGTTCATTGCCTGGTTATTCATTACATTAGCATTATTGTTAGATGCAAGCCCGTTTTGTTGCTTCCATAGCTGAGTCTTCTGGTGAATAATGTACTTCCTAATAAAGTTTTCCTTTTGGTTTTGATCCAACGTGGTTTGAACCGATCTGTTGCCTTGCACTCTGTTCAACAAGGTCATAGCATCAGCGCTATATTTCATAATGTCTTGTTGAGTGATTTGGAAATTAGGTGGTTTGAGTTGGCCTGCTTGGTTACCTTGCGGTTGTTGTTGAGTTTGTTGCATCTGTTGCGGAGCGTTTACTGAAGACTGGTGACCATGTTGCACTTGTGGGACCTGCTGCTGTGGCTGGGTCTGCTGCTGAGGTTGCATCATTTGCTGGGGGTTTTGGCCGGCCATACTATTCCTTTGTTGCATTTGTCTCTGCAAAAACTGCTGCTTCTGCTGGGGAGTGAGGTTATTGATGTTGAACCCCATGTTGTTCATTGCATTATTGTTACCAGAATTAACTTGCTGATTTGGTTGCATGTTGATACTGCTTTGTTGCTGAGGTTGTGGTGGTGCCTGCTGCTGTTGCTGAGGCATCTGCTGGTTGGAAGGATTCTGCTGGCCCATGCGTTGCTCTTGGTTGAGCTTTTGTTGATGTTGCTGACGAATTGCCAATTGTAAGTGGGTATTATGAATTTCTTTGATTAATGGCATGGCAGAAGCAGGAATCATCTTCTTTTGATAACAGTCGAAGATCTGAGTCCATGTGTTGACCCCAGGAGGTAAGTTTGGTATTTTAGACAATAATGCGGGAGGAATGGGGGCATTTCGAATCAGATTACTTATCTGCTGGATTTGCTGGTGGGTGGTCTGAAGATTGGATTGACTATCTCCCAAAGGCTGGTTCTGTTGGGGCACTTGCTGCGGCATTTGCTGTTGTGGCTGTTGCTGGTTACCTGCCATGGAATTGTTTCTCATTTGGGCTTGGACCTGGGCTGCAGACTGCTGTCTGGCCTGGGCCTGCTGCTGAAGGAAGTTCATGTTCTGAGGCTTCATTTTTTGCTGATTCTGAGCAGCACCCATTGGAGCTTGGCCCAGAATAGATTCAGTTCTGCCACCCATCATACCATGAGGTTGTTGATTGTGTTGGTTCAATTGCTGGGGCTGGCCCTGGTTCGATTGCATGGGAGCACCATTTCTGTTGTTCAAGTTTGTTCTGAGTTGTTGGATCTTCTGCTTGATCAATCTCAAGTACTCGTCTCTGCTTTGAGACTTCATGAAGGTGTACTTTTCGAACTCTTGAGCAATTGTGGCGCCTCGTTGGGCATCATAATTAGTTCCTTGCATGTCCCGAAGGGTATTGGATAGAATCTGGACCACCTTTTGCCGGTCCGACACGGCATACATTGAATGCCACGAGTTCATCCCTTGGGGCTGATTCATATTATTCATGGTGAGAACAGTGACAGTTGAACCAAATTAAGGGACGATAGGGATAACTTAAAAAAAGCACGGTAGTCACGACACGGGAGCCAGGCTGCAATAAACGTCCAATTTTAGTAGGGTGATATTGCTATGTGGACGATGGTAACGCACCCAGGATCGCACGGCTTGAGCGGACTTGGCCGGATTAGCACCAGAACAAGCGATCGATGATCGACGGAAGTAGTAGGAGAAGATTCGGTAAGTGGAAGGGAGAAGCCGACGAGTGATGTCGGGGTATCCTGTAACAAGCGGGTATAGAATTTGGACAGCACCCACAATTTCCAAAATCTATCGTGATAAATAATTGACGGAAAAGTCAGGAAGTTGTGAGAGGGAAAAAAACAAAAAGTCCACAAAAATCGGATTAGCAACGGTGGGGATATTTGATTACGTGAGACTGCGGAGACCACCACTGGGCTGATTCCATCAGCGATAATCGTCCTGGGTTCACCGGAACCGGGGGTATCGTTGCCTCGAGGAGTTATACAAACCACACCGAGGACGGGCCATTGTGGTGGCACCAGCTACTGCTGGGTTCTGGGGAATGCAATCACGTGCGACGGCCCCGTCATGAGGGCCTGTGGTTTCGAGCGGCGGAGGGTGGTACGGCAGATGACGGTGGCAGCACTCCGAGGTGTGCCGGTTCCATGCAAAATTACTCAGTTCAAGGCGGGATACCACAGCTACAGCTACGGTTGTGGGAGTTGGTTGTGTCGCCACGTTCGACATCACCGATGGCCCATTGCCTTCAAGCGAGGCTTAGGTGATCTGAGGAAACCGTTGGTGGTGCGAAGCCTAAAGTCGCGAGACCTGGGGGTGGCAGCTTCGCAGACATCGGTTGACGCATGCGAGTGTTGGGCCGCTATTCTCCGATCCTTAGATGTACCCATTCCGTTACGTCACTACTATGGAGTGGAACAATTGTAGATTCAAGATTCAAGGCTATTCGGTGCATGATCCCACTAGGGGCCGGCACCGCGATTCATCACCTGTCGCCGTCACAGCTCTACCACCGATCCCGGCTCCTTTACAGGGAAAGTGTCGCCAGAACCACCTCAAACACGGTGGTGACAGCAGGCGCAATTCGACACCCAAACACTGGGGGGATTTTCCTGCTAAATCATAATTGCCAAGATATTACCGCATCGTCACGGGAGAGAATTGCCTTATTGATTCAACGTGCCTCCGAACCCACCACTTCATCTAGTTATTCTGCTACAGGACCCGCAGCAAGTTGAGACCGTTGATCCCGCCACAATCACTACGGAAACCTGCGGACATTGAGATGCTAATGCAATACTGGCTCCATCCTTTCTACCTCGGCTCCGTGCCACCGGTCTTGCGTCCCCAACGGGGCCATTGGGTTTATTATTGCGAGGTAATCTTTGGCCCATAATATATTTATTTTGAGGGCTCGTAACCGTGCGTCCTTGATAGTGTTATTACCTGCATTTGATGTCAAATCGGTCGCAGTGTTTTCGAAACAGATGGGCCTCCATGAAACATCGCTCCTTCAACAGTAGCAAGGGATCTCGTCCTACGTGGCCAATCGCCGTCCCTCTACATGGTTATTAGATATGGTTTGATGCTCTTCTATAAATGCTATACAGTGGTGTAGGTTCTCTTGATGGCACGCTTTTCCTCGTGCTGTCTTTGTTCTGTTTCATCGATGAATTCAGCCTCATGAGTGAGTTTCCATTGCTGCTTGATGAATTTAAGACCCTGGGTGTTAACACCTAGCTGGTCAGCCGTTTGAGTTAATGATCTACGCAATTGCTCCTTCACCTTGATCAATTGGTTTTTGATCGAAGGATCTTTTTGACCGATCAATTCCCGAGCATTGGACCGTACAACAAAGAATAAAATCTTGCAGATCAAAGACATGTTCACCACGTTGGCGGTTACATTGGCACTGTTGGTCCAGATTTCAATGAACCTCAACAACTTGAGGGTGTAGGAAAATGGCAATACCAACAATGCGTCATCCAATTGCGAAGCCTTGATCTTAGTAACCACGCTCAACACATATTCTTGGCCCGTCATCTTAAACGCTAACAAAAGGGCGTTGGGCGTAGGCTTGACTGGTGCAGCATCGGATCTCTTCTGCTGGAAACTCTTTAAATGATCTTCGTATTGTTCGTTGGCTTCAACATCTTCGATACCAATATCCATGGCCTCCATCAACTTTTCACCCGCCTTTAATGATTCAATAGTTTGCCTGGAAACCTTTGTAACTTCGTCCTTGTCTTCTTCATCATCGTCGTTATTATCAGTCTTTCCAACCGTTGGGTCGTCTTCCAAGGATTCAAGTAACGTGTCCTCATAGAGCTGGTCTATTTCCTTTTCTCTTTCTTCTTCTATGAATACTTGATCATTACTAGCACCCCAAATTCTGATGGAATGATCATGCGATGTAGATACAACAAAGGTTCCATCGGTACTAACACATAAACACCAAACTTCGGACTGGTGAGCTGGTAACTTTTGAACACATTCGAACTTGTCTCCGTCCCAATATTTAATCAACCCGTCCTTACCCGAGGAAAAGAAATTATGACTTTCAGGAATGAACTTGACATTCATGATGGAGTCTTGATGAGCAAAAATAGACTTATGACAATCACCAAAGTCTAAACCCCAGATCTTGACGTTCTTATCCGCACTGGACGTAATAATTAATTTACTGTCGTCGGATATATCAATGGACAATACAGGCAATTTGTGACCGTATAAGGTAAGAAATAATTTCAAAGAATCAAGGAAAATAACTTGAACATTGTTGTTTAATAATGACACCGCCAAATATTTGGAGTCGGGGGAAATCTTGACACATAAAACGTCTTCGTTCAATTCCAAAGTTTGGTTGTGAACAAACGTTAATTTTGATACGGTATTCTTTGATCCAGGGATTAATTCCTGTTCTATCTTAAAATTCCAGAATTTCACTGTTTTATCGTTACCTCCTGTCACCAAAGTCTTACCATCAGGAGTCAAGTCTAAAGACCATATAGCTGATCCATTTTCATCATCTTTGGCGCCATCGGAGTCATGTGCTTTCTCAACTCTATCCACCAACGATGAAGTGGCTAAATCGTATAATTCTAAATCACCGTTTTTGAAACCAACCACTACCAAAGTTCCACCAGGCAAAAATTTACAGCACAAGGCATACCCACCTTCTAAAGTAAAGGTTCTGATCACATTTGTCGTTCTGATGTTCCAAATCTTAAGTTCTCCATTAGAGGCAGTTGCTAAAAGTTTGTTATCCGTAGAAAGGTCCATTGCCCTGATGTCTGCTCTGTGTCCCAATAAATCAATGGAATGCTGCTTGGCAGAATGAATATCAGTAGTTTGTGCCTTTCTGACCAGTTCTGGAACCGGAATGTTGTGATATTCGATGCTGTTATTGGTTAACGAAATTAACAAGTTTAATTTCTTGGATGAAGATGGTACCCATGTACATGACTTGATTTTGGAGAGGGCTCTTAATGTAGTGAATGGAGTAATCAACATACTTATTTCAGAATCATTTAATGACTGTAAGATTTCTTCATCGTCATATCCTTTCTCCTTCAATCTTTTAGTTCTTTTAGCGATACCCTTCTGGATTTCTTCGTTGCCTCTGATTCTGAAAATCTCAACTGTACGATCAGCATTCTGCAAGAAGAATAATTCTACCACACCAGTTGAAGTTTTCAACTGTCTGAATTGGATTTCATTGCATCTAGCCTTTGATTGCTTTTCGAAAGATCCTCTTTCTCGAATTTTCTGTTGGTCAGGTTGAGAAAGGTCCACCTGCCAGACCTTAACTTGATCTCTGTTTCCATTGGTTATGACCACATCTTTTGCAGTATTTATGCCCATACCCCAACAGTCTGTAGAATGAGCTAAATGAGTTTCCACACACTGTTGACTCTTCAATTCCCACAATTTTATAAGTCCGTCTTTGGAAACACTTAATATATAGTCTTCCAAATCGTCAGTTAGTTCAGTGGGTTCGTGTTCGGAAAGGAATGTCAATCCTGTGATCTGTCCCTTATGACCCTTAAGTTTGAACAAACCCTCTTCTCCAACTAAATCCCACATAATAATACTCGAATCAGCAGATCCCGAAACCAATCTGGTCCCGCTTCTATCAAATTTAAGTATACTGATAGCCGACTTGTGACCTTGGAAATTTATGAGTACCGAGCTGGAAGTGATATCCCAGATCTTGATGGAGCCGTCAGCATACCCAGCAGCCACAAGGTTAGTTTGCTCGTGGTGTGCAAGGTAGGTTATAGGAGATGGTGCTTGAGAGGTAGAAGCATTGGAAGCACCTGGGGTTAATCCATCTCTTATTCTTGACACTATCTCACCGGTCTTGATATCCCAGATGAGCATCTCTTCCAATCCCGAAGAAATGGCTCTTCCCGCCGACTTGGAGCTTTGTGAGTTGCTTGGTGGAAGCCATACGACATTTGATTGCGAGGCAATCACACCAAAACACTTTTCTTGTTCATAACGATCATACGATTTGACCATGTTGGCGGGCTCACTTGACTATGTTAACGTTTTTTTCATCTCATCTTGATATTTTGAGATGGGCCAGTACAAGTCACGTGTGGGTGCAAATAGTTGCAGCCCCATCCGTCAGTGCGATTGAGTGCCACTGTCGATGACATCTCGTATCTATGATATGGTTAGTCTAGATTCTTGTATTCCTACCGATGTATATAAATAATAAAATAGCTTATGATTTCGACAGTTTCATGAAGAAAACATTCGCGTTCATATGAGCAGCATCCCAAGCACAACGAAAAGTGCTGGAACCGTATATAGCGAAATACTGATAGTAGCAGCGCCCCCTTTCTTTGGTTTACCCGAATTGGTAGAGCTGGAGCTACTGGAAGATTGCGATCCTGAGGATGACGAAGAAGTGGAACCCGAACCTAAAGTCGAAGGAGGTGCATCCTTAGCACCACCGGCCCAACAGTATTCGCTGAAACATTTTTTACATTCATCAGATTGGGACTCCCCAAGTCTTTCTTGTGCTCTTCTGATGATGGCACATCCAACACAAGTGGCCCAGTTTGAGTCGTCGGACAAGTTACCTCTGGAAGCTACTTCGAACCCGTTCTGAATCAACCCATACTTCTCATCATCATCGTAAGACATTTTAAATGTGGAGGTATTCGAATCGTACGAATATCTCGAATTTGACAAATAAACCACTAGGGGAATGTCCGTTTCGTTCATATTTTTGTCATCCAGTGACGTCAATAGCAGTGATAAGTCTTGCGCGTTACAACCCAAGAAAAGCGGTTTTTGTCCTAAGTTTTTGTCTAAGAATTCATCCACTGTTGGAGCGAAAGGGAATGGAGTGCCTTTACCCTGGTCAGAAAATTGCCTCTCATAGGTGGTAGCACCTGAAGTTCCATTAGGCCAATTTTGTTTAGTGTCCGCCGAATTATCAAAACCAAAAATAATATCTACCCCTCTTGCTTGTTGAATCAAAGGGTAAAATGGCACATTCTGTTGATCTTCACCACCATCAACCAAGAAGAGGGTTTCATTTTTAACTATTGAAGCCAATCCATAACCATCTAAATCCCGAAATGGGTTTGGGTCATACGAGGCGATGTCCACCGAATTGTAACTCAACATTTGAAGAATCGAATTAAGAACCCCCTTCAACGCACTGTTCAAGTCCGTCAGCCCGAGTCTCAAAATGATTTGATTAAAAAGAGAGGAGGAGGTGCCCATAATAAAGCCCGCATTATCAAAGTTCACCACACAGTCCTTAGTTGGCTTGCCATTGTTCATTTCGGTACCAATATATTGAACATCGCTAAAGCTTCCCAAGTTGGGATCCCAAGAGCCCAATTCGTAGGGATTAATTTCAACGACGGTAGAGTTTAAGTTAATGATTTGAGTCCCTGGAGTCCTACCATTAGCAACCACAACAGGGAAAGGCATTTCGTGGTTTTGGAAACTAGATAAATTTCGTATACTTCCCCAAGTGATATTTGCACCTCCATCGGAAGAATCAAAAAACTGGTAAGACAATGCTCTTCCCCAGAGGTCAGTAACAGAGGTGTCAAATCCCGCTTCCAGTTTTGCGGAAATAGACAGCTGAATTCCTCTATAGTATTCCAAAGTTTTGATAACGTTGATTCCATTAGGATTGAAAATGGAATCCTCTAAGTCCCAAATCTTGATTTTACGCTGCATCACATCGTCAACTGAAATCCAATCGTTTAAAACCAACAGTCCTACTAACCAATTGCCTCCAGAAAGACCTGTCAAATATGTTGCAGATTGAAGAAGCCCACCTAATCCGTGTGAGCGAGCATCATCTGATCTGTTATCAAGGGCCAATATTTCACCAGCTCCATTCAACATGGCACGATAACCTCCACCACTGAATGCCAAACCGATTGAAATATTTTTGGACTTTGAGTAATTGTTGATGAATTTTTCGGCATCAAAATCAGAAAGGTTAGCCTTTTTCGACAAGAATTCAATTAAGCTGGGATTAGTCCGTTCGTGCCTTTTCTGTATGTAATCATTTTCTTGTTGCGATATTTTGTCAGCTTTTCTCAAAATCGACCCTGATGGACATGATATGTTGAAGGGTTGATAAGGGTTTCTTGTATCATCACCAAAAATCCCTCCTAGAAAACTACCACTATCTGTGGATGAAGGCGAAGACCCTGTTGAGCTGGCGTCGTCGGTTTTGCTGGGTGTGGATGAGCTACTGCTATCCTCCCATGGCCAATCGAATGCCCAAGTGTGGACCAATAACAACAAAAACACAACAAGCTTCATTGTAATTGGAATTGTGGGGTGGAAAGTATAAATGCAATCGGTGGGAAACCCCGGTATGATATATTGGTTGCGATCGGATAGTTTGATGTACGACGTTGCCTCTCAAATTTTAACCATATCTTAGGACCGAAATTGCCCGAGTTGCGCTATATATAGTATCTTGTGATGAGCAACCGTAGAAATTACGAGGAATGTGTGTCTCACTCGCACTTTTCCAGAAATGATTGACAGAAATGAATGTGCTATTGTCTCGGTACGTCGGTAGGTCTTGGCTCACACTTTACCATGAAATACTTGAAAACGTGGAAGTATCAGAAGTATCCGAAGTATTAGCTTTTTGATGGGTGGATGCGTTAGCGAAAAACTTACGTCGTACCGAATTCCCAAGATCGAAACCCCCTTGTCTTCTTGGCATGGTGGGGTTTCCCCAAGGGGAAATCGGTCACGAACCTTGTTCTGAACAAGCGATCGGGGCTCCGTGTTCATTTGAGGTGGGTATTTATCTCCAAATAACTTGCTGGTCTACAATACCGCAGGTAGTATAGTTCTAAGGTGCCCGAATATAGAAAGGCATTGCTTAATTGTATTCTATGGTGGTCTATTTTTTTTTTAATTTAACCTTACGTCTAGTTTGATATTTCTCCAAATCCACCACTATTCTCTCTTGGTACCTTTCACCAATATGGGAATCATTCCTCCCGTACAAATGGTGAAGTTTCTATGTCCTAAGCCCAAGGTGAACGCACGTACTACGCCAGCATGAGAAGTGGTCGAAATGACGCTGTGCTTGTGAACCAAGTTTCTGTCGATGGTACTACCATCGAAATCTTCGTCGAATAAATCCTTGAGGAACCCCATCACTCTGAATGACTGATCGTGAATAGTTTCACGCTCTTCCTCCTTCCACCACTCATCGTTTTCGGTGAGCTCGGGAGAAATTATAAACTCGGGAAACCTCTGGTGAATAGTCGTACGCGTCGATCTCTTATCGCATAGATTACGCCCTAATCGTTCTCTGATAGTTTCAACAACAATTGGCTTCTCTCCTTCGGGCAAAAGACTACCCCATGTGTATTGCAAAGTCTGACTAGATCTTTGCATAGGAGACACGTAGAACTTCGAAGGCATGGGACATCCATCAGCGAGCTCCTGTTTCCAAGCTTCACTATTCTGCGACGCTTGTGCCACTCCAAGTTGGGTAAGCTCGGGATCAGGAGCATAGACTATGTCTCCGTCAGTCTCCAAACGATACCACTTACGGTTCCACTCGTCAGCTCCATACTTGAGTGCACACACGTTGTGATATCCTTCCCCATGACGAGCAAAGAACACTAGTTTGTAAGACTCATTGGCGCCGGCAGATTGATTCAATTGATACAAATCGTGCTTGATCTGTTCCCACGACTTGGCTCTACCGAAATGCTCCAATACGTGATTGAACTTACTGTCATCCGTGGAATCATCCGATTGCTTGAAAAAGCCGGGAACAGTTTCAAAGGTCCATGGAATTTTCAACTTGCCATTTGCATCTCTAGTATCCTTGATGGCATTATACTTTTCCCAGTAGATCTTCTCTTCTTCAAGATCCCCATGGGCATCGTAGTAGTCGTCCACACTTGGGTTAAAAAGAGACATGTTCTTGGCGTGGTTTAAAATTAGTTCATCTACATATAAAGGTTGCAGTGGGCACGCGGGTTGCATTTTCCATGCAATTGCACCCATAAGGCCATCACATGATACACTACTATATACGTGGTGTGAGCAACGGTTTGTATATAATAAACGACAAATCAAACTATATAAAAAGATAGTATACAGGTGTTAAATGGCAATCATGTCTTTCTCGATGGTCCTGACTTGAAATCAGGCTTGAAATCAGGTTTCTTGCTGGATCCCTTCTTAATTTGGAACTTCGTAACAAGAGGAATGTGGTCCGAAGGGAAGTCTGCACTTGGAATACCAATTAAATGACTAGCATAGTCCTCATCAACTTTGCCCAACAATCCCTTAACTTGCAAAGACGATGTGCTATACCAAATGTAGTCAATGACATCGGTAAATCCTGGAGAAAAGTTGGTAAAGGGAAGTTCTCCAATCTGACCATAAGCTGACTTCATCTTGAATGGATGACGGAACCCTTCATCAGTGAACTTTCCATAATCTTTACCTTCTAAATCTTCGTGCTTGCCAACGATACCCGTAGAGAAAAGTTGATGGACAGCACTGCCATTGATCGAGTTAAAATCTCCGCATACAATCAATGATGCGTTTTTAACTTCTTCAATGGAGTTGGTATGATGGCATTTTTTCAAGATACCTTGCATCTCTTCCAACAAAATACCAACCTGCAACGCCTTCACATCATTGTATGCTGGATCCCAGTGCAAATGTGTGTTGGCAATAACAATCTTTTCTCCCGTACTAGTGTGCTGCAAGAACGTAATTAATGCAATATTGTCTTTGTTCATGAATCTGTTGAACAAATCCTTAGTCTTTTTATATTTCTCAGATCCCATGCAGACACTATTGTACTCAAAGTTTTGCTTCAGTACTAACGTGAACTTACTAGTACGGAAAAAGGTTGCACATCCATCTACCTTCTTTGCATCAGCTTCGCTCATAGTCTTAGAACGGGTCTTATTGAAAAAGACCCCTCTGTATCCCTTCTCCGCCAAAAGTGGTACCCAAAATTCTTGGAATGTTCTTGTTTCCACTTCTTGCATACATATGATATCAGTTCCAAATCCTAACACTTCGGCCTTTAATGCATCTCTTCTGTAGTCCCAATTCAAAGCCCAGGATGGGGTGAATTTATACATCTTAGGAGTAGCATAATGTTGGCATAAAGTATTGTAAGAAACCATCGAAAAAGTGTCTGGATCGTTAGATTCGTTAGCATAAGCGTCTGGTGCAGACGTTCGATCAATTAATTCACCATCGTCTTCTAAGAGAAGCCATTCTCTAGGTTTTGGCTTTGGTAAATTGGTATGATCTCTCAAGTAAGCAATGACTTCCTTGGTACCTTTTTCTGAGAGTAAATTAGCGATCTTAGGATCCATAGGATTACCTTCGATACCTAAAAACAACAATTCAATTAAGTTACCAAACTCTAATGGCAATGTCTTAATGTTGTTGTCAAACAAGTAAAGATATCTCAAATTGTAGCATAAACCTAGCTCCTCCGGGACCTCACTTATTCTGTTGTGAGATAAATCCAAAGTTCTTAAACTCCTCAATTTACTGATAATAGGTGGTACAGAAGTTAATCTGTTATTATTCAAGTATAAGGATTCCAAAAAATCATATTGAAACAATTTAGGAGATATGTTCAGTAAACCTTGTCCGCACAAATCTAATTGACACCACAATTGTCTTCCTTGAGTTTTCTGTCTCATCCTTTGCTCTTCTTGGATATGATCTTCGTCGAAATCTTGCACTATCTTTTTGTTATGTAATAATGCAGAAGTAGTAGTAGGAGTGGATGCAGAATTATTGGCCTGTTTAGCTTTCTCTTGTTCCTCCAAGGACGCAATAATCGTCTTGGTGGCATCGATCAAACTAACCGACTTGATTTCATTGTATGGATTCTTGTTTTTTCTAGAATTGGACGCATATTGTCTTGCATAATAATGGGGAATGTTTCCGCTTCGAGATAACTGTGCCAATTGTTGTTGATGTTGCCAGTACACCGTATTTGGGTTGTCGACATTCGTCGAATTCAACTTCTGCGTAGGAACCTGCTGTACTTGAGCTTGCTGCACCTGAGCCTGCTGTTGTTGAGCTTGAAGAGCAGCCTGTTGATTAAAATACTGCTGTTGCTGATGCGCTTGTTGTATGTGCGGAGGCTGGCGAGGAAGTTGCTGTTGTTGTGGAGGATACTGCTGCTGGGGCTGTGGTTGCTGGTAGGTTTGTGTAGATGCCAGATTCTGTTGCTGATTCAGCTGAAACTGCGGAAACAACTGTTGTTGCAACTGAGGTGGTTGCTCTCTTTGGTAGTTGTTCTGATACAACCCTTGGCCCAACGAATCAGCATAGGAATCACTCTGTTGGTTGAACTGACCAGCAGTAAGCGACCCAGCGGGTTGCAGTTGAGAGTTCTGTTGTAACTGTTGTAACAATATTTGTTGCGCTTGAAGGTTTGCCTGTGGTTGACCTTGGACTTGAGGTTGTTGATACTTGTTGTTCATGTTCATTCTTTATTTCCGTGTAGATATAGTATCCAATATTAATTCGACACTTCTCTGACCTTGATTCATTCGCAATTCGTCTCAGATACCCTGTCTCAGTAGATCAAGACTGCTGTTAAGACCTACCTCCTTACTTCTGTTTGTATTCTGGTGAATGCTGCAGTTCGACTTCCTTGTTTGGAAATGTTCTTGGGGCAGCAAAAAGAGGCCTTGTCAATGTCTCGCTAAGGATGAATTCCTTTGATGGTTGATGTTATTCGGCGTATTATCTGTTGAAATGATATGTTCTGTTCTGGACAGGAAGTTTTTTTTTTTTGGCCACTGTTGTGCTGCGCACGAATATAGTACCAGATTGATCAAGGTAATGAAGAACGGCGTAGAGTGGCAAATAACCAGACCGTCACTTTCACCACAGACAGATCATCGCTGGATCAGATTTTTACCGGAATGACGGATAATCGTTTATAATCGTAAAACTTTTTTCATTACGTTCGAGGGATTTACCAATATTATAATGTCATAAAATATTAAAAAACAAGCTTTCTAACTTAACAATATAGGAAATCGCTATAAAGCTATTGCAATCGCTCTAATACACATTATATTTGTTCATATAAGCCAATAGTATATTGAAAGTGATTATTTTTGTCAACTTTTGTAATTTTTCCAGAATAGTTGAGTGTGAGAAATAGAAAAGGTGCAAATTTGCAATACCTGAAAAGAAATAACGACATCACCGCCAAAGCTACACACTAGAATAGTCTTATTCTACTCCCACGAAGTGATATGTAAGAAAATTCGGTTGGAGTATGACAAGATCAATACCGGGGATATTTGGTTGATTGTATGCAGTACATACATAATCAGTCCTAAAAAATCTATCAAAAAAATCTATCAAAAAAATCCAGACACCAGGAAAAATGAGGGATCGTTAGTAATATATAGCCAGAATGATCCTTCATGCATATGATCGATTTTTTTGGCTTATTCACAGAACAATTGATAGCGGAACCAAGAAAAACCTCACTAGAAATAGTGTAGAATGTGTCTGCCATTTACAAAGTGCATGTTAGGTGAAGACCACCGGTGTGTGTGGGTATGTCGGATAAGCAACTTCGAATTGATTAGTGGAAATACTTGCGCATGTGAGACTACCCTCTTAATATACCCTACTGCTTCCCTATTGGAGTAACCCTGTCAACTACGCCACACTTTAAACAATCTATAGATAAGGCTCGGGCAACGAAAAATACAGTTTGCCAGCGCAGAGCACGGCTGCTGCGGAGTTAATAAATACAACCAAATTTCACGCTACTTTAGCCTATTTCATCACTACAATCATGGAGCGATACGGCCCGGTGCTAATGGCACTTTTGGACCCGATGGCAGTTCTTCATGAAACCAACGTGCCCACTCCGCCGTTTGTCAATCAGTTTGACATATTTGGCGTGCCTTCCAACTCGTCTGCGCCCCCATGGACATCTCCTTTATATTCATCAAAAGGTAATTCCTTGAACCCATTATTTGTTAAAGCAGTTTACCTGATATTCGGTGTCATATTTGGAGCTTTTACTTTCTTTCAATTAAGCCAATGGGCGTCCCGCAAACCACATTATTCAAAAAAGAATTCTCTAATTCAAGTTCTTAAAGTATTCTTAGTACTGCTTGAGGGAATTCTCTATGGTTACTTATATGCTCTCAATGAAACCTCAGGAAACTCGTCTTTATTTGTTGGAGTGGTACTTTGGTCATTACAATTTCTTATTGTATTTCAAGAACCAAAAGTCTCCGCCCACGCGTCAGCTTCAGTACTTCTTTCGATGGTTGGCACAGTTCCCTTTGCATTAGCAGCATTTGTTCAAGACAAGTTTTCCCCTGTCAAAATCTACGCCACTTCTGTTGAAGGTAACATTGTCGAGGCAGTGATATTGATAAATGCTGTGATTCTTTTTATCTTGGAATTGGTCTTCTATCAACCCAACTTTGAAGTCGACTACAATGTTCATGGTTTGGACATAGATATTTTCACTAAGCTTACTCACTCGTGGGTCACACCATTAATTAGACAAGTCTACAAAACACAAAGAGCTGAACTTGAGGACTTACCTGATGTTGCAAAATACTTGTATGCTGATCCTACTTTCGAACAATTGAACAAGAATTGGAACAAGAGCTATAATGACGCATTGGCTGCGAAAGCTAAGTTTAAACCTAGTGTATTTAATATTTGGACCAAGAAGGCAGATGATATTAAGCCCTCACTTTTGTTTTCTATTTCGTGGTCGTTCAAGAAATACATCATTGGCTCGTTTATCTTCGAAACGTTGGATATTTTTTTCAGTTTTATTCAGCCTTATTTGTTGAAGAAACTTATTGAACATTTTAACCAAACCTTCGCTTTGGAAATCCCCCCTCCAATTATCAAAGGTTATGCAATTGCAATGACCATGTTTATCTTTAATGTTTCTAAGACCACGTTCGTCAATCAAATGTATCTTTTTATGTTTAAGTTGGGATTTGCTGTTGAAAGTTCATTGACTACTCTCATCTACGGAAAGGCATTGAAATTATCCCCTCAATCTAGAAAGAACAAATCGACTGGTGAAATCATCAATCATACTACTGTTGATCTTAATATGATTAAATACTTTTGTCAAAGTTTCCTGGAGTTCTATGCTGTCCCCGTGAAACTTGTTATTTCTCTTATTGCTTTGTTCGGAATGTTAGGTAACGCTACTTGGGGTGGCCTTGCCGTGGGTGCTTTATTGATTCCGGCTGCTGCTTACTCGAATAAAGCTATTTATCCTGTTTATATGGCAATGATGAAGCATAAAGATGAAAGAACGGGGCTTGTCAATGAAATTCTATTGTCCATTAAGAGTATTAAATTATACTCATGGGAGCAACCGATGATGAAGAAATTGAACGCCGTGAGAAACGATAAGGAGTTGAAGGCAGCGAAGCATATGGGTGTACTCAATGCTGTTTTGTCTTTCTCTTGGAGTTGCATCCCTTTCTTTGTTAGTTGCGCCACTTATGCAACATTTGTTTGGATGTATGACGTACCATTAACTCCAGAAGTGGTGTTCCCAGCTTTGGTCTACTTTGATTTATTGAGTGATACCGTCTTGATGGTGCCTAGTTTAATTTCTAGTTCCATTGAAGCGACTGCATCTGTCACAAGGTTGAGAGACTACCTTTTATTGGATGAGTTGGATCTCAACATGGGTGGATTCTACAAAAAGGAAGAAGATCAGAGTAATGATGCCGATGCCGTTGAAATCAAAAATGCAACTTTCTTGTGGTCCAAGCATCCAGAGGATGGAAGTACCTATAAGGATGACGAAAATGAAATTGAAGCTACCAAGGAGAGCAATATCGCTCTTTCAGATATCAATTTTTCTGCTAAGAATGGACAATTGACTTGTATTGTTGGAAAAGTTGGTAGTGGTAAGACTACTTTACTTAGGTCTATGTTGGCTGAAATTCCTCTCTTGACGGAGCCATATTCTGATGCTAGTGACGCCACGCTGCCCTCAATCAAGATTAACGGCAGCGTCGCATATTGTCCACAATCTCCATGGATTTTAAATGCAACTGTGAAGGAAAATATTTTATTCGGTTATAAGTATGAGAGAGACTTCTACAAGAGGACTATTGAGGCTTGTGAGTTAATTTCTGATTTCAAATCTTTGCCAGATGGTGACCAAACTGTTGTGGGAGAGAAAGGAATTGCTTTGAGTGGTGGCCAAAAGGCTCGTATTGCATTGGCCAGAGCAGTCTATTCGAGAGCAGACATTTACTTATTTGATGACATATTATCTGCAGTGGATTCCCATGTTGGTGAAAACATTATCAAAAAGGTGTTGTCTGATGATGGTATTATTGGACCAAGAACTAAGATTTTGGCTACAAACTCTGTTAGAGTTTTACATCAGGCAAAGCAAATATTCTTATTGACGAATGGACGTATTACTGAAAGTGGTACCTTTGATGATGTTATGGAAAGAAAATCGGACTTGGCAACCTTGATAGAAGAATTTGGTCGTGGATCAAAAGAGCAAGAAAAAGAAAAAGCTCCCGAGGAAACTATGGACATTCCAATTGTCGACATCGATGAAAATGAGTTATCTGATGAAATAGAACAATACGACGGTGAGGATGTTACACCAAAAGTTCAGCGCAATCTTCGCCGTGCCAGCGTGGTTTCTTACACCCATACTTATGAAGACGATGATGAGGATCAAATTGAAGGTGCCAGAAAAACTGGCCATCTGGAAGAATTTAAGGCACTGGGTGGGGTCAAAATATCTACCTTGATTGAATATTGTAAGGCGTGCAATTACAGATATGTCTTCGTGTATATAATTATGGCCATTGGTGTGTCTCTATTGGGGGTTTCAGAAAAGTACTTGTTAACTTACTGGACTGAGTGGAATGCTAAAACTGGAGAAACCCAGAAACCTGCACTTTTTTTGTCCCTTTATGCGTTGTGTGGTATTGTCAGTGGAGCCTTAGTTTTGATTTCTTCATTTGTTATTTGGACTTTCTGTATTGTGAAAGGATCGGCATATTTCCATGAGAAAATGGCCACATCAGTTCTCAGAGCTCCAATGTCATACTTTGACACCACTCCTATCGGCCGAATTTTGAATAGATTTACTGATGATATTAGTACCATTGATATGTCTTTTCCATGGCTGTTAATTATGCTTGTCTCAGCAGTTCTTTCAGGTATTATGGCAATTTCGGTTATTGTCATCAATTTACCAGTGATGTCAATCATTATCGCATTGTTGGTTGTGATTTACAATTATTATCGGGCCCAATTTATCCCTTCAAGCAGAGAATTGAAGAGATTGCTGAAGACTGCAAAGAGTCCCCTTTTGGCGATAATTCAAGAATCTGTGAATGGTGTGGACACTATTAAGGCATTCGATCAACAAGGAAGATTTACCTACAAGACGAAGAAGAATGTAAATACCTACATTCTAATTCAATATATTCTTCAAGTGTGCAACAGATGGTTATCAGTGAGGTTACAATTGATTTCTGCTTCTATTGTGCTATTCTCTTCTTCATTGTCAATAACTACCTTATTGACTAGCCATCCTATCCATCCAGGTTTGTTGGGTTTTATCATGTCCTTTTCCCTTAACATGTCCAGTATTTTAGTGTTTGTCGTTAGACTTTGGTCCGAAGTGGAGACTCAATCTGTTGCACTTGAGAGAATTATGGAATATATTGAATTGACTCCTGAAGCTCCAATGATAGTTGAAAATAATCGCCCACCTAAAAACTGGCCAAGTGAAGGTGTCGTCTCTTTCAAGAACTATTCTACTAAATACAGAGAAAATTTGGACCCTGTGTTAAAGGGAATTAATGCTACGATCAAGTCAAAGGAGAAAGTGGGTATCGTTGGAAGAACGGGTGCAGGAAAATCGTCCTTGACATTAGCTTTATTTAGAATTATTGAAGCTACTGAAGGTCACATTGAGATTGATGGTGTCGACACGAGCAAGATTGGTCTTTACGATTTGAGATACCATCTTAATATTATTCCACAAGAATCGCACACTATCAAGGGATCGGTTAGAGATAACTTGGATCCGTTCCAACAGTACTCGGACGAGAAAATCTGGAAGGCTTTGGAACTCGCACATTTGAAAGATCATGTTAGTCAGATGTCAAGCAAACCAACAGAGCAAGAAATTAAAGATAGCCCTAACCCAGACTTATTAGAGCCTAAGACCGGATTGGAAGCTAGATTGGATGAAGCCGGATCGAACTTATCTTCAGGTCAGAGACAATTGTTGAGTCTTGCCAGAGCATTATTGAATGAGAATGCTAAAATTTTAGTCTTGGATGAAGCGACGTCATCTGTTGATGTAGAAACAGACAAAATCATTCAGGAGACAATTAGAAGCGAATTCAAGGATAAGACAATTTTGACTATCGCTCATAGGTTAGAGACGATCATGGATAGTGACAGGGTTATGGTTTTGGACAAGGGGCAAATCAAAGAATTTGATACTCCAGAAAATTTGTTGAAGGAAGAATCATCAATATTTTATTCGCTCAGTAAGGATGGTGGGTACTTAGAAAAAAAATAGTGTGAAGTAGTATTAACGGATATGCTTAGTATATTAGTATAAATATAACTATATGAATTTATTCTAATTCTTTAATTAGGGCAGATAGATCTGCTCTTTGCAGTTGTAATTTGGAACGCCTGGCATCTGAAATTTTAGCACCAGATAATTTCTTGTTTGCGGATTTGCAGAGACCTTTGACTCCTAAAGTACAAACATCACAGTTGTTTGCCCTGGGAACACAAACCACCTGACCAAAACCAACCAAGAGTGGGTTAATAGACGCCCAATATTCTCTTGGTAACCACTCTTCCAACTGAGCTCTAGTTTGTTCAGGGTTCTTAGCATTTTTTGTCCATTTCCACATATCAGCCAATCTATGAAGATGGACATCGACACCTATTCCTGAATTAATATGCCAAGCATTCTGAAGTAATAAATAACCCATCTTAGGGCCTACTCCCGGTAGGCTGACAATATCTTCGATGGTCTTCGGTACATCACCGTGAAACTTATCTCTTAATATTTCACAAGTGGTTTTGATATAGCCAGATTTTCTATTGTGAAAACCGACTTTACATATGTAGGAATCAATTTCTTTCTCTGACAAAGGCAATACCGACTCTAAACTCAAACCATCCGTGTATCCTTTGGAGATTAACCCTTGATGAAATGCTTGCATGGCACTGAAATTAACCTCATCTTTCGTTTGAGAAGAAAGCATCAACGATATCAAGAGCTGGAACCTAAATATTTTTGGATTCCGCAACTTTACCCCAGGGTTAATGGTCTCTGGCATTCTTTCGCAACCTTGATAATCGACAGGAGCCCAAAATTTACTCCTCATTTTCACCACTTCATTATAAATTTCGTACCAATGGGATGGTCCTGGTGCTGGTTTAGCAGGAAAGAAAATATTCGCTGGGGTCTCCTCCAATTTTATTGAAGTTTCATCTTTGATGTGTTGTAGGTAATTTTCAGATTTGACAGTATTCGATAAATTCACGTCAACGACAAGATCTTCAGTAGATTCCTGCTTTATTTTAACCGCCGACTCACCAGAATGGTGGGATGATTGATCATTGGGATTTTCGATCTCAACTTCTACCTTTTCTAGCTTGATCCGTTTAGCCGTTCGTAGTCCCATTAATTAGATTAGTCGCGTGCACATGACCGATGACTCAAATTAATAAACCTCGCTTTGATTGGAGATAAGTGCGGGAGATTAGATCTACAAAAAAATCACAGTCGTATCCACGAGTGACTCACGGAAAAATCAGCTTACAAAAGATTGAATTCTGTTTGAGATAACTCCTACAGCTTCGAGGAACCAAAGTGACCCGATTCACTCTGATAGCACGAGGTGTCTTATTTTCCGCCAGATAAGGATTTCCCCATCATCAATATTAGATAAGACGTTTTGCAAAAATAGTGGTTTCGACGGTTTGTGATGTCGGTCAAGATCGAGGTGCAGAATGGTGTTAATGTCGCCAAAACTATTAAAAACCCAGGATCATCATCTATTCGGGTGGCACAAGCCTGTGATCGGTGTAGAGCGAAAAAGACCAAATGTGATGGTCAGAATCCTTGTTCAGGGTGTTCTGCAATTGGAATAGAATGCCTTGTCTCGGACAAATTGTCACGAAGAGCATTTCCTAAGGGATACACCGAAACCTTGGAGGAAAGAGTGAGGCAATTAGAGGCAGAAAACAAGAAGTTGACGGGGTTGTTAGATATAAGGGACGAACAATTAGAGATATTGAATTCTGCCTCCAACCAACCCAGCAATGATCCCGAATATGCTAATAAAGACTTGGAATTTGAAGTCAAATCATCTTTTAACATGAATCACCATATCCATGGCGAAGGATGTGCATGTGAGCCATGTTCCTCTCGTTCGGAACAATTTTCCAGGTCGACAATTCTTACTCATGAACACAGCAGAAACATTTCTGTTGCTGGCTCTGTAAATTGGAGTGATAATGAGAGTATGATAAGTACAGATGATTTGACATCGTCTCTTACTCCTATAAAATCTCGAGATGGGTACAATCGTCATGTTAGCCCTGCCCCCCATGCCTTTGCAGCCGCTACTGCTATTGCACAGATGCAAAGGCACACTTCCGAGGATGAGAATGAATCCGGAAAACAACAAAAATTGGCATCTCTTGTGGCCATATCAATACCCAGAAGTACCGAAGAAACATTATTTATTCCAACCCTTCTTGCCAGAGTATGCAGAGCACATGGTTATACTTCTAAGGCTGCCGTATTAACTGCTCATGCTATAGCCTCCTTGAAAGAAAATCATGAAACAAAATCTAGTAGAAACAAGAAGCTTTTGGAGATAATTTTGAACCGAGGTGATACCATTCGTTTGGAGGTACCGGAAGCATTGATATTCACCAGACAATTGATTGACTTTCCTTCCTCCAGATTAGATTTGGATCATCTTGTAACGATGTATTTCCAGGAATGGGGCCTGGCTTTGCCACTTTTGGACAAAAACTTATTTTTGAAGAATTACGTGAGGTGGACTGGAATACTTGACAATACTAATGAGAAAGCCGAGGCACTTGACGACCCATTGGAAAAATTCACTGCTATAATGGTCCTAGTATTAAGCTTGAGTATGCTCTCTACAAAAAACAAGTATATGTCTGGAGCTACAACCGGCTCCGGAGACGTTTTCGACAAATATTTGCATTACTTGACTCATTTTGACAGCTTGATCCGTGAGTTTATAAAACCAAACTGTATTATTACTAGACACTGTTCCATGTTGTCGCTTAAGATTTTAGCTCTAGCCCTTCAATATTGTCTAGTTGTCGGTGATACGGCCACATGCTACGAATTACGTGGTCGGGTAATAACTATGGCTCAACAATTGAGATTACATCGGTGTCCAGCAGCAGTTATAGCTATAAGTGGAGGAGATGTAAAGCTGCAGAAAGGAATGCAAGGGGAACGAAGAATTTTATTTTGGTGCGTATACTGCTTGGATGTGTACTCTTCATTGAATTTGGGTATTCCAAGACTAATAAAAGACTTTGAAGTCGAATGTGCAGCACCTTTTGCCGGCCCCAATGATAATGATGACAAGGACAGTGAAAACATCTTGATTGTAAATAACCAAAAGTTGTCCATTGTGGGTAAGGTCAATAAGTTTGCCTTGAGCATGATGTTGTATTGCAAGGTATTAGGAAATAACTTGGATTCAATATTTTCAAGATTTGAAAACTCAGACCCTCACCGAAAGGCATCACACAAGGATGGCCTCTTAGATTGTTGGAGGAGAGATTTACCAGCCGAATTAAAATTTGACATTGATCTTAATGGTTTTTCATTGAAAAATGGCAATAGTTACGTAAATGGAGACTTTTGGAAAAATTACTCTAAGCAACAATTGACGTTGATTTTTCTTTATTATCAAGCAAAAATCTTAATCTACTTGCCAATAATGTCAAAGTATGGTAACCATCATAATGTTGGTCTTTCTGATAAGGAAAAGATATTGAAAGACGAAGGAGATGCGGCTACTGTTGCATCCAGTGTTAGTATAATACAACAATCGCTGCTTCAGATATTGGAGGTATTGAAAAGCCTAACCAAACATACATCTTCATATTTATTACCAATCCCAGTGAACATTGCTAGAGAGCAGGCCAGATTTGCACTTTTGGTTGCGAAAGGCTGTTTGGACTACATGAAAGGTGGACCGTTGTATCAGACCCTGAAGCAATTGCTTTTGGATACTATGGGTCATTTAACCCTTGAAAATTCGTATGAGATCCCAGGAAGTTTGACAAAAAATTCTCTTAAGCTTTTAGAGTTGGCAATCATGAGTATTTTAGGACTCAATATTAAGACATCTACAAAGAAGAAAAGTCCACCTGTCACACAATCTATTTCCAATGCGGCAGGATTTACGAGAGAGTCATTAACTCACGAAAAATTCAAACCTTATGCTAGCTCCAAATTAGCCGAAAAAGTAGACCATCCACAAGTGCTGAACGAAACCGAAGAAGGTTTGGAAAATATACTCAACTTTGACCCTTTTGCTGTGACATCGAATCAGCGGAGACTAATGAATGATTTCGCAGCAGATGGGTCATTAGGTTTAGTGCCATTTTTAGGATTGGAAAGTGAATTTCCATTGGAAGGTCTTCCCACGGATCTTAGTGGAGAGTGGACCAATTACATTGGCGAGGACCCAGGGGCTGGACCCAATATGGACGAGTTATTGCGTTGGCCATGATTAGGTTATGGCCGTATACTGTATATAGACAGCTCTGATCTCCGGTCGAGGTCCGGCGTCGGAGCCGGGTTTTGCGGGGGAACCCAAATGTCTGAAATTATTTAATATATAAGCTATTCAAATTGTCCTATCGTACTGCTTTCATTACTCATAAAATGGCTACATTTTCTAAGAACAACTTCAAGGCTTTCAATTACAGCTCTTTCCGCCCACACTACCCTTCCAGTTTCTATAACCTTCTCGGTAACTACGTGACTAAAGGATCACCATCGAAACTTCCTGTCGATGCAGCTGTGGATCTAGGCTGCGGCACCGGTGTCGCAACGTATCTATTGCTCAACTTGTCGACTAATGTTACAGGGCTTGATTTGTCGCCGGTGATGGTGGAAACTGCCAATTCACTCAAGAAAGATCGTTTGAAGGACTTGGGCATCACCGACGAACAAAGAATTTCGTTCAAGGTTGGAGCAGTTGAAGATTTCATCTCCCAGAAACCAAGCGAAATTCCTGAGGAATCGGTGGATCTCATTACTGCTGCTCAATGTGTCCATTGGTTCAAGGATTACGATTCGTTCTTCAAGAATTCGGCGAGGTTATTAAAGAAAGGTGGTACTCTTGCATATTTCTACTATGTGGACCCCAGTATTACCAATTTCCGTGGTTCATCGAAGTTGAGCAAAAAAGATGCATTAGAGAAAGCAAAGGAAATCTATTTCAAGTATGCATACGATGATCCCAAATTGCTAGGTCCTCATTGGGAACAGCCTGGTAGAAATATTATCAAGAATTATTACACTGTTCCCAATAGCCACATCCCAACGGATTTGTATGAAGATGTTACCATTAATCACTTCGATCCCAGTGCCGAACAATCAACAACTCCAAAAGATGCTCTTGATTTGAAAAAAGAAAGCATCACTCTTGAAGACTTTGTAAACTACTTCAAGACCTACAGTTCTTATCACAACTATAAAGAAGCCACGGGCGACGAGGGAGAAGTGTTTGAAAACTTTATTAGAGAATTAGAATCTGAGATCGGCTGGGACCGAAGCGAAACACGCATTGACTTGGTGTGGAACACTGGATACACTTTTCTTCGCAAAAAGTGAGTTTTTTCGAATCTGAACTTATATATTATTTATGATACACTTAAGACCTTGATCCACCTGATATGCAATACAGTTACCCAGAATGAATACTACATGATATGTTCATAGAACGATGTAGTCCTCATTGGTTATCTCCAATATTGGTTGGAATACGCGCAGAATTTCGCTTACCGTCCCCAGAAGCTTCTGTCAAGCCTAGTTAGGAAAGAATCAGCACATTTTGGGTATTGCGACTGCCTGGGTCGCATTCGGAAGTATGCCAAAATTTTTGCAACACTGCAGGCCCAACAGGTGCGCGTGCGCCAGTTGAGTGTTGGGCCCCGCGCAGCTCCACGTGATACAATACTCCGCAGCCACTATGAAATGCCACGAAACACCAGGTGTAAAAAGTTGTTGAATTCCTTCACCTTCCTACTACAGAAATAGTCTCATCATCACCATGTTGATCCGACTCCCATCCTTAATATTTCGAATTATTTTCTTGTCTTTCGTGTTGTGGATCGTCCTTTCCACCTCTATTCCACAGGCTGTGGTACGGTACACCGAACCCCAGGTACAAGCGAGCCATTTCAAGAGTCCCAGCTATCCCTACAACTCAATCACTTCGCCTACTCCATTGCCTATTCAAAACTCATCGGTGTATTTCATCATTGGTCATCCTGACGATGAAGTCATGTTCTTTTCTCCATCGCTAATCGAACTAGCTAAAGAAAAACACGGCAACGATGTCCATCTTATATGCTTTTCGAATGGTGATTCCTTGGACGCATCTATGGGAAAAATCAGAAGTAACGAGTTGTATAACTCAGCAAGAATCTTGGGTGTTGATCTGGACAGAGTAACGGTTCTTTCTTCCTACAAGGATGGAATGAATGAAACTTGGGACTCGGACATGATTAGAAACTCGCTCAAGGCAACCATTCCCAAAAACACCCAGCCATTGGTATTGGTAACGTTTGATGAAAAGGGAGTTTCGAACCATCCAAATCATATCTCGTTATACTATGGAACCAGAAACTATTTCCAATCATTGGGCACCAAGTCTGTCAAATTGTTCACGTTGAAGACGTTAAACTTCTGGGAAAAGTACAGCTTTACCTTCTTGACTAATATCGAATTATTGGTGGATCATATTTCCAAATTGATAGTAAGCAATTTCTTCAATCTCGATATTAATATTAGCTTTTTTAGCAATAACTCCAGCTCAAAATCCATTAAATTCTATTCAGATTTGAACATGTTGAGCGTAAGCTATGCGGCTATGTCATATGGCCACTTCAGTCAAATGGTGTGGTTCAGATACGGATGGCTCTTGTTAAGCAGATACTTAACATTCAACCATTTGACAGAAGTACAATAATCCATTGTCATTGTACCATACATAATAGATATAATATTCCACGTTGACTCATGGCCCGGTCTGGACCGGTTACAGCATATATAGAGATTAATAAAACGTACTATAATACATAATATACATAATTCATTACATCGTGTTTTTGAATCCGAATTGTTTTTGACACCAATTCGAACCATGTTCGAAATACTCCTTCTTGCTTATGCTAACATCATTGATTACATCATTAGAAACTAAGGATGCCGCTCCGATCCAGCTGATTTCATCTTTGTTACTATCTTTGGGGTTTTGTCGCACTCTCACAAACCATTCCCCTGGAAGTTCCTTGGTAAGTTCCAGAGTGAGTCTTTCTTGGAAATTCGGTATGCACGCTGTCCCTCCAACTATACTTATATTTGCCAGTAACAATGGCCTAACAGTTTCAGGACATGCCATGATTGACTCCACTACCAAGTCTGTGAGGTTCTTCATGGGCGAACCCTGTACCATAGGAGAGCTAGCAGTAACTGAGTTGTTATCAAATATAATTTCCGGATGATATAATGATTCGGGTACCACAAATCTTTCATCATACAATTTCAATGATTGGGTATCAGGAGACACAACTGTATTTGTATCTCGTAAGTAACCCGTCATCGTGGTTTTGAAGTCTGGAAGGATAAACTCACAACTTTGTTTTTCTCTCGCCTTTATTGTTTGGTTGAAATCTTTGGCGATAAAGCTGGTTTGTTCTTTAATGGTATTGACCAATATAGGCTCTTCAGAAACATCATAATGACGAAATGATATCAATTCACATAGTAATCCATTCAAAAGTTTGCCACCCACTGGCAACTTTCGTATACCCTGCCAGTGAACCGACTGGTAGATCACGGGAATGATCCAAGTAGCATTGAAGCCTGAGTCTATCACGAGCATAAAGTCGTTGTCTACTTTTGCAGAATTGTCTTGGAATGGAGCCCAAGGGACAAGGGATGCTGGTACACATCGATAATATTCGTTAAATCCATACTCTTCAAACACAATTTGGTCGGTGTTGATTGACAATTGGGGCAATTGAAACGGGGTCTCTGTAAGAGTAAGGTGGGTCAGTGAAGGATCCATTTCTTTCTTTGGGGTTAATTGATCAATGGTATAGTCCCAAATCGCCTTTTCAGTTTCCCACGACGATAGTTGGCCCTGTTCATGAGGTCTTTTGAATTGAATCCCCGAATGAAGGTTAGTCAAGGAAAGGTGTTCATTGCCCACATGGATTGCCCCATCCTTAGTTCTGGTGATAGCATTCTGGACCTTTAGAAGTGGACCTGATGCAAACCCGGCCTTAATGTTATACGATCCATTATCAATGATAAGATGCATCTGGGCCTGCGATTCTAGTTATTTTCAGTTGACGTATATGAGGAAAAAAGCCTATCCCATTTCGCGTTCCTTTTCTCGTGAGGAGTCGGAGATACCCTCGAAATTGATAAAGGAATGCTGGGGTACGGGGTTTGCCTGCTGCAAAGAAATAAGGAAAATAGTTGCTGACGAAAGGGGAATAATCATTGGAGGATGCTAGCATTGTGACAACGAGGGGCCAGTTATGGCTGAAAAATACGAATAGTGGGGCACTTCGGTCATCTCCGTGCATTCTCGAAGCTATGATCAGGTGATCACGCCACACTAATTATGGCAATTACGAGGGCAGGTCCGAAGGTACTGCGCATTTTAGCTATCGTATGGCCCCGAAGTATATTTTACAGCCCTCATTCTACTTCAACTAAAACTTCCCATTCTTGCAAAGATTGGACAGAACCCGTCTACTTCAACAAAAAATACCTTCTCAGCATATTTAAGTTGCAAATTATCCAACAGCTTGAGATTTAAGTTCTTCCAGATCTGCTTAGCTCTGTTGCAAACGTTGGTGATCCCCCGAGCCCCTCCTTTGCAAGAGTATTGCCCCCAAAATTCATATAAAAGTAAGTTTCTCGGAGTAGCATACCATGGCATTACTCTCCAGAGTCTTACACCATAGTTCCGACAAGGAGCGGCCCTCATTGCTGCGCAGTTACAGTTCATATTCCAATGGCTTAAGTCCGACCCCCAGTGTTGGCTCGATTCATTCAAACTCCAACCTTGGAGCGTATAGCTTGAGCATAAACCTCGAGTCTCCCCCAGTTATATTGTATGGTTTACCACATGAATCGACTGGATCTATCATATCAGGCACTTTACTGTTGGAGATCAAGAGCAACACCCCGCTTCAATCCCCAATTAGACCTGTTAGCAGTGCATCATCAGGTTCTGAACAGGCAAGCAATAATGAGGAAGTGGAGTTGGAGTCAGTCACTCTATCTCTTATTCAGACTATGAGATATAGTAAGACATTTACTATTCCCTCATCATCCGTGTCAAGTTGCAAGGATTGTAACGTGAAAACAACTACTTTGGCCAGATGGGATGTGCTAACAGCAGTGTCGTCATTTCCTGTGGGCACCCATGCGTATCCTTTTTCACATTTGCTTCCTGGATCATTGCCTCCCACATCCAAGCTTGGGTCTTCGCATTCCAACTCCTACATCAAATACGAGCTCATCGCAGTGGGTAAAGTACCCAATTCTACAAAGGAGACCATAGTAAAGATGCCTATTAATATTGTGCGACTGATTTTGAGAGGCCCTGACCGGAACTCGCTTCGGGTGTTTCCCCCTACCGATGTCACTGCCAGTGCAGTATTACCCAATGTGGTGTATCCCAAGTCTGGGTTCCCAGTAGAACTTAAATTGGACAATATTGTTAGCAAAAATAATGATAGAAGGTGGAGAATGAGAAAATTGTCATGGAGAATAGAAGAAAACACCAAAGTTAGAGCATATTCTTGTTCCAAGCACGCAGCAAAGTTAAGAACTATGGAATTGGCACAGAAAAAGGCAACGTTACAACGTGAGCTTGCTACAGGATCTAGCCAGCCAAAAACTAATTCCAACTTGCATCATAGTACCATTCAGTCTTCGATGAGCTACTTGTCCAACCCTAGTGGAAGTACAAATATTCAAAACGTGGCAGAAGGACCAGGGAATGAAGACATAGACATGGAAATACCAGAAACACCAGCAACACTTAGAGATGCCCATCAAAGCTTCATCGAAGATTTTGCTCCAGGAGCAGCAGAGCAAGGAGCAGCAGCAGCAAACGATCTAATACCAGCATTAAGCTCTGTTGCATCAGCAGCTCCCACAAGCCCGTCCCCAGAACAGGAATCTGAGGGACATATTTACTTGGAAGAAACACGAACGGTGACCCATGGCGAAATTAAGTCCGGATGGAAATCTGACTTTAGTGGAAATGGTCGAATTGAGCTTGTGGCCAACATCAGTGCGGCCAATTTCGCAACCGGGTACCATCCACATATCAGTAAACGGTCTAGCGATGTAACAAATAACGATGAAAAGCACCTCGAGAACTTGAGAAATGGCGCAAATGTGGCTTGTGATATTGAAGACCCGACGTTGGGCATTTATGTAAACCACACGTTGATAGTGGAGGTAGTCGTTGCAGAAGAAGTGGTCCAAGCATTAGATAAGAAACGGCGAGAGAACCTAACTCCGGTGAATTCAGCTTCGGGTAGCTCTCCTAAACCCGTCCCAGGATCCCCATCCCCAGTCGTGAATCTGCAAATAGGAGTCCCTACCGGAGCAGCGAGAGTATTGAGGATGCAATTCAAGCTTCCTGTCACCGAGCGGTCTGGTCTTGGAATCGCATGGGATGACGAAGTTCCTCCTACTTACGAAGATGTCCGTACCCTCAGTCCACCAACCTATGAAACATCACAGCAGAATACTCCATCATCTACGCCATTGGTTACTCCACACCCTTTGCATGTGTCTGTATTAAGAAACAGTCCAGGAATATTGTATGGTATAGGTGACACGCCAGTGGTAGGTAACTTTGGACTAAATGTTGGTTCTGGCGTAAGTATTGACGAAATGGTAGATTTTGATGATCGGATACAGGATTTAACTATATAACAACGTTTGTACCGCCCAAAAATTTACACTAGAACTAGAATAAAAATTGGTATTGAGGTAGTAGTGTACTATTTTAATAGAAAAGGATACCGATTAGATTTCCATTCCTGAAATACATTATATACAGTTATAGCGAATAGATAGTGGCACTTTACGTTAAAGCAAGAATAGAATTTGGACCAGCCATTGCAGCAAATATAATAATGGATTATTTATTCTCCACCACACTTGCTAATGCACTCACGGCCTGGCTTTCCAGGTCACCTTCTCCCGTCCCATCCCCATATCTGCTCACTTCCAACAAGGAGCTATACAAGCTGGTCAACTCCAATAAGTCGGCCACGGAATCCGAACGCAAATCATAGATGAGTTGTTGGAATGAGTGGGATTTGATAGCATTTATAGGAAGCTTATTTTCCGTTAAAAATTTCATTAGATGTTTGTGGAACTTCATTGATGTGTAAGGAGAATTATCGAAATCGGCTGAGAGAAACCGGCGATTTGACCTGACATCAAACAGCTCTCTCTTGTTTTTCTTTTTAGTATCATCTAATCCATGGATGGCAGCATTAACCCCCACGTCGTGGGGCAAGGATCCATCGCCACTGTCACCAACGTTCGAATCCTGATAATTCGAGGGATAGCTGATAGGATCTCCGTTATTGGTGTAGGTTACTCCATAACCATCAATAGGGATGGCTCGCGAATAGTTAATGGTCTCACGAGCGAGCTTATGAGTTTTCAAGTGTTCACTTAACTTTTTAGGTGATCCCTTATCTGATGGTAACCGCACCAAGATCTTCCCACAATAGTCACAAGCAGCAATGTTGGGATTGTTTGTATCTTGGACAAACCAGCTCCATACCCAGGACTTCTTTTTGGCCCCAAATTTCTGGCCCGGTCTGTTTTTGCGTTCCTTTTTTGGAGGAAGATGGGACGATCCTGATTTGGGGTCGGATGCAGTTCGATTTGGTGGTCCCTGGATATTACGTGTTTGTACTTGGGGCAGAGCTTGTGTCTGAACTTGTTGCTGGGCTTGAGCCTGGGCTTGCGCTGCAGCTGCAGCTGCGGCAGCAGAATTAGGATCATGGGTCAGGCCCTCGTTCTGTATACCTACCGACTGCTGGAGATGACCAATTGGGCCATTTCTTTGAGGGTTGTAGGTACCATAGGGAAGAGGGGTGGTACTGGTGAAGTAGCTCATCGCCTGGTATCGATGTGTGATAGATTTGTAGGTGGTGTGTGTACTGACTGGGTCCTGGTGGTGACCGGGTTATTGATTCCGGAAATGAGTTGTTAGTGAATGAGCAGACGATTTGTTTATTCGACAACCGGAAGTATTTTCGGGCGGTAGGAACACGACCATGGTAAAATTAAACAGCAGTAGTGAAAAGGGGCTTTGGAACCTTGACGACGGGCGCAAGAATGAGGAGATCAATCTTTGCGAGCAAAATGATGCATATATTCCACCAATTGTAACTTCTATTATTAACTGTGGTAGGTTGCACTAAGGGCTTAGCGGTCGGTAGCCTTGGGGGATATTGAGAGCCGGGTGAAAGTGCGACTTCCCGGACAGGGTCCACCGGGCAGATTTTACAGTATCGAGGGTGCACTGGGAGACATTCACCGAACTGTGGCCATGGAGCAACCTCAGAATGGCAGGATGAACTCGATTGCACTTTTCTGTAGAGGACATTACTGGACAAAATATTTGAGCCGTTGATGCCTGTTAAGGTGTCGGATAGGATTGGTTAAAAAAAATACGACTACGTGTTAAAGGCTACGCTGGTGAAAAGACTCGTCAGATTTAGTTTTCTCATTCGACACTGTAAGAAAAAAAAATCGATGAGAACATATTAGACCATACTGTCTCTGTCCGAACGATATCATGACCAGCACACTGGTTTCACTAAGAAAAGTACGCTCCGATTGTATAAGAAGAACTGGTAATGCAATGTAGTCGAATGACTTCGATGAGCAAGTCAAATGACGTGACGAACAATGTCTGAACGTCAAGTGCTGGGGCCCACCCTGTAGACCTTTGGTTGACGCATGGACGAGCATACAATATGTTTATCTTTTCTGCATCGAAGATCGTATTGTTCATCTGTGGATGCAACCCTGCCAGTCACTATTCTCGGCTATTCTGCAATGAATAAGCGACCATTACGTTTCAGACAAACTATAACAGGTAGATGGCTGGCTACCTTCTTTACTTTTCTTTCCCTAAAGACATTGTTTGTGCCATCGTACACAACATCCTGTTATTTGCATATGGGGCTACTACTGTGTCAGCCGTTCATATGACAACTGTATCCTCCATCCCAAAACAACTCTTGGCCTCGCTATCACTGATGGAAGAACCCGAGGAAACCCAATTTCCATGCTGTCTTACCCACCTCTTAGCACCGGTGTTGTGCCTGCGGCTGCATCGTCGAAGACGCGACGCGTATAAAAGTTACACAAAATCTTCATCGGTTTTCGCAGCCAGCGTGCGACCATCACTAATTAGGAAGGAGAGCCAGGGGAACCTTGAGAAGTCCCTTCGACTGATGACCTAATTGGACAGGGTGACTACCATTTCGGCCATAATGGGCCATTCCAGGGCCCAATTGGGTATAACCCTAAATGAAGGTTAGTAACCACCTCACCAAGATATTGTTTCCTAAACTGGCCCATAGACCAGCCTAACAAGATGGTAACAGCAGAGTATAAATATGTTTAGGTTTCTGGTAGCCCATTTCTTCATCAATCACACGAAACCTACTGCAACAACAGAAAATCGATACGCCTCCCTAGTGCCCTTACCTCTCTTCTCTCTCTTATTCCAACTATAGTCTTTCACTATCTACTCAACCAAGTCACTCCTTACTTACTTACTTACTTACTACTTCTAACTACAACAGGATACTCTCTCATACAACATGCAATTATCCAAATTAACAATCTCAATGGTCGCCGCCTCGTTGATTTCCAACGCCCTTGCAGCTCCTCCTCAAAGAGCTCAATACCAGAAACGGGATGATTCCGATGATGATGGTCCGGTGGTGGTGCAATTGACGACAACTTTGCACAAAACTCACACTAACTTCCATACCATCGAAGGTGAGCAGCAAATAGAAACATCAACTTCTATTGATGCTTCCACTGAAACTGTAACCAGATATACTGCTACCGTCACCTCAGTGGTGTTTGGTACCAAACATGTCTTTACTTCTGTTGCAACCACTCCAATTCTTCCAGAAACCTCTTCCGAGGCTCAACCAAACCCTGCACCTGCCAAAGCAACCACATCCAAATCATCCCCTACCACCACCGCAGCCACCACTTCAACTTCGTCTTCAAGTGCCTCAAAAAAACCTACCAATGAGGCACCTGCACCAACCCCTTCCCCTACCACCGGACAAAGCAATGGGGCTGCAACGGATGGTCCTTCAATCACCGATATCAAGAACATTCCAACTTCCACCGGATCTTGGATTATAAATAACGTTAGCACCTCCTCAGCCAGTGGAGTCTGCTACGTTGACTATGATTACTACGGTGCAGACGAATCGGATGAAACGGTCACTTCCACATCCACCATTTACAAAACCGTCACCCAATCCTAGATTTGGTTCAAGGCTCATCAGGTATGGGGCACGGTGTTTTTAGCGACTGACGGTCCATTGTATAATTTCCCGATTGCTAATGCTTGTTATGAGAACTAAGCATCCTTCATTCACTTTATCTTTTTTCAATACCTCTCTTATCTCTGTACTATATATATATACCAGGCCGAGCCTGGATCACTAGGGGCGTCATCGTGACGTCATCTTCCCAAAATCTCTACAACATTCCCGTCTGCTATATAGCTAACATAATTATACTGTTTTCGATTTTAATTCTACTGTAGACTCCAATCAAATGCTTGCAAAAGTTGGATTTGCACTCAAGCAAAAACAAATTTACTACTTTGAAGTGTCTTAGTCTTTTCAACCAAACCTCTCCAGATATCATTTGTAAATCGAAATTACTTGGCTATTTCTACGAAGCAGAAACCTCCCAAGATGTGATACAGACTGTTCTTGATTGGCATGTATACCGGATTCAGCCTCTCCTGGCAGTTGCGAAATTAACTGTATGCGGTGGCTCGCACTTAGGGTTTGTGCCCTAACTTTTTTCACGTGCCCCCAAATCCTGTCTACAGCTAACGTTCCTGCACCTATTACCAAGTTGGTCGCTGTGGGCAGTCTCGCTCTAGCCCTGGTAAAATTTTTTTCACTACTAAGGAGAATCTTCTTTCTTAGTATTACTAGTTCATCAGTCACAATGGGTATGTACCAGAAGGATAGAAAGTGGATGTTATTTGATCAGTTATACCCCAATGCAGTGAATCAGCACGCTTGATTATCATGTTCCAAGTTCCAGCGGCCCCCAATTTGTTCAGTATCGAGATGATCCAAAGTTATGAATAAGATAACAAACGTCCACAAGCTCGACTAGTGAAATATGACAAAGGAATAAGACCAAAGAAACCAAAGAATGATACCTATTTTGCGAACCTAAGATCGTGAATATGTATAAAAATCTAAGACTACTCCGGGTTTTCACATATACAAACTTTTCAATTACATCGGGATACTAATTCCTAAGATAAAGTACTAACATTTTAGTTAACGTCCCAAAAACTAGAAAGACCTACTGTAAGGGTAAGGAATGTCGTAAGCACACCCAACACAAGGTTACCCAATACAAGGCTGGTAAGGCTTCTTTGTTCGCTCAAGGTAAGAGAAGATATGACCGTAAGCAAAAGGGTTACGGTGGTCAAACCAAGCCAGTTTTCCACAAGAAGGCTAAGACTACCAAGAAGGTTGTCTTGAGATTGGAATGTGTCAACTGTAAGACCAGAGCTCAACTTTCTTTGAAGAGATGTAAGCACTTCGAATTGGGTGGTGACAAGAAGCAAAAGGGTCAAGCTTTGCAATTCTAGATGTGATATATGTACCAGGTATACGATCATGTATGTAGTAACATACACATTAATTGAAAAATCATGTAGTAGAAATGCTAAATGTAAAAAGCGAGTTGACAGGGGACCAAACTTATTGTTATTTGACAAAAAAGTAGACGATGTTTCGAAGAATAAACGAGCTAGTATTCCATTAATTGCGAGGGAGTGGTGGAGCTGGTAGTCATAAAAGTAGTTCCGGAGAAACCACGCTACACAAACACCGATTACTCTTGCCATATTTAGAAAATTGTTGCAGAGGGACAAATGCTAAGCTAGCAATTTCTTTAATTGCTTCTTATTTCAATTCTACATGATACAAATCTACAAGCCTGGATAATGTTAACGTACGTTCTCGTTTAAGTTATCTTCATTTGATGTAACCTTTCAATGGTACAAATTTCCAAAATTAATATATCCTGACTTTTTTTCCAATAAATTACGTTATTTGCTGAAAGACACTCCCGAGTAATATAATCGAACTCCACAGGCGAGTCTGAGTACGGAATGGTCATAGGTTTCAACCCCGTCTCAAATCCACCATTGGTATGTTCTGAAACATTCAGTGGTGGTGGCCATTGTGGAATTACGTAATCCCAACAATAAGCGTACTCCAGCGCAACAATCAACCATCTCGTTAGACGAACCCACACTCCCTAGTTACCACCTAGTTACCACCTCGCTACGTATTGCCCAATTATCCAGCCGACACCATTAGTACGATTGTGAAGCCTTTCCTACCCTCCTATTGAGCCGGCAGTCGGTAGTTTTTGCGCATTTTCCCTGTATACTGGTACCATAGATGGGCTCCCGCTCTGGGCTATAGCTAACGTCTGCATATGCCGTCCTGCGCCACCATCTCGCCCAAGTAACTCAACGAGCTCTATCTACGAGGATAAATGGGTGCCAACATGAGGTGAATCACGTTCTGCGATAATAAAATTCGCCTTCTCCCTTGCTGTCCACCTATGTAAATATCTCTACCGCCCAGTCTCGGCCCGTTCTGTAGACAACGTCTCCCCTCCCCCAGATAGGTCCTACCTCCTTCAATGAATTGCTCGCGGTACCGAGAACTCGTGAAAGCCCCTTCTCAATTGTTTTCCTCACCCGCCTTTTTGTCTCCTTTCCCACCGCGAAACTTTCGCCTAATCTTGGACCGATCAGAAAAACATTCTCTGTTCTCCCACCGTGGTTTGTTCTTTCCCACTGTGTTCAATATTCCCCATCTGTTCTAGGGTTAGGCTGTACCGTTGATTTACTTTCCTTGATATCAACACTATCAACACCCTAACCATCCGAATAAACCCCCCTCGTCACAGTGGTTTCTATTTTGAAGCGGTTCCGATAGATCAGCCACGCCATTATCGTCAATCAAAGTTGTTTCTCTTAGCAAGAGTCTTGACACTGTGACTACCATAACATTCTTTACAAAAGTTTTTATTGAGTCAAGTTGAATTGCTATCTGGCATTGAGCCTACCCAACTTTTCACTCCCATTCCCTGTCGCTAGCATCTGATCCAGTCATCATGAATTACGACTACCTAACTGACGAGCAAAAACAACAGCTCTATTATCAACACCTTCAGCAGCAGCAACAGCAACAACAAAACATGAACGTTCAGGATTCCCGTTTCCAACATCCACAACAGTATGAACCAAATCATGACGATAGTTACATGGAGGAAGATACCACCCTCCACAATCCTCCAGTATCCACAGCACATGATTTCGGCAGTTCTCCGGTGAGAGATCAAGAGCATCAAGCTCCTCCTTCTCAACCATACTTTTTAGCATCCCCCAAATTTCTGAGTGGTAGCAATTTTGGAGACGATCATATAATTGACGAGTACAGCGGATTTCATCCAAGTGGTTCCGGTGGTGGAGGTCAAGGAAATAAATTTACATCGATCGATTCGTTGAATTTCAAACCTCCAACCAATTTTACCCAGTTAACCAATAACAGTAGCACAAATTTATCTGAGATAAGTAACTCAAATTCATTTTCGAACTCGTTGTTATCAAACCATAGCAATTCTAATATTTTGAATTATAATGGGGATGGTCAATCACCTGTTTCACAGCAGTTTCTGATAAACCAGCAACAGACATCTCAACAAATTCAAGCACAGGCAAGGGAGCAATTAGAGCATCAACATTCAAAGGCACAGGCGCAAGCAGAAGCAGAAACACGAGCCCAAGCCCAAGCACAGGTGCAAGCACGGGCACAAGCCCAAGCACAGGCACAAGCCCAAGCCCAAGCCCAGGCACAAGCCCAAGCCCAAGCCCAGGCACAAGCCCAAGCCCAGGCACAAGCACAGGCCCAAGCCCAGGCCCAGGCACAGGCCCAAGCACAGGCCCAAGCCCAAGCACAGGCCCAAGCCCAAGCACAAGCCCAAGCCCAAGCCCAAGCACAGGCCCAAGCCCAAGCACAAGCCCAAGCAAGAGCACAACAAACACAGGCCCAAGCCCAGGCGCGAGGTCATATACAACCATCTCAAGGGCAAGTAGAACCACAAAGTCGTCAAGTACCGCAGGCAAGCTCTGATAGTGCCCCACCTATCATCAACGCCGGCGGCCTACAAAATGTGACAGCAAACAATACAATTGCAAATTCTGCAATTGGGGGGCAACCATCTAATAACTCAGATTCTTCCAACTATGTTTATTTCAACAGAAACCCGAATTTGTTAAGCAAAAATGCCCAAGACAAAGCGGCTGCAATCAAACTCAAAATGGAAAACTACTATCAAATGTCTGTAAGCCATGCAATTGAGAGAAACCAAAGAAGACTTGACTTAGAGCATAAATTGTTAACAGAAGATGTCGGAGCTAGTGAAGAAAGAAAAAACAGACAGTTACAAAGTTTGGGTAAAAAAGAGTCCCAATTTTTGAGATTGAGAAGAACTAAATTGTCATTGGAAGATTTTGTCACTGTTAAAGTTATAGGTAAGGGTGCCTTTGGTGAAGTGAGATTAGTGCAAAAGAAGGACACCGGAAAGATTTATGCTATGAAGACGCTATTGAAATCTGAAATGTATAAAAAAGATCAATTGGCTCACGTGAAGGCAGAAAGAGATGTATTGGCAGGAAGTGACTCACCATGGGTGGTTTCATTATACTATTCCTTCCAGGATTCACAGTACTTGTATTTAATTATGGAATTTTTGCCGGGAGGTGATTTGATGACTATGTTGATTAGGTGGCAAATCTTTACTGAGGACATCACTAGATTTTACATGGCAGAATGTGTGTTAGCAATTGAAGCAATTCACAAACTTGGATTTATTCACCGTGACATCAAACCGGATAACATATTAATCGATATCAGAGGACACATTAAATTATCTGATTTTGGATTGAGTACCGGATTCCATAAAACTCATGATCTGAATTATTATAAAAAGTTGCTAGAAAAGGAAGGACCAGGAACTCATTTACAGCCAAATCAACTAACTAGTAACTCTAACGGAAGAAATTCTATGATGGTGGACGCAATTCACTTGACAATGTCTAACAGACAACAAATGCAGACTTGGAGAAAGTCTAGAAGATTAATGGCATACTCTACTGTCGGTACTCCTGATTACATTGCCCCCGAAATATTTATACATCAGGGATATGGACAAGAATGTGATTGGTGGTCGCTCGGTGCAATTATGTTTGAGTGTTTGATTGGATGGCCACCATTCTGTTCCGAGACACCTCACGAGACCTATCGCAAGATTTTGAATTGGCAAGAAACATTGCAAATCCCCGAGGATATTCATCTTTCACCGGAAAGTGAAGATTTAATCCGCAAACTTCTCACGAACAGCGAAAACAGACTTGGAAGATATGGAGGCGCAGAGGAAATCAAGCGTCATCCGTTTTTCCGTGGTGTGGACTGGGATACTATTCGTAAAGTGGATGCGCCATTCATTCCTAAATTAAGATCGATTACCGACACTCGTTTCTTCCCAACTGATGAATTAGAAAACGTTCCAGAATCACCTGCCTTAAGCAAGGCGATGGAACAAAGAGAACAGGATGGCACCGGAAAGAAGAATGTCAAGGAAGATTTACCATTTATTGGCTACACCTATTCCAGATTCGACTACTTGACACGGAAGAATGCCTTGTAAAGCATGAAGTATACTACGTGCTGCAATCTGAAGCAAAGATAAGCTGGGAGAAATAGACCAATAGATTGGTTGCCAACGGCGATAACGTATGGTAAGCAATCACACCCCTCCCTCACTATAAATGTCGTCCCTGCAGGTGTCAGACATAGGAAACACAAAATATAGTTTGTGTCGAACGGTGTGCCCTGTTATGTGGTACAGCTCCCACATGGTACAGCTCTCGTTACGCGGCCCAGCACGGCATTAACATGAAGTACAAATCAAGAAACTTGAGGGGGTGAAACATGAGCGTCCGTTACTTTACCTTCACAGTTAAGTAGGCTATATACTAAAATAATTGTCATTGTATTAATAGTTGAAACCAGGAGATGTCAGTTCGCTACAATACGGAGTTAAGAAAAAACTCAATGATGTACTATTTATAGTTAAATGATCTGACCATGACCCTGGGAAATGACCAGATCCGTCGAATTTGCTACCGGCTCGGCTTGAATGGAGTGATTGATATCGCCGTTTTGTTCCGTATGCAAAACAAATTAGTAATACCCGACGGTTCCGGTCACATGATGCACTGGTTAGAAGTATAGCGCGAGCCATCTCTATAAATTCGCTTACTCTGCTGCAATTAGCCCCGGTATAGTAGGAATGTATCAATTGAAAGTGCTAATAGCAGCAGCATTAATCAGTGTTGTCACTTCTAGCGATGTGCAAAATCAGGAACACAAGGACATGCATCACGATTTGGCAATGGCTCATGAAGACTCCTCCAATCACCTCATGATGACACAGACGACGAGCGGAAATCCATTGCAAAGCGAGATGACTCCAGTCCCTCATATTGAACACCACATGCATGGGGTACCAATTCTTGAGACACATTTGTACCCAGAAGAAAGATTGTTTTGGGAACAATACTCTAATTCTACCAGCTACTTCAAAATACCTTCGAAGCATAAGGGATCACTATACTCCCATGTGTTTTTGGGATCGATGGGAATTGCCCTAGTTTACCCTGTATTGATGATATTCAAGAATTTGTGCATGACTTCATTCTATTTGGGTGGACTCGTATTACATTCTGTACTAATGGTGGCATCGATTCTCTCATATTCGGTGTTTATGCGTTCCATCCCTGACTTATATCCAGGTAATGCCTATAACAAGATGGTGTGGATCTTGTTCTTTTCAACAATCGTTCATCTCGTAACGGCGGTCATGAAGTATGCCTATGATTCAAACAATCATAAATACAGCAATATTGGTCTTGATGACAATAGTGTGCAAGCGTCTTTAATGGGATCCTCGGACGAGGCCGGTTTTGAATTTGAAGGCGACAATTCCAATTCCCACTCCTTAGATTTGGACGGAAATGTGGAGATGAAGACTTCTACCGACGCAATGCTTCTTGGCAAACCAAAATCTTCGACTTGGGCTGCAAAATTGTTCGGCTTACAAATCTTTCAAAGAATGTCATCGACTATCTATCAGGTGGTAAATGTAACATTTAACATACTTCATTGGGGCCACTTCTTTTACTATCTTATTTATGTACCAACTGGTGTGGCTACATTTTTGTTGTTAGGTAAAGGTACAGCCGTGTTCAATTTGTTGGCACATTTTATCAAAGGAGGGGTATTCTTTGCTTATGGGATTTTAACATTAGCAAGATACTCGGGGGCATTTACAGGAAAGGGATGGGCATGGAACCATCACTACATCACAGGATTCAATGGTCTTACTTGCAGATGGAATAGAATCCAGTCCAAAGGATTGGTCACCATGGAATGCTTGGAATCCTCTCTCATTTTGTTCTACGGCTGCACAAATATCTTCTTGGAGCACTTGTCCAATGCAGGGAGAGAGTGGAGCCCGAAGGACTTGCAGCATGCATCCATTGCATTTATCTTTATTGGATGCGGCTTGTGTGGAGTAATTACTGAAATTAAATTGAACTCATGGAGATACCACAAGTCTCTCGAAGACTTCGATTCTGTGAAAGATGATTCAGCCGAGGAATTTAAGAACATAGTAAAGTCTAGTCCAGGGTTCTCTCCTAACCCGTTCCCGGTAATCACCATTTTCTGGACCGGAATCTTGATGTCAAAGCATCAACAGGCATCTGCCACTTCCACTGAAATTCACGTTCAATGGGGAAATATGCTTATACTTGCCTGCATCTTCCGGTTGCTAACATATTTTATGGTTCTTTTGGGTCCTCTCAACAAACCCTTAACTAGACCCTCAAGACCATTTACGGAATTGATGGTGAGTTTTGGATTGTTGTGCGGGGGGTTGGTTTTTATGGAATCTAGTGATCCCGTGGTCCTAATTTTCGAATACTACGGCTTGACTTCAATGTTCACTTTGAACGTGTCGTTAGGCTTTGTTGCCTTATTTATGGGATGGGAGATGCTCTTATTTGCTATCAAAGACCGACTTTCTGTGGACGAGAAGCATGCATGAATTTCTGTTCTAACACATATGTGTGTGCTCGTAAAAGTCAAGTTTGCCTTTAACACTTCGCTAGCTAGGAAAAAGCTAAGTACTAATGCCTAATTTTCTAATTATTTAACCTATTTATTATCTTCATCTTTTGTATCGAATGTATGATTTTTATGTATTTAAATGAGTTTGCCAAGCTTTGCTATATTGCCCAGATCAAGGAAACTTGGGCGAAGTTAATGGGTGATGAGAGTCGTGTGTGGACATCAGGGGCACATTGATGGTGCCGATATGCATATGGTGTAATACGAGTATTTTTCAGTATCTGAAATTTGGTTCCTTCGCAGCGATGTAGATCGATGGTAGAGGTCTCTAGACATACCCACATTAGAGAATTAGAGTACAAGCATGAGTGTGATTATGATAAGAATGCTATTGTTACTGGTCGAGGGGTGCATTACGTCAGGTTTCGTAATTTGAAGCATATTGTCATCGATACCCTGCGCCTCACGTGTGTGATGTACACAACGTTGATTCAGCTAATTATAGACCCGAAGGGATGAAGGATGCAATAGATATATAAGTTGAAATTTCTCGCTGTACCTGTAGGAGTTCATACCTTTTAGACCCTCTCTTTAGTTGAAAGGTCCAGTGTGACCGAGCCCACCAAACCAAAATTGTCCCGGGTGCTATTGTTCTAATTACAATTGCTGGCGTTTCGTTCTCGTTTCTCTATATTTTCATACATTTCACTACCACATTGTTTCGCCGATTGCTTTTGTCGTCTCCGGCAGTGGAGATACTACAGAATATGGGTGCCATGGAAGATGTTCCAATTATAGCAGTAAGGGACGTGTCGAATACATCCTCTCCCTCCATTTCCCCGACCGTCACTGCTTCAGGTACAGGAGACTCAACCTCGCCTATTTCTCTGCCTGCATCCTCAGATACAAATAGCTTGGCTCTTCCATCCCCAACTGATTCTCAAGCAATGTCTACGCCGTCTATCACATCATCATCAGCAGAGCCCATGTCTTCGGATACAGCTTCGGCTCCCACCTCCTCAGACACACCACTGTCTGAGACCCTGCCATCGAGCTCTTCTCCTGCATCCTCCTCCTCTTCCTCATCTAGCAGAAGTTCAAGCACTGCACCAACTTCTTCGGCTAGCTCCAGTCTGTCTACGGGGACCTCCAGTTCGCTGGCAAGTTCGATTACCAGTTCTTCCAGCTCAAGTTCTAGTTCTACATCCAGTTCCAGTTCCAGCTCCAGCTCCAGCACTAGCTCCAGTTCGAGTTCCAGTTCCAGCGCAAGCTCGCTGATCGCCTCATCGAGTTTGAGTTTGCTCGAGTCCAGCTCCACTGCGGTATCGGAAAGTTTAACGCTATCGTCGTCAACCGAACCATCAAGCACCAGTGCCCCCGAGTCTACGTCGCTGTCAACCCCATCAGCATCTTCCTCCGAACGGCCAACCCGCTCCTCGATTGCCCCTCTGACCTCGTCGTTGCAATCTGCAACCTCGCACGATCCTTCGCAACCATCGTCTTCCACAGACGCACCGTCGAAGACCTCCGCCTTAGGTTCGCTGTCGTATACTTCCATCATCAGGTCCGCCCATACCACCATCACAACCGTAATCACGGTACCCACCAGTACTTCAGACAACGCGGCGTCTAATAACGACGGTCCTTCTGAAAAAACAAGCAAGTTGGTTGGCGGTTTGGTCGGTTCCATCGGTGGAACCATTTTTATCGGAGTCTTGGTGGTGGCGTTCCTCATTTTGAAAAAGAAGAACAAACTTAAAAACCAGTCGCCTGATTTCAATGATGGATCGCTCGATGACCGTCAAGAAACAACCGAAACCTCTCGCTTCGGTTTATCCAAATTTTTTGGTCCCAAGAAGCTGCATCTGGGACTTGCCTTTGGCGACCAAAAGGGTTCTGAAGTTGGTATTGGTGACTTAGAAAGACAGTTGAATGTCAATCACAGTTATTATGGAGCTGCATCTAACGGAAATGGCCTCGGCGAGACCAACACAGGTACCGACGACAACGATTTCTTCTATCGGGGTGTTACCAATAATAATAATCTTAATCAAGTGTTTAGAGGACCTAGCTCTGGTCATTCGAGTATTGGCCGAGGACATGGTGGAACCACTACAACCTCAGCGTCCTCACGCCAGCTCGGCCAGTTTGATAAATTTGGACACCCGATGGCTTCACCCCAGCATTTTAATTTCAATGAGGACAACGAGCACGACCCATTAACTTTACAGAAGGATCCTAGCTACAGTGATACCTCTGATACAAATTCAGAATTTAATCCATCCGATTACGATGACGATGGTATGTTACCTGGTTCTGAGGCGCCTGCCAGACACAGCCAGAATTTCGATCACTTGAGAACCAACAACATTTTTATGCATCCGGAGGAAGACGCAAGTAACCAGTCTCGTAGCCGGTTCACTGAAATAATTTAGCATTGTGACTATTTCTACTCACTCATTCAATTTTTTAATAATTACTCATGTTTTAGTACGCATCGATGCGTTGTGCATACCCAAGATTTAATAGATGATAATAATTCTAGGACACGGTCAATGTATTGATACTCCCAAGTAATCCTCTCCGTAGTCGAACTCATTGCTTCCAGAAATATTATGTTCCAGAGCAGATGCCATGGGATGAGCTGAGAAATTTTGGTTACAAAATCGGGGTGCGGCCTGGCAGTTAAGAACCTCAGGTTAAATTCCACCATCATTGGCTTCATATATGACCTTATGAGAAGTTGGCTTTTTCTACCATTGTTGGTGGGAGTAATAGCCGACCAATCAACCACTACAGAATCCAATGGCCGTAACACTAGCAAATTATGCAGCCGTTGTGACTCTTCATCCAACATCTTTTCTTCCCTCACTAACAGCATCACCCCTAGCAACCATATGGAACCCAACTCTATTGAGATAACTAGTGCTACAACCATAGAGATTTCGTCCCCATTGGGTGAGAATTCCAGAACTTCTCTGTTGATGTCGTCATCTTCACCCATTTTGGATGGCAGCATCTACGAAGTGGACGATTCAGAACTTCAAAACCTTGAGATTGAGATTCCCATGGACGTCGACGTTAGTTCAGGAAATGTCTCAAATTATACTGCTAGCATTCAACCAAATCTGTCAAATCTCACGCTCGACGATTGTCACTTTATGTCATTTGAAGAGTGGAAGAAACAAAAAGTAGATGAGTATGCAAATAATGCAAAGGACGAAAGGGCATCTAATTCTAGTGGCTTTTCTAAGAATGAGTCTGTTGTCATCACCAACGATTTGGTCCTTCGAAATTCAACCACGTCCGTAGAGTCTCCCAATAAGGAAGACCAAGGTAAAGTCTATAAGGACAAGTTTAATTATGCATCGGCGGACTGTGCAGCTACCGTGGTGAAGACCAACTCCTTGGCTAATGGTGCCATGTCGATCTTAGTTGAAAATAAAGATTCATACCTATTAAATCAATGCTCGTCTCCCAACAAGTTTGTCATAATAGAATTATGTCAGGATATTTTAGTTGATTCGGTGGTGATCGGGAATTTTGAATTTTTTAGTTCAATGTTCAAGGATGTTAAAATATCGGTCAGCGAGAGGTTCCCATCCACAAACTGGGTAGTGTTGGGTGAATATGAGGCAGAAAATATTAGAGATATCCAAAACTTCAAAATTCAGAATCCCTTCATCTGGGCTAGATATTTAAAATTGGAGATCTTGTCACATTATGGGAATGAATATTATTGTCCAATATCCTTAGTCAGGGTCCATGGAAAAACTATGATAGAAGAATTCAAAGAAGGAGAGGTTTCAACAGAACCTTTTCAAGAACCTGTCGTCGATTCCGAATTAATTATAAATTTGCAAGATATCAACGGAACATCGACCGTGGACTCTGATGAATGCAGAGTTGTATTACATCATTTGAGATTGAAGGAGTTTTTGAAAGATTTCAACACCACTAGTAATGCCTTCTGTGAAGTAACGCCTGAACCAGAGACTACCCAGACAGTAGAAGTTCATACCACGCAAGAGTCCATTTACAAAAACATTATGAAAAGGTTATCATTGCTAGAGTCTAATGCGACATTGTCCTTACTATACATTGAAGAGCAGAGTAAATTATTATCGGACGCTTTTAGCAACTTAGAACGAAGACAGACAGCCAGCTTTGATAATATTATTGATAACTTCAATCGGACTTTGTATAGTCAGTTGTTGAATTTCAAAAAGACCTATGCAAGCATGCATAATGAGTATGCCAAACTATTCAAGATACAAGAATTCAATCACAAATCTATTTTGAATGAGTCCAAGAAGAAGGTGGGTATATTGGGCGATGATATTACATTCCAAAAGAGACTATCAATATTCAACAGTGTACTAATTATTTGTTTACTAGTGTACGTGATATTAACTAGAGATGCATTCATAGACGAAACAACCATAGAAACTAAAGCAAGCCCTAAACCAAAGAAAAAGAATCGACCTCCGGTGGGGTTTGCGGGCAAGAGCCAGAGAAAGGTCGAAAGATTTGGAAGAGCAAAATCTTAGCTCATTTGTTCAGTTGTTCATCTGTTATAATTCCCCATGATTCATATTCAGCATTTCGCTACCATTCAATTCTCAACTATATACATAAAGATGTATCGTTTCTACGAGCTGTTAGTACATTTTAAATCGAATTTTAGGATATATACACTCTAATCTACTTAGCTATTTACAAATTAGGAATGAGAAAACATAAGAAACCAACACCGTCAAACATAACAAAGTCACACCATCTCAATATTTATCTCTGTAATTAGATTTACCTCCAAATGATCTTCCTCCATGGGATTTACCCTCTTGGTATCTACTACCGTGAGATCTCTCGCCGTGAGATCTCTCACCGTAGGACCTGTCACCGTGAGATCTGTCACCGTAGCTTCTACCACCATATGAACTTTTTCCGTACGAGTTTTTTCCGTATGATCTATTTCCTCTATCAGGTCCGGAAAAAGTATTTCTCTTTGCACTTCTGTTGTTGTTCATCATCCTGAATCCTCCTGGAACGTCAAAGTACTGCTCAGCAACACGAGTATCAAGATTCAAAATCTGAGTGACGAAGTTCTTGGTGACAAAAAGTTTGATGTCTTCATCACGCATCAAGTGTCTGTAGAAATCAACTGCGTTGGCAACCATTGTCTCAAAATCCAACCTAAAAACCGAGGCAAGTTGTTTTTGAAATCCCAAGAACGTCTTAACAAAGTTTTCAATTGATTCTTCCTCAATTCCAATTTTAGAAAACACATCATCTATTTTTTCAAAGTCAGAACTTTTCATCTCTTCAGCAAACTGGATTCCTCTTTGCTTTTCTAAAATACGCTTGAACTTATACTCTGGTTTAGAAAGGAATATAAGCGCCTTTCCCTTAGCACCAGCTCTGGCAGTTCTACCGACCTTGTGGATATAGTCAGCAACAGCAGGACTAGGGGAGAGTTGAATGACATGGCTAACATCACTAAAATCCAATCCTCTTGCGGCAACATCAGTACACACCATCAATCCGTGCTTTGCTTCTCTGAAACGTCTGACCGAATTATCTCTTGCAGATTGGGACATTTTCCCGTTCAACTTGACAATTCTTGAGCCAAATTTACGATGGACAAGAGGGTCATAAAGTTCGTTAGTCTTGGCACTGCTAAGAACAGAGAAGAACCATTCTGTAGCAGTGATAGTGGGCAAAAATACAATCGCCTTGAAACTTGGTTGGTTCAATTCATTAAAAATGTAGGACAAGGCAGTTTGATAAGTGTCGATAGTATTCTCGGTTTCCACGACAGTTTGGCGAATATTTTCGTGAGCCTCCCCTTCACTATCATCAACACAGTTGATGTAATTATATTGAGGGTTAATTTGCTGACGTGCAAACTCATCCACTCCTTTATCAATGGTGGCACTGAATAAGACGGATCTGAAACAAGGCTGCTCGGGATAGTGTTGTTCACGGGCCTCCTTCAACATACGGTCGATATTATCCAAAGAGTCTTTAAAACCCACATCCAAAATTCTATCTGCTTCATCGTAGACACGGTAGTCAATAGCAGAGAAGGCTTTGGCGAACTTAGGGTTGGATAATTTATCTTCCAATCTACCTGGAGTGGCAATGATAATCGATGGGGGACTTCTAAGATCGATAGTTGTCTTTTTACCCCCAATAAGAAGTGCCACGGAAATATTTCTCTTGACTTGATTCGAAAGTCGGGACACAACTTTATTGTACTCGGCTTCAATTTGCATAGCCAAATCTCTGGTTGGAGCAATGACAATGGTTGAAACTTTTCCCTTCTGCTGTCCGGAGCTTGACTTTTCGGTGTCAATAATACTCTGGAGAGTGGGGATAACAAACGCAAGTGTTTTACCAGTACCAGTTTTAGCTCTCACCACTAAACCTTCCTTCTCTTGCAAAATAGGCATAAGTGATTTGGATTGAACAGGGGTTAAAGTGGTAAACTTTGCCTGTTTCAAGGCTTCAAGGAGGGTGCCTGAAAACTTACCGGTATTTTTCAAATCTGCTAAAGTCAAAGCTTCCACAGGGGAAGCTTCAGAATCGGAAACTAGTTCTGGAGTCTGTGCAACATTTTCCTCTATTTTCTCAGGCGAAGTATTGAGCTTTGGGATTGTTGTAGCAAAATGCCGAACAACGGGTCGTGGGACTGAAAATCCTTTGCCGATGGCTCTGGTAGACCGTATTATGGTCTTCAAGGAAAGCATCAGTGGATAATTCTGCTTGAAAAATGTGTGCTACGACTAAAATGAGATGAGATGTATGGTAGCGAGCAGCGATGGAAACAAATCTCAAATTGTGCGATTTAGAAATATGCCTTTAAGACATTCGTAACTAGATATTCAGCAAATCTTTGTAACGGAGGGGGATGCTATTGTATCTTAATAACTAGAAGTCACTTAGACTAGGAACTAATTTATGTATTCGGGTTACACATTGCCGCTTCCTCGGTATATTATTATTGCGCCTTCAAGAAATCAAAACAGATGTCCAAACTGATGATTTTCACAGGTACCAAGAAGTGTTTATCTCCTTTGAGAGAATTAGAGAGAAATCAGAGATTGTTTGAGCATTTCGAACTTTTTGCAATAAATTTAGATTAGGGCCAATCAAGAATAAATTGCCATAATTTCCCCCCAACAACGGTTCTACAAAAATTTACTGTTTTCATAAAAAAGTGCAACTACTTACCCGAATGACGAAAACAATACTTTTCAACCCTTATGCTCCAACTACAACAGCTATTTTGGTACATGGATCACTAGGACCAGAAATACTTGACGTCGTAGCCCAAATTAAAAATTCACAATGACATTTTCTTTTTCGAACTGTCGCAAATTTCAGATCCTTCCTGGATCTCAGTATCTTTTTCCTCCGCACTCGTTCTTCGACAGAGAATATCTACAATTAGCAACCAGTATGTCCTACAACAACGGCACAGCTAGTTCCACGGGCTTCTTTGCTAAGATCAAAGATAACTATGGGAACAAATTCTCCAATCTTTCCATCAATACTCAGTCCGAGAAAGATGGCAATACTGAAGATGATACTTTGATTCATAATGCGTTCGTCAAGTATTACGATTCAAACAACCAATCGTACCCCGATTGGCTCGGCGTCAAGAAAGTGGAGCAAGTCCAAGGGCAACCGAGAACTGCCCCTCAACCACAACAATACTACAATTCTCAATATCAGCCGGTAAAACACACTAATAACTACAATAACAGCTACAGCCAGCAACAGATCAATGCTCAGCAGGCGCAACAACAACAGCAACAACAGCAACAGCAGCAGGCACAACAGCAGCAACAACAAGCCCAGCCCACGTACCAGTCGAGGACGTCATCCAGCAGGTTACTGGATATGCATAACCGTTCAAAACAGCAAGCGGTTCCTGGCCAAGGATACAACACACAGCCCTACCAACCCAATAGAAGCAACAGCACCTCAGTGGCAGGTTCTCGCCTCAGAGAAAGATTACTCAATAACTCACCTGGTGGAAGCCCCGCATACCAAAACTCGCAGAACAGCTCGAATGTTCAAGAGCAGGGCCAGGGACAGCCGCAAAGCTCTTCGAGGGCTACATGGGGAAGAAGATAAACTCCACTTAATCTTTTTAGAAGGTATACATTAAAAACTATGAACCGTTATCTGTATATATTCCACCATTTATACTCCTCAAGTTTGCTTCCCAAAAATCCCGACCTCGTACAAACCACTCGGGCAATTTGTTATCGGCTGGTAATCTTAATTTAATGACACTGACATTTTCAAACTCCACAGGGTATTTATTTAAATTCTTGTAGTATTTGTAGCCGTATTTTTGCTTGATTTCGTCGATCTCTGTCGAGGTTAATAGTCTACTTTCTCTGGATTTTTCTTTCACCAACTTAAACACGGGTGAATTACTTTCTGCTGAAGACCGATGTCCCACCTGTATCGGGGAATTTTGATTTCGGAATTTCGAACTGTTAATGCGTATGAATTTAGAATCAACGGATGACCTTCTTCTGTCAAGATTAGCTCGAGCGGTACTCAAAAAGTCATTATTAAAACTGTTGTGTCGACTATTTCTTTCTCCGAGTTTTGGTGAAGCCGCCACATTATCTTGATCCCTTTGATCTCGGGAATTCTCATGTTTCCTCTGTTCCACTAATTTCAATAAATTAGCAGGAATCTGTGGTGATGCAGATAGTATGTCGTCGTCCATGTCTTCATCATCAATGCTTTGCTCATCAAAATCATCCCATTGAACCTCATCATCCACCGATTGAATTCGCTTAGTCCGCGAGAATTCGGGAGAGCGTATAGGATCTTGAGAAGGTGACTCTAAATAGGGTGCCTGCCATTGGGGCTTGGGTTCTGATTTCGTCTCTTGGGATTGTTGCTGTTTTAATTGCTCTTTTAATTGATCAATTTCAAACGGAACTAGCTCTACTTGAATCAACTCAAGAAAATTTTCGGCATAGTAGTTGCTCTTGGACGAATTACCTGTATACGTTTTGTATTCATTAAGAATGGAATTGAAGTTCCACTTTTGGATTTTTCTTAATATCCCGACTAGGGTAGAGGTAGAGTCCACCAATAGGATATTGTGCTTAGATTTATTGAGCAAGAGCTCGAAAGTTTTCAGTATAACATTCTTTTCTATTAACATCCATTGGTCGGTCTTCGGTTTCTTGATATTGAGACTTATCACATCTATGGTGTCTTTATCAATATGAAGATCTGGTACTTTCTCCAATGAACCCCGACTTGACCGCTCTTCTTCATCAGTCCCTTCTTCATTATTTGTCGATGGTTTCCGATTCCTATTATGATGATGGTTTGAGATTTTTAGACTTCCGAGGTTGAATAGTTCAATTCTATTGGATTCAAGGAAATTGTTCAACAAACGTGGTGGCTTTTCAGCATCTAACATTATTAAAGATTTGAGCCTAAGAGTCTCAAGAAATGGGAAGTTGTCCGAGTCAATTTTAGAACACCGGTAGATTCCGGGCTCAACCAAACCGAAATTGTCTGGCAGGACAAGCATTGGTGTGTGTGATTCTGATGATACGCAGAGTGCACCTATATGAGCTTGATACCACGATTACGTAATCAACATAGTCCACCATCACTACGGGTCAGGTAATTCTACTATTATAATATAGTGTCTAAAAATGTCTCTTACTACACAGTAGTCTCTATCCTCTAATTTCAACGTCATCAGGAATGCCCTCGTATTCACCGTATCCCAAACAAAGGTTTATGTTTTGCAAACATTGTGTGGCAGCTCCTTTCAACAAATTATCGATTGTAGCAACAATAACCACCCGGTCTTCCTTTGAATTGAGAGCAAATGCTCCAATAACAACACCATGCTTTCCACTGATATCCCTAACCAATGGAGCTTCTCCGCTGACGGTAATTAATTGTTCACCTTGATACTTTTCCTGGAAAATGTTTCTGATTTCTCTAGATGTCAATGAGCCCTTCTTAATTGGAATAGAAACAGTGTGAGAAATACCTTGGAACCACTGGGCAACATGCGGCATGAATGCAACATCCAACCCCAATTGGCTGCTGATTTCCTTTTCATGGATATGATCAGTCAAAGAGTATGGAATCAAGTTGTTGGTTAAAAAGTTCACGTCGTTCTTAGGGGATGGCTTAGTACCAGCACCAGAGTATCCAGATACACCAAAAATAGAGGGAGTCCCATTGATATACTCTTTCAATGGGGCAATGGCACATTGAGCAGCAGTAGCATAACACCCAGGGTTAGAAATCTTCTTAGCATTGGCAATTTTAGAACGATCGTTCAATTCTGGCAAACCATATACCCATTCACCAGTTGGATCAAATCTGTAATCGGCAGATAAATCCACAATCTTGGATTGTGAGCCTGGGACCGATTCGATGGCATCCACAAATGGTTTACAAACACCATTGGGAAGTGCCATCACCCAAACATCGACTTCATGATTTTCTTCCAACTTCTTGATATCTTCCACTTGCAAATTAGAATAGACAATGTTTCCCTTGTTGTAACCTTGTAATTTTTGGCCCTCAAGTTCACGAGAAGAAACATGGGAGATTTCCAAGTACTTGTGGTTATCTATCAAATTAATCAAATTTTGACCAGTGTAGCCTCTTGCTCCAATTAAAGCAACTTTGGTTCTCTTGGTGCTACTACCTTCCCTGAAAGGAGCATTTTGATTCAACACAGAAGCAGTAGAATGGAAAGATCTGAAGCCAATTGATCTGGTGTGCAATCCCCTCTTTTGAGTTGGCGATGTGAAAACACCAGATTCCTTGGAGGAAGAAAGAGAAGACCCAATGTTTGAAGAATCGAAATCCTTGATTAGGTCGGAAGCTTCAGCTGTGTTCAAGCCATACCAAAACAAAATCTCACCGTTCTTAGCAAAGGAACCATCGGATTTTGAGAAATACCATGCCAAGTTAGAATCATTCTCATTGACGACCCAACAAAGGGACGAGAAATCCTTCTTGATAGAATTAAAGATATTGTCAGTAACGTTGTTTAACCATCCAGTCTTGGAAGATAAAAATTTATCTAATTTTGGAACCTTGCCTTCGTTATCCTTGACGATAGCCAAAACTTCTAATGGCTCATCACCATAGCTCTTGAATGAAGAAGTTTCCAAAGTCTTCAAGTACGATGCCACCGATAATTTTCCAGACTTGATTTCTGGATCTCTCAACAATGCACTTCTCAACAAATCCGGATTGCCGAATTCTTTGAGACTGTTCCTGTTAATCAATTTGTAACCCCTCCTGATTAAGGTTCCAGCACCAGAATCAGTGAATAACTCCTTCTGCAAATCATCGACATCGATAATAGCCACCGACGATGATCTTGGCAAATGCTGTAACAAGTCATGGATTTCTTTAATCTTCAACTTAGTACCGTACTTCACCCAACTCTCTTTCAATAAGTCTTCATATTCTTCGTCCAAATTGATCACACTGACCTTTTCACCAGTATTACCGTTTATAATACCACCTTTTTCATTAAGGTAAACGATTTTCAAAGGTTCAAATTCTCTTGCCAACTCACCAGCTGCAACATCAGCATTGACATTCAATAATTGACCAGAAGAAGTTTCGGCCAATGATGTCAAAATGGGCAAGTAACCGGCTTCAATAGCAGCTTCAATAGACGACTTGTTGACTGAGTTGATCTTACCAACTAGCTGATATTTATCCTTATCCAAATATTCGGCACCAAACACACCAGTGGTGATTGGCCTAGCATGGACGCCCATCTTTTCTAAAGCCGTGACGAGTCTCAAGTTTTGCTCTAAGAAACTCTTTCTAACAACTTCCATGGTTTTTGGGTTAGTGATTCTGATACCATCGATGTATTCAGGCTCGACTCCCTCATTTTCCAAGATCTCGTTAATTTGAGGTCCCGTACCGTGAAGTACAATAGGATAAAGTCCAACATGGTATAAGAATGCTAAGCATGAGGCCAACTCAGGTAATTGTTGGGTGATGATAGCACCTCCCACCTTAATGACAGCGAACTGTTGTTGAGAAACCGAGGTAAAGTATTTCAAATACTGCTCGACTTCTCTCTTGGATCCGATGTTATTCAAGAGTTGGACCACTGTAGATCTAGTCGAATAAGATCTAGAGCTGGATACTGTCGAAGGCAGATAAGATGACACTGAGGCTTTCACACCAGAACGAATGGCTTGTTTGGACAAACCACATAGCCTGCGGGCGGTAGACGATTTGGTAACACTTCTTAACATCTATGCAGAGGAATAAAAAGTAGTAATGAAATTTAAAAAGCGATAGGTTCGAAAATTTTTGTGCTCTATGGGGGTGGTTTTGGTTGACTCACACGCCGTCCAATTAGAGTAATTTTTTTTGTTAAGCGCGGTTTAAGATCAGTAAAATTTTAACTCAGCGAACTTCGAGTACATGACTCTAGTTCCAATTTAATTAACACAAATACAAAGGTTTTGTAGGGTATGCATGTACTGGTCAACTATGGAATAACTTAAGAATGGACAACATTAAGATAGATTTATCAAATTTTACCTTGGTCCTGACAGACTATTCTTGTTCTTGTAGTCCAACTGATAACGCATTTGCTACTAGGTGACATTCCCATCATACTACAAAATCAACCAAAAATATCGCGCTAACAATTCATTCTATTATCTCTGCGGTATTTTAATTTTACAAATTAATACACATATTTGGTAAGCAATAAATGCGGTATTTATATGTCTCATGGAGGAGGACTTGGCCGGCCAAGGTCCAAATGAATCCAATTTAGCAACGGGTTATAGACACGGTATACATATAAAATATCCCGCATGACTCCAGTAACTATTTGGTCAATTGTGTTGTTCATATAAGGAAAATTGCGCTGTAATACGTCATAATAGGTTTGATCACCACACTGACACCATACTCTCCTCAACTTCTTACGCAATAACGTTTCAATCGACGGTCTGGTATAATGGCTATATTTTTGAAATTGTTCTAGTTTTGCGTCGATTCCTTCCGTTTCCAAATATTTTGAGATGAGTTGTGGGAAGTCTTCCTTGCAGGTTTCCAATGTCTGTTTCATTTCTTTTAGATTAAACCTATCGACATAAGATACCCGTTCCAGTTCGGAAATTTCATAGTTTGAATAATAGTTCACCGCCAATAACATATCAATGCTAATGTCTATAGCACAAGAAAGCTTCTCATTCCATGCGTGGAATATATCTATGAAGATATCTCCGAGTTCATTAGCAGTAAAGTCTTGTTCTTTACCTTCTAACGTGAGATCGATGAAAAGATACTTAAAATAATTAAATGTATCACCCCTTTCTTCTTCCATAAGCAAGTTTGCTCTCTCATAACTAGCCAACATCATCTCAGGGTACCTTTCAAGTTCTAGCTGCGAATAGTTTTTGAATGAGCGTAACCACAGATTGAACTGTGGAAATAAAAGACTAGGACTGTGAGTGAAAACGGTCGGTCTCAATTGCAGGAAATTTTTGGTGTTGATAAGAATATCTATATTTGTAAATCTTCTGAAATGATTAAAGTTATTGAATTTGCATTCATTGATCCATTTAGAATAAAGGGAATATTCCAAAGTTGCAGTTTCCTCCACAATGACTGCAAAAATATTGGAATTAATTACGTCATTTTGATTTAAGAGATTGAGGCAACATTGAGGCAAAGTAAGCTGGAGCTTAGTTTGACTGGTAAGCAATTTCAATATTGCATCAAAGCAGGAAGACAAGAATTTCATTTCATTGCCAGCACGATAATCTTCTATCTGGATCTTATCATTATCCAATTGTACAGAGCAGAAATTAACCATGAACCCGGATATATCATGAATTAACAGTTTGATCAAAGATGCAAATTCACGAAATGTTTCTGGTGTGTAGACATCCCATTTTTCGTATTTTGCATACAAAGGAGGCTCTCCCAAAGATTCAAGAATGTAATTTAAGTTCACTTCGACATTGTGATGGGAACTGATCAGACCCAAAGATTTTCCAGCCTTTAGCGAAGATGGAACTTCCATTGATTGTTCACGTAAGAAGTAGTTGTACCAAAATTTCTTCCAACTTAATTTCAGCAACTGTGCAAGTGGAGGGACCCTGTAAATCAATGCACCATATAGTATTGTGTGATTATTATTGAACACTCGTGTTGGTACATCGACTGGAAAGCGCTCAAACTTCAAAGTTTCTAACCTACTCCTTATTGAATCGAGAAATGCCTGTGATCTCTCATCCAAATAGCCTTTTTGAGCATACAGTCTTAGTAAATGTTTCTCACGGAATAGACTCAAATTCAGTCTTTGTAAGTCTAAGTCATCTGAAAATGCTGACAATTGAGTACTGGCAATGTCTATAGCTTGGTCAATTATCGTGCTCATATTCTTGTAATGCTGTGATTTAAAGATTTTGAACAAAAAGCAGTAAGTGCTCCAAATACTTAGGAATCGTCTTTTGTCATCTGTTACAACCATGGATCGGAATTCGAATATAAGCTCCTGAGCAAACTTGAATAGTAATAACCATATGAAGTTATGGAAAAATTTATTTGTTGGATCATTATCAACATTGGAATTAAATCCAGGATGACCATAACTGTCCACGAAACAAGATTCAAAATCATTAAGAAGGAGGAACGCATACTGAAATTCTTTATAGTAAGGATTCGGTTGTTTCGCTATACCTTCAATTTCAGGGATACCCATATAGCTCAAATACTGACCAATGTACTTTTCTCTACTTTTAACCATGCCAACTGCTTCTTTGAAGCTTACCACCTTAATCCGATCATAGAACAGAGTCCGTGCAAGGTATTCTCGTATGTTTCTTATTCGTCTTCTAACGTATGGAATTGGCTTCAAGTCAGCTCTAGATTTAACCGAATATGGGATTTCTTTCAACAAAGACGGGGCGCTATTTATAAACCTTCTGGCATTTTGTCTCACCCTATCCAAGTACATGAGTTTCCTTCTTGTTGCAGCATCTAGACTCTGATTCATATTTGTTAGTCTCTGTCGACTCATGGATGCCCGTTCTCTCTTGATGTTTGCAAGTCGTTGTTGTAACATTTGTGATCGCTGAGCCAACCTTTGTTTCCGGGCCTCCACAACCTGGTTCTTCGCGTTGATGGTCCTGCGCTTGGTCCGTGGAGGACTCACAGGAGTCATATTCTTGAGGATATAGGAGGGTAGTTGTAACAGGTTGCATTCATCTTGGGACTGGGAGCAATCTTCGGTCATTACTGCTTGGGGAGACATCACCTTGGAGGGCCTCAGCCTGTCTTCGGAATTTGTGGGGTTATCGTTTGGAGTGAAAGGCCTCATATTAAAATGAGCACAGAGGTATCGATATCCAAGTTCAAGATGTGATCATCACCAACGGGGGCTCGATACCAAGGGCAACACAAATACACAGCTTAGAATAGGGTGGTTCAATTTCGTAAATTGCAAGGATAGGCGGAACCGTCCACATACAGTAACAAGCACGATAAGGGGCTACAGGGAATTTGCAGCATGACAGTGGCCCGTCACGTGCGAGAGAAACAGTATCCTGGTATGCCCAGAATATCCGTACTGTACATTGCTATGAAACAGGTGGGAATTTGTGGGCTCATCGCCAGCCATCCCAAGGCCCCTCCCCACAGAAGCCACAATACTAGCTAGACACGCAAGGAGGGGCACCTGCAATCAATTAACCGTGCGACAAAATGCGAGAGAAGTAAATGCTGGCTGAGAACCTGAAACGGTGCGAGAAGCCTATTCTACCGAGGTCAAGTTATTGGTGACTAACGGGAGGACCGGATGTTGTAATTGCCTGACAACGATTCCAGTTTAAGATATCAACGGTGTGGGCGGGTGGCCACAGCCCTATTGGAGATGGCGACGGTGCCTAACCAACGCAACAATAAGATCAGCACCGCAATCATCTTAATTTTTTTATAATTCCAGCGTAACCGATCTTTCCTTACAGGGGACTAAGACACAAAGCTATACTTGCTGTGTTTCTAGAATTGCTGATAGTTGGATCAATGTAGACTTATTTGAGTTTTACCTCTGTCATTGCTTTTTTTTCCTTTCCTGCAAGAGAATAGACGATATATTTTATCATGCGTGAGAATATAATTCGAATTACATCTCGATTTCGAAGCCCGACATGGCCCATAAGATGCAAATATATCTGATTGATTAGACTAAATCGATGGAATAAGGCATGGTCCAAACACGCCATTATGTCTATGCAACTCTATATATCTATAATGCTAATTTACACGATCAAGCTTCTTTTTGCTCCAGAAGCGAAGACTAGATCCAGAATGTTCCTCTTCCTCAGGCAATGGGCTACCACTCAATGAATGCAAAGTACTTGAGACAGATTGAAAGAATGTAGGTGAATTTGAATTAGTATTAGTATTAGTATTGTTATTATTATGGTAGAGCTTGAGGTGACCCAATAAGTTTGAGATTGAAGATGACGAGGAGGAATTACTGGACAAGTTTTCATTCATAACTGCCTGCGTTTGCGTAGGTTTATGAAGGAATTTCTTCTTTTTGCTTCTGGTGTTGTGGGTATGAGATGTTGTTGGTGAAAGCAACGGCGAAGCAAGGGTAGACGCTGCTTTCGCAACTAATGTAGGATCTTCGTTACGAGGAGTGTAAACAAGTGAAGAGGGTGATCCCTGGTTATTGGTTACAGGACTCCTGGAACTATAAGTAGGCGATGCTGTGTTTGAGGCGCGAACTGGAGCCGAGACGCTTACCTGAGGAGAAGGAGCCGGGGAAGTCTGCGACTTATGCTGATGAAGGAATGTGATGTAGGCGTTTTCTTTAATGAGCTGAAGAACTTCATTCTTTGCTTTTAAGAGGACCGAAGGGGAATGAACACAGTCCGATTTCGACTCACAAAGAATTTCGTCATAAAGAGTTTGTGACAAGTTGATTTGGTCGGGGGCGTCATGGTTGATGTAGCTAGAAATGATAGTATCCCATTGAGAAGCAAGCACATCACGATCAAAATCGTTGACACTAGCCTGTGTCTCGTCATCGTCTTCCTCATCGTCCAGGTCGTCGATGTTCTTCTGGATCATATCATTCCAAGCCTTATTGTTGAGTTCAGTCAAGTCTTCCGGCGAGCCGAGATCATCGATGGTCGACACAAATGCTTCATCCACTGACTGGTCCTTTCCAGGATAAATGCTCAAGTTATTCATGCTATTAGTGAGACTCTTGGAGTAAAATGCATTCAAATCTTCCCGTGAGGTTGTCTTTTTCAAATGGTCCGAGTTCAAGTATTTTGATACGCTCGGACTTGGAGTGTTGTTGAGACGGTCCCGCTTGACCTTGGATGCATGATTTGAGTTGATAAACGGGAAGATACGGTCATGGTAGTATTCGTATTTGTAGATTTCAATGAGAAAGTTGAGGTTTTCCTGACAGTGAAGTCTGGTAACAAGACGTTCGAATTCCGAGACAAAGTGCTGTTTAGAGGAGTCGATAGGGTGGTTGATGGCACGAAGAAAACACTCGTTAACGATCTCGTCGAGAGATGGAGGCGACGAAGGAGAAGACACCGGAGACCCCGAGGCTGGTCTAGAAGCAGGGGTTGAGTTGGAGGTGGGACTGGCAAGGTTGGTGCCAGCAGCCGGCCCCGACGGATCTGGGGTGCGATCTTTGGAGTGATAGCCGTAACGCGAGTTCAATGACGACGGCTTCGTGGGTATGGGTTGTTGATAGTGTATAGGAGAAGACCCTCTCCGCGGCGATGGTGCCATGGTTACCGGAGCTTGTACCGGTACCGGTACTAGCACCGGCGATGCTGTGGAGGTGGGCGTCGCCGCCGGGCTACTCTTGCCCGAGCGAGTCCTTTTATGGACCGGCAAGCCGCTAGGACTATTCATGATTGTAAGTGGTAAAGAAAGTAATCTCCAGATCTTGCGGGCTATATAGGTTCCGAAACAGAAACAAAAAGAAGGCAGAAAAAATTGTTCGAGAAGGCAAAAAGAAACGAGCGCACATGAGGGTGGAGACAAACGAGGGTAATCGCCAGGCACGGCGGGGTGGCAGCATCCAGCATAAAGAAGATTCTGAAGGGCGTGGGACGAACATTCTTGTGAGGTGGGTGGGAGGGTTGGAGCTGGCTGTTGTATGACCGGCCATGAGGGATGGTCCCTGCCATCGCAAGGCTGTGGTATGTCTGACACAGCAACGAAGTGCGATAACGGTTAGTTCTGCGTGCGCGACGGAGGCATGCGTGCTTTGCTGCCGGTTTGGGAACTGGCCCTAGTACGGTGCTGCACCCTGGACTCGTCTTGCGTGTTATCTGCGAAGTATGACCGGTTGCGATCGTGAATGCGTTTTGTGTAATCTGGGAGGCGCAAAATTTGCGATGGAACCGTTGCTGCTACCTACAAACGGTTCCAGCCTTTGTAATAAGGAGAACCAGGTTGCGAACCGAATCATCGATTTTGGTATCCCCTCATCCACTAGCAGCCTCTAGTACTTTACCGAAGCATTGTTCACTCTTAGGCTCGAGACAAAAAACGGGCCATCATCTCAAATTACCACTCAGATGATGTGGACAAGATTTTGCGACCACACTGCGCTTCAGCAATGCGCTGAGCTCCGTCGCTCCGGCTACCCTCATATAGGTTGCCGTCAGGGCTGACGACGATAATCTTTTACTTACCTCGGTAGTGATGTTAACGGCAATTGCCCAACGGCTGGGCTGCAGCAAGCATCTGCAAGCGTTGTAGATTCATAAAATATCTGCATTTGCAAGAATTCCTTGGAAGCATAAACGGTGAGTTTTGGTTCACTACATTAACATAAAGTTCACGTGGGCCTAAAAATTCAAGCAGCTCTTGCAGGATTATGTTTCGAACCAGAAACAATAGACGGATATGCGAGAGTTGACACCTGCAGCCATAACCACCACGCCACCACCAGCAGCTCATCGTGACGTAAGCCACGTGCGAGCACGCCATCGCTTAGCGCGGTGTACAAGTTCCTTAGCTGGCGAGTCAGCTGCGCAGTCTGCAACAGGGTTTAGTGCGGAGCCCAGGACCTGCATACAAACCAGGGGCCTCCCCCGTCACGCGAGCGCAGTCACCTGCGATGCATACACGTGAGCACATCCGGCCCCACACTAGTGATCCCTATTCTCTTATCACTTGCCTACCTTATACCCACCCCCAATAACCCCTTTTGGTCGCCGGACTTCTTTTCATTCCAGTTTGGCATTTCCTTCTCCCCAAATTATTGTCTAGCCGATTGGCAACATCAGGTCCGAGTGTTTCCGAGTGCATTGCCTGTCGTTTGATCTGATTTGGTCTCCTGTGCTACTCAAGCTGTTGATTCCATCTTTGCCCCACAATGCTTTCTAAAAGAATTGTTGGGCGTATTGGCTCCTCCAGAGTGGTACCATCGTCCTACAGGACCCGGTTTCTTGCCACTTCCTCTCAGGACGAGTTTGAGGTCGACTTCATCACCCTTAAAAAGACCAAGAAGCACCTGCGTGACAACGACCAATATCCTTCTGTGACATCGACATTTGAACTGTTGTCATATACTGAGACATTTAAGCCTACACGGATGCAACACGACTATGTCAAGCAGTCAATTAACAAGATTAAGTCAGGTATAGGTGCTGCAAAGCCACCGACCCCCAACGAAGATGATAAGGGCTATTTGGAATTTGTGGAGACGTACCGGTACGAGCTCCTGCAATTCATGAAGTTCATCAGAGTATCGTACAACGCTAAGATCAAACTGTTCAACCAGTTGACCTCGGTCGAGGTATTGAATGCTTTATACATCTTCAAAAATTATTACCAGAATGGCCGCATCCCGGAGGTGACCAAATACAGTTTTGCCTCCTACAACCACATGTTTTCCCGTCTCTCAAAGTATCTCTCTAAGGACAAGTATTTTCCCCAGACACTTACCAACGATTTGATTCCCTATGTGAATAGCTTCAAAGTTCTACAATCGTTGTACAAGAACCGCACTGGCGATTTTGTGGACGAGATCAACTCGCTTGCCAATGAGCTCGACTTCAACAAAATAAAGACGTGCTCCCAGCTTCTGAGCGAAATCAACAAAACTTTGGACCAGTTCACCGAGCACTTGAACAAAAATCAAGAGTGCAACAACTTCCACGTTGATGCTACATTCTTCAAAATTCTCATTCAGATCAACCGCTACAAGTCGTTGAAGAAAGTCTTGGACTTACATGGTGACGTTGCGATTTCCCATTTGAAGACGATTGCCAACGATCCAGATACCTCTAGGATCAACAGAGAAATCAAGGAGTCTTCAGGCATTAGTGCAGAAATCCGCAATTCATTGGAAGTGGTAGCCCCTTACTACCAGGTATTGAGGTGTGTTGAAGGCACGGATATTTCTGACTTCAATAGTTTCCTCCAAGCAGCTCCTAGTTTGTATGAACGGGCAAAGACCAGCCACAACAGTATTCTTCAGAATGCATCATTCAAGGTTTTGCAAACTTGCTTATCTTTATTCAACAGTGGATTAGTATCGATTGAAGATTCTTCGCAAGCATTGAAGCATATGACTTCGGATAATTTGTTTGGTAAAGAAAATTTGATCAACATTGTTCGTGACGACCCGCTTTTGAACTACGAGATTACTATTTTCAGTTATTCTGGATTATTTGAATCTTTGGATATCCTTGGCTTGGTCAGAGAGTATTCAAACAAGCCTTTTTCTGAAAGTTCGGTCGCTGAAGTTGTCAGCAACTTAGAACGGTACGTTCAGGATAAGTCTCTGGAAAGATTCCTGGATGATTTGGTTTTAGTGGACAATAGTCTTCACTGGTTTGCATACTATGTCCCTTGGAGTGATTTATCTGTGTTTGATAAGATCCTTGATACCCGGAAATGGATCCAAAAACTAGCTGAGATTCAACAGCAACAACCAGCCAAGTTCCAAAGCTTGACCACCGAGGAGGCATCAAAGCTTTTCAATGATCAACAAATTGCGATTTTGAAAGAGTTCAAGAATTGGTTATGGGATCACAGCTTCGCCAAGTTTAACGCAGCCAGATTGAGTTATCTCTTTACTAGGTTCAAAAACGAGAAACCAGATTCCGAAGAATACGACAAAGTGGCACAGATTTTGTCCAATTATGCTAGTGAGTATTACTTCTCAAATGTGTTGGAAGATGTAATTTCTTCATACAAGGCATATCAACAAATACCCGATAATTTGGAGTTGCAAAAGTTCACCAAGGAGTTAGGAGTCTTGAAGCACAATATTCTTGGTTCCGAGTTTAAGTTTTTATCTTCATATGATATTGTCGAAGCTTTGACCACTGATATTGAAGAAGCATTCGAAGGAAGTTCCAAGTACATTGATAAAAAGGACGTGTTTAATTTTATCAGATTGAAAAAGAGACTCATTTCACTATTCAATTCAAATGATGGACATACTGAAGTTTTGGACACTTTAGTAGAAAATGAACCCGGATTTAGTGGGAGCAACTCGAAAGCAACCAAATATACTCAAATTCCGGATGACTTGAAATTGCATAACTTCACGGAACAATTAACGATCTTACGAGACGAAGAATTGAAGAAGCCATTTAAGGAATCGACAGCAGACGAAGTTTTGTCCTTGATGGAATCAAGAATCGACCAAATTTATAAGGATCCTGCTTCGGGAAAACCATTGGGGATGAATGGCCTGAATGTCCTAGTTTTCGTCAAGTTAAGGAAAAGGCTAACATCTTTGCTTGAAGTTAACGGGAGTAACGTCGCAATTTTAGATACCTTGATCTATAACCAGCAAGTAGCTGACGATCTCGAGGCGAAGTTGATTGCAAAGAAGAGGAAGAAAGAATATGTTCAGATACCGGACGACTTGCAATTGCACAGTTTCTCTAATGAGTTAGACCTTTTCAGACACGAGGTTTTGAAAAAACCATACAAAGAGAGTACAACTGAGGAAATCAACAGAACCTTGGACAAAATGATAGATGAGGTGATTAACGAGAACTTAGTTCCTAGAGACTATAACATCACGAAGGATAACATTCACCAGTTTGTTAGATTAAGCAAGAGATTGACGAGATTGTTCGAAATCAATGGGGGTGATACCGCTGTGTTGGACACTCTCATCCATAGTCAGAATGTCTTTAGAGATTTTGAGAAAAAAATTGCAAAGAGTGCCAAACGTTTAGGCTCGACAGCGGCTCAAAATAGTCATTCTGTTTACAAGCAACTTCCTGATGATTTCAGACTAGAGGAATTTTCTCCAGAATTGCTTCAGATGAGGAATGAATTGGGAAATGATTTCAAAACATTTTCTCCACAACAAATTACTGAGAAGTTGGAAGAACTAATTACGAGAGAGTCCGATATCGAGAAAGAAGGTATTTGGAATAAATTGTTGAGAAATCTTCATATTCTTTTTAAACATAATGGTGGAAATACTTTCGTGTTGGATAATGTTCTTATTAATAGTGAGATATTTTTGAAATTTGAATCGAATAAGGTTTTCAGTGCCTTGTCGAGCAAGGAAAGTTCTTTGGGTATCGAAAATGCCAGATTAATTAACGATTCAATAGAATCTGTGCAAACTCTCAAATCCTTTTTGGAATCACTGGACTTGACTACTAAAGGTAATATTCGGGAATTATCAGGTGCCCAATTTAATATTTTGTTGGATAAATTCAAAGCTTCACTCGACAAGAAAAGTTATCAATACCCTGTTTACTTAGATGTTATTGCTAAGCTAAAGAATTTGAATGGAAGTATTGAATACTACCCTCAATTTCTTGAGCAATTATTGAATGTGAAATCTCTCAACCAAGCAAAGAGACTCACGCTGTCAGAGATTGAAACAATTTATGAGTCATTTGTTGAAAACGTAAAAGCTAATGGAATTCAAAATATGGATGGAAAGCTCGGAACTGATGTTACATCTGTAACGAAGAATGAATCAGTTAATCGGTTTGATATGAAGGATTTCAAACCTGTCCATGTTGAAGAACCCAAGAAGTACAAGCAACAAGTTCAACCAGTGAAGTATAATTTGGTAGAAGATGACGACTCAATTGCGATTAATTCACAATATAATGATTCCGAGAAACTTTTATCTGAGTTGGGTAAATACGAGGATCCAGTTGATTTAGAAAACTCTATTTTGAACGGTAAGCTTAGTGAGACAAGCGAAGACAAAGCTGATATGGAAATTAGGGATGCTGTATCTATTGCTTTGAATGGAACTCACAACAACAGGACTAAGCCCACCAAAGAGAAGAAACACATAAAAGTTGAAAAATTGTCATCAGAGTATTCGAATCAAGAATTGACAGATTCAGTTTCTTCATCATTAGAGAAATTCTTGCACAAGGCGAAAAAAGAGCAGGATTTGGTAAATGATGCTCTTTCAGAACAGTCGAAAGCATTCGAGTGGAATAATAAAGTATCAGATCCTCATAAATCGTTAGGCTCCCATGATATATTTGAATCTAAGAGCTCTTCCAATAGAACCAACAACTTGTTGTTCCCTTCTTCGTCGAACGTCGAACCCTCTAAAGGTAGCATGGAATATCTCCTAATGACTATAGAAGGTGATACAATTCGTACTGACGAATCGTCAATCGGAGACATTCCCAAGCAGGATATATTCAAGATTCTCGACAAATTTGGAAAGAGTGAATTGAATAATTTCATTAGAAATTTTAAGAAATTAGAGAGAAGAAACTGGATAGTTATTGGAAGCAAAATTGAAGGTGATCAGAAATACTTTATTCTTTCAAGACCTCGTATTACCAGGTCACGGATCATGTTGGGGATAGCAAAAACGCTATTAGCTGCTACAGGTGCTATTCTAGCTAGCTTGGTTGCAATTAGTCTTTTATTTAATGAGAAAGAAAGGGTGATTCAGTCAATAGATGCCAAAGAAAGAGAAACTGATACAATATTGGATCCAGAAAGAAAAGTTTCCCTTGTTGAAATTCTGGAGGCTGGCCCTCCGACTAATGACTCTGGAAAGCATAGTCGTGGTTGGTTCTGGAGTGGTAAGGAAGACTAATAATTTCATCAGGTATGAATTGAATTGTTTTTAGAATTACATGCTTTATTTGAAAAATGTACGCCCTATTAAAAAATGAATAAAGTTACGAATTACTTCATTTCTTCTTCTTTGGTAGGAATGACTTTCATATCCTTAAAAATATGCACAAACTTCATCACTGTAGCACCTCCAGTAGTCCCATTCCATTGTCTTAAACTGTTCACAGTGTCTTTATTAGTGAGATCAGGAATTTTAATTCCTGTCTCGTATACATGCTTGTCATGTTTCGATGCTTCTTCCAAGATTTGTTGTCTATTACTTTGGGGTCTTCCTGGTCTTCTTTCATCTCTCAATTGTTTTAATTCATCATCGTATCTCAGAACAAACAACTCCACGAATGACTTCATATCATTCAAAGAAAATGTCTCCATGGTCTTGAAGTCTTCGTCTTCTTTGACTAGTTGCTGGAGAAAAAATACCACAGCAAGTTCATTCTCTTTCTTTTCCAAGGATTTGAGTCTTTTCTCAGAAAGCTTCTTATCTCTTAAGGTAGCTCTATTGAGTTGCTTGAATTTTCTTCCCTTGATGTGAATAGTCCCGGTGGACTTAGAAAGGTTTTTTGTAACCTTGTTAAGATTATGTGCAAGAGGCATGATGTTAGGAAGTAGCTTTTAATCAGATCTAACGCATCTCATCGTAGTAAGATTGATATCCTGCACATACAACATAATAATAAAATTGGCATATGGCCAATAATTACAACAAGGCCACCATTGCGAAGCTACGAAATGGACGTAATAGAACATCGCCCAGCTCATCCCACAAGGTTGTTGCCATGAATTATTTCTTGGAAATGAATCGGGCCAAATACCACTAGAATTGTAGAACTACAGTCGTGTGCGACTCCAAGTGGATATAAAAAATCTTCGGGCCCGGTGAACTACATCAACAACTAAAATGGCCAAGTATACCGAAGAACAATTGATTGAGCTCCAGAACGAAGCATACGTTCCCCAAGAGAAGATATTGGAAGCCTTCAATGAGATGGTTGAGCAAGTCCGCGAACATGCTGCTGCCGAATTGGAAAAGCACAAGGCAAGCAAGTGGGGTAACGGTGATACCTATATCGATGAACATGGAAATGAACGCTCTTATCACCATTTGAACCGCAGAAGAGCCTCCAGATCCAGTGTAAACAAGCCACTTCGTAAGAAGGGCGGAGAACAACAAGTTGACGAAGAGGGATGGGCCACATTTTCGAAGTCCAAGAAGTCCTTTGGAGCTGAAGATGAGGATGACAGACAGGCTTTTAGACAGGCTGTGAAGGAAGGAACTATCGGTGGTGGTGCAATGAAGGCAAGACCAAATAATAAAAACTTGGGTTCGTCCAAGGCAGTGGACCCAAGAGATGCCATAGCCGATAAACACACCAACACATTCAATGCTTTTGAAGCATTGGGGGATGATGACGATGACGACGAGTAGTTGTCCTGTAATAGCTAATGAACGATCCAGAAGTTATTCGTAGTGATCCTCGGACCGTTTGCGACCCGTTGAAATTTAAGAGTAATGACTATACAGGAGCTTGAACATCCCAGTAGTGGGTGGAAAAACCTCAGGTTTTACAATCCATTCTGATATCTCATTACAACACAAACCGTCATCTAGCATTCAGCAAATATTACATGTATGTGCTCTATACGAATAACAACCAAACTATTTCTAAATCTATACAACAATGGCGGTGTCATCATCACTTTCTAGTCCGCCAATTATCGAATCTACATCTGTAGAAACTATTTGCCTGCTGAGTACAGACCCATGACCACTCGTATTAGCAAAGTCGAGTTTCAAAGAAGGTTTTCTTAGCGAGGCTCCATAATCTGTCATGGTATCCTTCAAATCTGATACTTTTGGTGTGTTATAATACTTTTGGTTGTCCAAACTATCATGAGAAGCAAACTTATCCAAAGTTAAGTAGCTTCCACCATGGGTCAACACGTTCACTCTATTATGATGGATTTCTGAATGAATAGACGTTATATCATTGACATTACCAAGACCCAATGTAGTGCTGTGAACCTTGAATGAGTAGTTCGCTGTGTTCTGATCGCTATTTGACTCGTCGTCAAGAATGGGTGACATCTTACCATTAACAACTGCAGTATTACCATTGGTTTGAGCACCAAATGATCCATTAGGCACAGGTATTGGGATATCATAGTTTTCGGAATTCAATATCAAAGGTCTGTTCGGGTTGATCCAACTCGAGGTGAATCTTCTGCCGGCTACAAAATCCAGGAATCCTTTCCGTGAGGCATTGAATCGTAAAATTCCATCCTCCTCTGTGTGCTTAGGTTTGTGATATCTGGAATTTTCCAAAAGCTCTCGATCTGAAGGCTCTCCATCACCATCCTGGACCCATACCTTGTTCAATTTTCTAAACTCAATATCAATAAGTAAATTTGAGAAGAAAGGAGACCCACGAGCGTATCCTTCCATCTCATCTGGATACAATTCATCCAATGCTTTTAAGGAACGATACATTGTGACATGCGCAATACTATCCTTGAATTTAGTTGATTGAGTAAATTCGTTGACCTTGGAGAATTGAAACATCCAATGGTAGAAAAATGGAACAAAATTACTTATGAAATTGACACCAAGAATACCTATCATTTCCTTCAAAATTTCAGTTAATAGGAAGGCATTTTCGATATTGGGGTATTCTGAAACACTGAAGAATTTATCCACAGAACATAAGAAATGACTGATGAAGTTATCAGTAATGGTGATGTACTGGTTGGTATCAGGAATAGTGTAGTCCTTGTGGTCATCATTCAAATTTATCTGAGCCCGTCCGAACGAATCACGCCTCAAAGTTGGGTCTGGGTATTCCGATGAGTTAGATACAACTTCACTAGAATCTCTAGACTCTGGCTTAGGTGTCAATTCCGTTTTCAAAAAGTCCTTGAACACTCTAAGGTACTTTCTTTGAACATCATTCTTTTGGGCTAGCGACAACAAAGAACTTGCACTGTTGGGACCGAAGTCCTCTTCTGGAGCCAAAAGAGCCAAACTGATATTCCAATGTTCTAAGCCAACGTAGTTTCTGCTGATAGTACTGTTATTTTTGGCCAATAAATTGAATATTATGGCTATATTTTCAAGTAAGGTACTGACCAATTTGTACACTTGATCACCAGTTCCTGAAGATGCCTTCGAATTATCCAAATCAGAATGAGATCCAACAAGAACTGAATCAATTTTCATTAAGATTTCTTGAATGGAATCTGGAACTTGATCAAAGTAGTAAATATGGGTAGACAAATTGCAAACAGAATCTGAATAAACTACCGACAAGCTGTTGACAAATTCGGGTTTAAGGAAGGATGATTGGCGCATTATCAAATCAGATTGGAGTGCCAAAATCTCTTGGATTACATCAGAAATGGATAACCCGATCAAGTTCACGTCAGACGACACTAGAGCTAAAATAGACTTGGCGTACTGGGTTTGCAACTCGAGTTTCGGGTTCTCGGCATTGGTGCTTCTTGAAATTGAAGAAAGTCTGGCAAGAAGGGTACTTAAAGATACAAATCTCAATTGAACAGGTATCCATGTTGTGCACACTTGTAGGAAAACAGTGGCCCATGCTGGCTCGATTTTGGCAGAGTGACAGTAGTCAATTACAGCCTGAGTAGCTTCAGAAATCTGGGTGGTGGAAGAAGAATTGAATAAGGTTTCAATGCCTCTAAACGCTTCTTCTGTTATATCCCTGGCCGATAACGTATCATTATCGTAATCCTCATCAATATGTTTGTGTACCTCGGTACTCTGTTTATTCAGAATGACCTTTGAAAGTCTCTCCTGGCCCGTTTCGACATTGACATTAGATCTGAGTCTATTTTCCAATGATCTTTGGTTGGTACCACTATGAATGGTGTCGATGTAGTTAGGAATGGAAAATCCAATAAATTGTTTTGAGGTCTTTGCATCATGGCCAATGCTGCTAGAAAGATACCTTGCTGTCATCAAGGAAGTCATTTTCCATTCCAACTGATGAGGACTTTTGGCTTTCGACTTGGCAACCCCGTTATTTATCAAACTTTGCGATAACTTGGCAAAGACTTCGACAAATCCACGGTCACCAGGTAGCATATTTGTATCCAAATTGTTGCATAGGACTTGATAAGTCTTCAAGGCACTCTTGGATAACGATAAGTCACCAATTGAGGTGATTTGATAGAGGATGGAACAGACCTTTACAGCGAAAACATTCAAATCTTCAGAACATTTTTCAATAAGAGCCGAAAGAATGGCCATCGTCACCTGGAGATTACCTGTACGGTTATGGTTGACGTCTGAAGAGTTCTTTTTCTCCAAAAACGCAGCCACCTTCTCCAATTTCACTCTTCTTGTCGATGCATAGTAAAGAAGATAGGAGAGTTCGGACAGATTGGGTTTCTTATCCGCCCCCTTTCCGGCAGGGTAGCATTGAAGGATAAGCTTCTGGTGCTTTGAATGGATAAACATTAGCGACCAATTAAATATGAGGTGGGGATGGGAAGTATACTTTTAGCTGGAATTTAACCGTTGATAATAACTTAGTAGCAAACCAAGATCAGAAAGTTGTGTGTTGGTCAGATCTGATGATTTCCGATGGGTTGACTGCAGGCACAGAACGCTGTTTTAGACAAAAGCTTCGTGCGATATGGGGTGAGAAGACTAAGGAAGCAATGCTCGCGTCCAACTATTGGTTTAAATGAAGATTCTTTGGAGACAATCACACGCGGGGTCGATTGTGCAAGGAGAGGAGATCTCGCGAGCGGTGGGAACATTATTTCCATGTGCTTGTTAGCGCACGCCGAACTTCCTTAAGTGCGAGACTAACTATACTACTCAACCCTCGGTGATGGCCCCGCCCATATACGTCAAGGGAGGTGCTTGGACCAACATTGAGGATCAAATCCTCAAAGCCGCAGTCTCCAAGTATGGTCTAAATCAATGGGCTCGAGTGGCGCTGTTGCTAACCAAGAAACTGGCCAAGCAGGCCAAAGCCAGATGGAACGAATGGTTGAACCCAGCGGTGATAACAAGTCAGTGGACTAGAGAAGAGGATGATAAGTTGTTGAGCTTGGCCAAAATGATGCCCAACCAGTGGAGGACTATCGCCCCCGTTATGGGGAGAACCGCGGCTCAGGTTGTGGAAAGATATCAGAGACTCTTGGATCAAGCCGCGGGCGATGGCCCTGGAGATGAGGCCAGCGATTTTGGGCTCACTGGACCTGGGATCGAGGCTATCCCTGCTTCGGGCCCTCAAGCTGGTGAAGTCAATGTCGGGGCCGAAAGTCGACCTGCTAGACCCGATGAAGATGACTTGGAGGACGATGACCAAGAGATGTTGGCAGAGGCCAAGGCCAGACTCGCTAATACCCAAGGAAAGAAAGCCAAAAGAAAGGCCCGAGAGCGTATGGTGAACGAAAGTAAACGGATCGCTTTGCTACAGAAGAGAAGAGAGTTGAAGGCGGCAGGCATTAATATCAGTCTAGAAAGCAGAAAGAAGAGGAAGGAATTCGACTATAACAACGACATACCACATGAAAGAGATCCCGTGGCAGGCCTCTATGATGTTGCGGATGAGGTGGCTACAAATGAGCTGGAAAAGAGCCAATTCAACCGGGAAATAGCCAAGCACGGTATGAATATACTGGAAGTTGATGAAAGGCATAATAAGGACAGGAAAAAGGACAAAGAGAAACAGGACAGGAAGGCTAAACAGAACATCAAAGAAATCGAAGCAGCCGCTGAACTCTATCAAGATTACGAACAAGACAGCTTAAAGAAAAGGAAGTTGAATCTTCCCGAACCTGAAACGCAGAAGCGTATGAAAAATGAACAAGAAGGAACTGACAACCTCCAAAAGGATACTGATGCTGAAATATTAATTAAAGCAAAGGAACTCATAGCACAACAGGCCACTAAGTCTAGTCTCTTGCATGATGGGGCAGCGGATCCCTTGAAAAAGCAAGTCATTGTTGGTACTGATCTTATACCTAACAAGCCCAAGAATTTGGCAAAAGCAAAATCTTCTATAGTCTCCATTTTAAAATCCAGATTTGAACTGCTTCCAAAGCCTTCCCACGAACAGGGAATGGTAATCCCGAACCTTGAGCCTTCTGAGGATGCTATTACATTGCAGACTGAGGAAAATCCGGCAGACCATGATGTCGGCGAAAGAATAAGAAATTTAGAAATATTGAGACAGATCGACGAAGAAAAGGCCAAGCTAAGGAGGTCTCAAGTAGTACAAAAGGGACTAAAAATTCCATATCCTAAAACCTTAGATGCACTTACCGAACCCGACGATCCTCTTGGAAAACTACTTTTCAAGGAACTCAAATCACTAATTCGGTCAGATTACAGAAAGTACCAAGATGAACTGTTCAAGGGCAATTTAATCGAAGATTTGGATGAGGAATTGTATGAAACTGTCAACAAGGAAGTTAACCTAAAATTGGAAACAATGGATACAGCAGAAGAACATCCTGATGTTTCGTTGAGCACGTTGACTAAATATCGAATTCCAGAGAGTTTTGACGTTGCGGAAAAAGCTATATTGAAACTCCATGAATTTCACAACAAGGCTGCTGATAAAGAATCGAAGTTATTCAAAAATACTGAATATCACTCGTATGAAAATCAAAGAGATGAATTGTTCAAGGACATTCACAGCACACTCAATGAAATTTCAGATGTGCAAATTGCATACAAATATGCCTCAGAGGCGGTCACACGAGAAGAAAATGAGATCTCTTTACGCAAAGAAAAGTTACAGAAAATACTGGATAGCATAGTCGCTATCGAACGTTCCCTTGAGGATAAATTTCGACAAACCAGAGCTGTCTAACTTCTCGTGACTATTGTACTATAGTGTAAAATATAAGGTGTATAATGACAATCTTGGATTATGTAAGCATGTAGCCAAGTAATTGAGAATTCGCAACCCCAGATAACCTGACGAAGCAACAGTTGTCCCTGTTGACCTGCATAGCTCACGCCCAGTTGAACATATCTAAATAGTTTTTGGATCGTATCGTTTAGATGGATCTCCTCTCCATACCTCTCCGCCAAAGCCGAGCTATTGATTTAGGGCACGAGCTTGCGGAAGTCATACAACAAGACTACTTCCAAACACCATCAACGTTTCAAAAAGACCTTAATACGATAAGGGAACTTCGCAACTCGGTTACTGCCATCACCAGTGAGTCTCTAGATGCCAATTCTCTCAAGATATTAAAAGAATACTACCAGCATTTGACCTACCTAAAACAGAAATTTCCAACTGATAAAATCGAATTTGCATGGTATGCTACTTTGGCATACGGACCCAGCGGGCCTATAAAGTTTAGATCTCTCGAGATCGAACAATTAAATGTTTTGTTCCAATTGGGCAGCTCTCTCTCCCAATTGGCGCTTAAACAGTCTAGGTATACTGATGAGGGTCTAAAACAAGCTTGCAATATGTTCCAGAGTGCGAGTGGATGTTTCGAGGCTATCGGTTGCATTATAAAATCAGGACTTGTTGTGCCTAATGACATGAGCTACGAAACTGTTCAGGCTCTAAAATGGCTTATGCTAGCACAAGCTCAAGAAACTGTATGGAATAAAGCAATACAAAACGAAAAGACGAAGAATTCGATTATAGCAAAGTTGGCTATACAAACCTCTCGGTACTATACGGACGCTCTTACATTTGGTAATTCATCGGATCATATTAAATTGGAATGGATAAACCATATAACGGTTAAAAAATTTCATTTCAAAGCAGCTGCATTTTTAAGAGTTGCGATGAATTACCAAGATTCGTTTCAGTATGGTGAACAGATTCGATGCTTGCGCATAGCCAATGAAAGTGCATCAAAGGCCTCAAAGCTGAGCCGATACGTAAGCTCCATCGTTGTTGAAGACCTCAAAGGTTTGACAAACACTATAGAAAAATCATTAAGAGAGGCAGAAAGAGATAACGACTTGATATATTTGAAAATTGTACCTAGTGAAACAGAATTGAAACCATTGGTGGGGGCACCCATGGTAAAACCATTAGCTTTAGAGTTCAAGGAGCCCATTCAAAAGCTCTTCCATGACTTGTTACCCTACATGATCATACAAATAACTCATGCATTTAAGGATAGATTGACATCCTATATCAAAGAGCGGTTTACTGACCCTGCAGCGAGCTTGAACAAGATGATGGTGAATTTCCTTACGGAAAGAAACTTACCAGCGTCTATTGATTCCTTGCAACAGCCGGAAAACTTGCCTGACCTGATCATCCAACATTCTCAAGAAATTTTGAATATGGGAGGCATGGTGCTGTTAGAAGAGTCTTTCGATAATATCAGCAAGTTGGCGGGGACGTGCAAGGAGCTTGCCTCTGAGTGTGACATAAGAATGCGTTTGGATAGCCAAGAAGACTCCATTCTCAAGGAAAGGTACGGGACTAATCAATGGAATCGAGCATCGACCGAAGTTGCTGGAGCTGATTTGCTAAAGAAAATTGGCAGTATGCACCTGTATTTATCTCAAGCCGAATCTGGAGATGAATTGATCATATCAAAGTACAATGATATTAAATACTATCTAGAGATCTATTGTGGTGGCTATGAATCATTGGTAAAATTTATCCCAGCCTCAACATATACTGCATTAGATCTGACGAAGAGTACTATTATGTCAGATATTAGGAAAGCACTCGAGCAGACGAAAGTGTTGGAAACATCCAGAATTGATTTATTGAGGAGCGTTGATATCAAAACGAAAGATCATTCGATTTTGGCGAAGGTGATCGAAGAATATAAAAGTAATAGGGAGTTATTCACAGACAATAAAAGCGGAAATCTAAAGGAACTGGAATTTGAACGTGTTTATGAAGAGAATTTAAAAATATATTATGAAGAACTGAAGCGTCTTGATGAATTGAAGGCAAAGCAGATATCACTAGAGAATGAAATTGACATGTTGAATAAGAGGCTCATTGCCGAAGTTAATATTAATGCTAGTGAATCTCAGAAAAGAAGAGGTGAATCACTACAATCATTGGAATTCGTTTACTCGAAGTTTTTGGACATTCTTTCAAACTTGAACGAAGGGAACAAGTTCTATAACGATTTTATACTTAAAGGAACTGTTGTTCTTAAAGAATGTGATGATTTTTTATATAAAAGAAGAATGGAAGCCAGGGACTTGGAGAGAAATATTTCCCACCAATCTCACAATACGATAACCTCGGATGACGGATTTACAATGGCATCCGAAAGAACGAACAGTTTGGGAAACCCTACTGAAATCAAGTCCCCTTCCCCTAGAAGCTCACGGTCAGACATGAAGATTTTGTAATTGTTGCAGACATTATTGTCAACAATACAATATGCACATATCTAGGATTGCTCTAAATAAGCAAATTAACAATAATTTCCCAATTTAATTACGTACTTAATTTTGAAAACAGTTTTGTAATTATTGTTGATTAAAATTGTAAATCAGGATTGGATGTCGTGTGTAGTTCAATTTTGAATTTACATATTGGTCCATCTCTGCGAGCTTAGGATCATGTTTAGGTATTTCAGGTATTTGAAGAACCGGGTCATGACGAAGCCCAAACAGAATATAATATCCATTGTGGGTACCACTGGGGTGGGAAAGTCTCAGGTATGTGATATACGGGAGACAGAAGCGGCTGCGAATAATTTAGTGACCATTTTGCATCAAATAGAACAAATTTGGCAGCAATGACTAAGAAGAGTCGAACAAAGTCCTTACACAATTAGCCATCAGAAAAGGCTGTATTTAATTGGGTAGCTACTAACAGTCAGTTCAGTATAGATCTTGCGGAGGCAGTCAATGGTGAAATTATTAATGCCGATTCCATGCAAGTATATCGAGATCTAGAAAACATCACCAACAAACACCCAGTTGAAGAGCGGAAGGGAATACCGCATCATGTTATGAACCATGTAGGGTGGAATGAGGAGTACTTTATACATAGATTTGCACATGAGGCTGGTGAGGCCATAAGAGATATCCAAAATCGTGGGAAGGTGCCTATTGTGATCGGAGGAACACACTATTATCTCCAAACATTATTGTTCAGCAATAAAACCGTTGGTCAGTCCGAGTCTAATCCAGAAACTGAGAACAAAGAACAGAAGGATGCTTCGCATAAGCTCTCGGTGGAAGAGCGTGAAATTCTTGATGGACCAACTTCAACTATTTTCAACACTTTGACCGAGATTGATCCTCTTATCTCTCAGAAATTTCACCCCAACGATGGACGAAAATTGAGGCGGGCATTGGAAATCTATTACACGACAGGAAAGATCCCATCACAATTATACCAAGCTCAGAAACTCGATGAACTTGAAGACTCCTCGTTGATCTACAACACATTGTTATTTTGGGTATATTCTGATCCAGAAATCTTGATACCAAGACTTGACCTGAGAGTGGACAAGATGATGGAAGGTGGAGGAATCGAAGAAATGCGTGAAATGTATAAAACGTATGAAACGCAGGATCCCAAGCCCGACTGTACGCGAGGAATTTGGCAGGTCATTGGATTCAAAGAGTTTTTGCCTTGGCTAGAGTCCAACACATCCAAGCTTTTTCAAGATGGAGTGGAAAGAATGAAGATTAGGACTCGGCAATATGCTAAGTATCAAGTCAAATGGATTAGAAAGCTTCTTGGAGTAGAACTTCAGAAGGAGTCTAGATTTGGATACAAATATGGAGGCAAATTGTACGTGTTGGATGCGACCAATTTACAAACTTGGGAAGAAGAGGTTGCAAAAAGAGGGATTCAAATAGCCAAACAATTCTTACAAAATGGCCCGAAAGCCGTGACATATCCCCAAGCCTCCAACAGACTCCAGCACTTACTTGAAGGAGAGGTTAAAAGTAACAAACAAATTGGGTCCGAATCTGACTGGAAGCATTATACCTGTGAATATTGCAAGGACAAACAGGGAGAGCTGTTAGTTGCCGTGGGGGAACACAGTTGGAAGATTCACCTAGCGAGCAGGCGCCACAAGAAACTGGTGGGGGCTGGTGCTAAGAAGAGAAAACACAGGGAATTGGTGGAGAAATACCAGAAGAAAAGGGACACACAGGAGAGTACCACATAACAAGACAGTAGATACCGAGGGTAACAGAGGAAATTTAATAGAATAGCTAATTTTTTGTGACAGACTAAATTTAGGTGCGCATCACTAATCTCGAGCGAGGATTAACAAAGGACCACCACACAAGACAAACTAATAGATAACAACTGTAGTTGGAAAGGAAGTTACTCCATTGGGTAGTCCACATGCCTGGTGGTAATAATTATGCTGATGATAACGATGATGCCAGTAAGTTACGATGGCACCAAGGTGAGCCGATGAGGTGGAAGATGAGCCGATGAGGTGGGCGATGAGTGGATGAGCTCAAAAGAGGGCGACACACAACGTTCGCAATATTCCTTGTAGCATCCCAGACCTGCATAACGACGTAAGTCTAAAGAAACAAAAGCCATAGTAATGGTCCGAATGAGCTTTACCCCAGATAGCACTATACAGCATGCGATAGATCCGGAGATAGGTGGTTGTTACTAAGCTTGTGTTGGGTATTACCCAATATAGAGGGGAATATTGGCCAGTAATGATGGTATTATTTTAGCCACTATTAGGGGTATGGTGGTGCATATAGACCAGCTAAAGGCAAGGCAAGCATTGGCTCGGTGCAAGACCAGTTCTAGACTTCCGACGTGCAGACCAACATGCATTCCGGGCGGCTTGTGACGCATAAGCTCAACCCCGATACAGGACACAATTGTTTGTGGAGTATCGACACGAGCCCTGGTGCATATAGCTATTGCTGGTTATGTTCGTGTGTCCGTAAAACGGCTCGGTACTGCGTATAAGAGATATTTTGCTCGCGAAAGAGGTCCACCGATTCCCGCCGGTATTGGAGCATTTGCTAGTAATTGATGTGGAATAACTGGCCCACAACAACTACTTAAGCGGTGAAGTGATTTGCTGCCTTTCAGCGCCTGAAATTTTTTCGGGCCCAAAATTTTTCGGCTCTATCCTCGGGCCCCTGTCACATGATTGCCACCGGAAAATAAATAATATTTTTATTATTATAATTATTATTGCGGGTTGGTGGCGATCAATGCATTATGTCCCTATACTAATTGCCCCTAGTTAATTGCGGAAACACACGTCTAAATGAAATCCGTGTCGGATTCGTGAAAGACATGATTTCACAGTAGTGCCGTTGATTGACAGTATCCGCTTTGCGCATGCTTAATCGTGCATCGATATCCCCATAGGTAGCACGCACTAATGTCTCTTTACGCCCCATAAATTTAAACTGGAATGCCTGTCGTTGTGGGGCACTCCTATTACCACGATACTAAGTACAACGGGTACTGCTCATTTATTAAAATTGGCGCCCTTCTTATGCCATGCTTACTAGTGTATTTTAAACCTTGTATTGTTAATCTATATGTTGCCCAGTATTAATAATTAAGAAATAAATCGTAAAGAATGTCGTGAGGAATCAATATAGGTATATATGATTCTTAGTTGGATAAATCAACGAAAGAAAAACACCGGCTCTCCAATACTTTGAGGCTGGGGCTGATGGGAAATCCTTGGGAAACTTTATCTATTCTTTTTTTGGCACTATTATTCAATAAACTAGTGCCAAATTCTTCGTTTAATCGTTGTTCGATTTGAAGAATCTTGGTATCAAGCTGACTCAACTGGGAGTCTTGTTGTAGCTGAAGATTATTCAAATCATGATCAGAACACCATCCACTTTCCGTAAGATGTTTTCTTGTCAGATCGAATGCCTCGGCAATGGATCTCTTTTGTTGCTGAAGATACACAGAGTACTTGACTAGATCATCGGCGGACTGAAGTTCAGAAATTGACGAAATTCTTTCACGAGCAGTCGCCGATGAAACAGTGGAGCTCGATCTCGAGTTGGGTGTGCTTCTTGCTGTGGTAGTCTCTTGGTCCTTGAGCAGGATTGAACTGGAGAATCTCGAGTTCAACGAGTCAAAGTAGCTCTGCTCGATGTTCGACAACGCCTTCTTTGACGATGACAAGTTTTCTGATAAGGTGATGATGGGAGAGTTAAGAGGGGGGGTCAACGGAGTGAGTAGCGCCGAGTTTGAAAGCGTCCTGGACCTGGTTGGTTTGTAATTCATAGTAGGTGCCAGTGGCATCGTAGCAGAGTGTTGGTTGTTTGACGAAAAGCTTGATGTCGATGATGTAGATGAGTGTGACAAGGTATGACGGTGAACCGGTTGAGTAGTGGTCCCTGACAATGCAGTGGTCGATGAGTAAGTCAGGTAAGAACTTTCTTCGCCTTTGGATTCGGTATCTAATGGATGGATGTGGGGGCGCATAGAGTGATTTGAAGCGGAATTTTGGTTGTTCGATGAGCTACCTAATGAGATCTTTCGTATACCGTTCTTGATACTCTTGAGTCTTTTGATTGGGGACGTGTTCGATGCTGTGGAAGAGTTAGTCGAAGACATCTCCTTGGAAGACTTTTGAGGGGGCAACGATGGAAAAGTTTGAAACTTGGCATCAAAGCCAAGGCTGGGTGAGTCAAGTTCGTAATTCGTAAAAGAGGAGTTGTCGATGAAAAGTTCGGAAAGATCAGTGGATTTCATTTCCTGTGACGTTTTGGACGCAACAGAGTTGGAAATAGAGTCGATGGCTGACACAGTTTCTCCATTTTGTTCATAAACGTTCGAAAATCTGCTGGGGCTGCCATTATTCATAAACACTGGGGAGTTGGAAGTTGTGTCGGTGGACTTCATATCGAGATCATCCTGATCTGTAGGAAGGGGTGGGAGAAGTGATTCATTCAAGCCAGCAGATAGTTCTGATTGTTCTGTGACGCTATGGACAGATGGTGTGGTATTGTGGGTAGTGGGTTGTTCAACCATGGAGATTTGCGTCGGTAGCGAGGACTCTTTCTCTTCAACTAAGATGCCTAAGCCTGCGTAGTCGTTCATTGCAAGCAGTTAGGCGATGTATAAGATATTTATTGCCACAAGGAAAGATGTTTCATTCAAGAAGGTAGGCACAGTCAAACAGGAACAAAAATGATGTTTGACACAGAAAGTTATGAAAAGTATCAAATTTCTTTTGCCGTGAGGAATGGAAGCAAAGACGATTCTGAATTACGATAACCGAAGCTAAAAATGGTAGGTGATGAATCGAGAGGAATGCAAGTAAATTCGTAAAGAAGACGGAGGTATAGAGTTAATATAGAATGGTTAGGTTAGGGGACATGTAGTCAAAGAACCACAAGCAAGATTATATAAGCATGGCGTAGGAATAATCTGGTATTGCAGGATGCCTCTGCGAGATCTGTATAAGCGCCCATACAGATTAGGGCAGTTGAGGAGCGCCTCAGGCGATTAGTCTGAAAATTTTGCAGTTTTTTTTTTTGAATTCTTTGCTGCAGCGATTAATATTTCATAACGGAAGTATGAGAAAATATTTTTTGCGACGTGCGTCTACCAGCCGGAGCATACCAATCAATGCTCTTGCGCATGAAGGCTTAGTGAGAAGGAGGAGTGGGTGAGGCCAGATTCTCAGCAAGCTTCGAGACGTTAGTAGCCACCTCATGGATTGATGGGCATCGGAGGGATGATCATGATCAATTTCCACGCAACCTTAATTGGCACCGATACCGGCGGGCAGAACCCCAGAACTACATCCAAAATATCTCGTCCGACTTTTACAGGTTAATCGAGGCAGCAAACATCCTCCCAGCCTAATTGGAAACAAATAAAAATAATATGCCGGAGAATTCCTCGGAAACCCTGCCATAAGTGTAATATTCGGTCCAGTGGGTTGAAGGATTTTTTTTCAAAATGTAACATAAGCTCAATTGAGAGGCGACTCCTCACAAAATCATTAGAGCGCCACATTGGTAATGACTCCCGAGGGTCAGGCTATATATCACATCCTACTTCAAATCGGTGCCACCACGCCAAACACGGGTGATAGCACCACCAGCCCCAACCTGCACCGGAAATTGGTGTGTGCCGCTACCGGAACTCGGTTCACGTGCATTTTTCACCCCGTAATTTGTTAGTATTAGTAGGAGGTTCTAGTTCTTTGGTTATGAAATCTGATAGAGGGTTGCAGACAATACGAGAACCGGTACCAATTGCACCCTGAGATGTTGTGATAAACGTCTCAGCGTGTTCATCCCTTTACCACCAATGGACTGATAGTGCCCATGCGTCAAAGCTTAAATTCCATGGCATTGGGATTTCAGCAGATAACCACTTTACGCATGGCTTTGTTGCCAATGGGGGCGCTACATCCGACGCCCAACCTGCAGTGGCAATATGCCGGGGAAGTTCGTACATCGACTATTCTCTCCAGATTAAACTGTGGCAGTGGTCAAATATGATCTACGACTAACATTCGAGGCTAATCGTCCACGGCTCGGAAATACGATGGGGTGCATATTGCAGCCGCTTGAGTGGAAATGAGGAAAGCATCCACAGTCGAGGAATGCGAATGTCCGAACCAGTAATGTCTTGCCTCAGACTCCGACATTTCATGAAGCACGTTTGTCTGAAGTCAAGAACATGTCTAGAAGCTTCGAATTGGAGTGTGCTTCGTAGGGCTTTCGCATTCTTCGAGTCCCCCATCTTATTGTTCCTAGCCTAAATGTTCTAATTGGGTTTTTTGGTTCCTAATCTTAGACAATGCACCTCCCTAATAGGGCACCCACATAATGTATGTACGGGGTTTGTGACTGGACAAATTTTCGGACCGGAAAACTTGGGCCATGAGAATTGCCCGTGTTTTTCAAAACAAGACGAGTCATTACATGATCACTCCAGATGTAGCATGTCCCTTGCATTTGCTTGAATGTTTTTGGTCCTCACCTTACCTCTATGCCTACAATGTCTGTATAGGTTTGGTGCGTCGTCAAAGCCCGATCTACTCTCGCTGTCAAAACGCTCTATTACGCTACTGTGGGGCTATTGTCAGTATTGGCAAATCCAAAGATGGGTTGTGGCTAAGCACAGATATTTCCCTTGTCAAAATATGATAAAGGAGAAATCGGTTGTGAGCATTCGAGGTGTCAATTTCGTAACGCTTTCGTGAGCACACACAAATCCTGCGATAAGAAATCGAACCAGTTTCGTTTTTGTAGTTTTTGCCTGCCTGGGTTGCATTTGCCTGAAGTCTCGCTACACCTAAAGCTCCTCCAATTGAACAGCCCTTGGGTTTACTTTGCATCATCAAGCTGTCCTTTCTCACCCTTGTGGCGGCCCCGTGTCGCATTGATATTAATTGTTGAAGTTATAGAACCGTGCATAATGAGCTGGTGTAAAATATCAATTTTGGCTGGCAAAGATGGCGGTTCCCCGAGGCATCCTTACGATTGTTGCAGGGCGAGGAGTTCACGATTATGTTAGTTTGCATGTCCCCCTATTTTGTTTGGGTAAGCAGTATTCCTTTCCTATTCGGGCCCCCGTCGGGAATCACTTCCAGTTACAGCGAACGGTTGGCTCAATTGAGTACACTGGTGCCGAACGAAAAATATGAACCAGCTCCGGTGAGACGGTGATTAGGGTTCATCCTAATACTTTTCCGGAAGGTTCGCCTACGCTCTTTCCTTCTCTATTTTTGGATGGTGTCAAAGCCAACGAAGGTTCAATGTGGTCCATATTATTTGTCCCCATCAACACCTTTAATTCTGCGATATGCATCCTCTGCCCAATCTCAATGCATATGGATGCATCACGGGATAATGTACGCACTAATTCAATTGGTGCACAAATACGACGCTAGCAGCAAAATGCAATCTTGGTAGTTTGGAAGCTGTACACCACCAGGTAATTAGGGCCAACTGCGTCATTGAGCACGGGGTTGAGTATTCCAGCGTTCTCCGTAATTCTTTGCAGGGTTCCACACGTTCAACCTGTTCAACCTGTTCCCGGGTTGGTGTTCCATTGCATTTGTATCAGTTCGCCTATTGGAGGGAATGATTTTGCGACTCCAAAAAATAAACTGCACCTTCTTCATAGAATGCTACCGTCTATTGTGAACCCATTAGTAATACCTGTGTTAGCAGGGTATGGTGAATATTCGAGGAGAGTAGTGGCTTCTCGTACTTGTCATTCCACCCCTGCCTCATTCGAAATTAAGTCGCACAAACGTACGTACGTCAATTATATGTAGCTACAATATAATATCATTGTATGTTAATGCGCTGGAACGAATCAACTAAATAATACAGTTTGAAATGCTATTTCAAGCAGGCACCATGCGAATCCTCCACTGAACTGCTCGCCATACCGAGCACCTCGAGTCTAGAAAGTCACCTTATGAAGGCCGAAAATTACCTCACAATGTTTCCTATGGTGGCTGGGGAATTATGCACCCAATCCACTTAGGTAGACTATTGACCAATACCCCTCTCGCAACGCAAATGATAGGGGAGACTTACTAATTGCATGGTTAAAATAATATGTCGACGAAACATTTAAATATTTCTATTGGAATTAAGGAAATTTAAAATTTTCGTAGAATTTATTTTTGCTCGGAAGAATTTAGTTTCCTTGTGCGCTCAACAATTGTCTAATTCAAACTAAGGAATATCCACCAGGAACTTCAAGGCTTGTCCAGCACAGTTGTCCTGTGGTTCTAGACGACAGTTACATTCTAACCAATATCAAATATCGAAAATTCCCACTACATGTGCAGGTAATTCTACTCAGACTCATGCATTTTTCATTTCTCATAACAACTATTGTATTGAAAGCTTAGTTTTCTCAAAGTTCCAGTAATTCTTGCGAATAGGGTCGTATCTACTGCCAAGTAAATCATAGATTCTAGCCGTTTCAGAAGTCTTCTTCTGTAGATTGTAAATCTTTGCGAGGGTTTCCATCGCATACGAACTTTTAACGGCCTCGTTCGAATAGTCTGCCAATGCTTCACAGAACGGTTGCAACTCATCGAGCGATCTGGAATTTCTCTCATAAATTCCAATTAAGTAGTTCCAGGATGAAGGGTTTTGTGGAGCTTTTTCGATCAAACATTTGGTATATTCGATTTCTGCTTTCAACTCTTCTTCGGTGGGACTCTTATTTCCGAACAAGAGAAAGTATCTGTGACTCCATGCGGAATTATTTCTCAAGTCTAATAACAAGCATGAGTCCACAAATTTTAGTTCCTTTGGATCCGAATACAAATCAAACCTCTCCACTAGCCATTTCCGATATGACCACACATGATGGTTCTTGGCATCCTCTTCCAACATGGCATTAATGAGAGGAACTTCACGATGGGGATCAAACTTCAGTGAAGAGTCTTCCAATATCTTCTCTATTATCAATTGTCTGTAATTCCAAATCTGATAGTTCTTCTCGTTATCGAGTGCGATCTGTTCAGCCCAGTCCAATTCCTCGAGTAAGTCTCGTTTCAATTCCAACAATATCTTGTAGCGATATATCCATATAGTGTAATGTGAAGCCAACAACTGGAGTCCCAATTCAGTTAGATGGAGGGCTCTTTCAGAGTATTCATTTTGCTTCATTAGAGCGAGCAAACGGCCCATGACATTCTTATAGTTATCATCATAAAGGATCTGGCTCAATTGCGGCTGTTCTTCATTGAGAGCCACAGGGGTCACGTCTTCGTATGAGAACTCCATTGGCACGATGGTTTGTTGGTCTGTTGGATGGCAAAAGACCCAGGTTCAAATAGCACCACCTTTGGCAAGTGCGGGATTTCAATGAAGTTCACTAAGTAGTGCTTTAACTAGACAACTTGATACGACCCGATTTCTCCTTTGGCCGTGGTTGTGAAATTCGTGATAATGAACTGAAGTTCACTGGATATTATCCCTGGAATCGATCCTTCAATCTGTGGAATTACCATCACCTTATTATACCCACCACATCCTGGAGCTCGCCATCCCTTGGCATGTCTCCTCCCACGCACCTATTTTGGAAGTTACAATCGATGCAGTCGTAACTACGAAATTGTCTGCCTTGACATCCATTGCCCTTACCTACTGAAGTCCAAGTCGAGACCTGGCCCCTTATAGTCACCAGCCCCACACATTGACCTTTGTTAGGGCTGTACGGACTATTTACTGGAAAGAATCGCTTGTATCTTATCTGAAGCTCGCCCACACATATGCCCAGACAACAGACCCATATAGATTTATCTGATAGCGAGATCGTATTAGTCGGCGGTGCAACCTGTGTAATCCTCTACGTGGTACTTTCGATTGCGTTGCCTAGATCCTCAGTTCCGTTATTGGTAGTGGTCTTTGTTGGTTCCAATATGGCCTCGAGGACCAATGCGTTTCGCTCACTAGTAGCCCGAACTTCCAGATTGATTGATAATATGCTAGGCGGCTCCAGCAAATCTAGTCTTCCCAATTCAAGTGGTCCAGGATATGAAAATTTCAAAAATTTGAATGAACATGCCCAAATTGAATTGTTACAAGCTATCAAGTCATTGCAAGATTATTCTGAAAATGCTAAATTAGCAAATGATAGAAGAAGAAAATTATTCAAAATGATGAGCTGGAGACAGCAAAGGTTATGTGAAGATGTTGGGTACATTAAGAAATTAAAGAAAATCGATCAGTCGGTTCAAACTAATCAATCGTTCTTGAATAAGATTGTGGATCATGCAATTTCTAAATACGGACTTTCATTTCATGATTTTGCAATCTTAAAAATCAGACTGAATTCAAACCAGACATCCACTTCTAATTATAGAGTTATAGAATCCTTGAGTCACTACATAAGAGATTGGAGTCCCAATGGTGATCTGGAAACCAAGCCAATGTTGAAATATATCTTCGATAGCTTGAATGAACTTATTCCGCTTGAACAAAGAAAAAAGACCTGCATTGTTGTGCCGGGATCAGGCTTGGGTAGAGTTGCTCATGAAATAGCCAGCCTTGGTCCAGAGAACCAGAGGTTTGGCGCAGTTCATGCCGTCGAGTATTCGGGCTTAATGCACCTTTGTAATGATTTTGTTTACTCAGGCTCTCCGCTGTCAGATACTAGCGGTAGCCAGTCGTTCGAGATTTATCCTGGGATGCACTCATGCTCGAACTTCTACACCACCGATTCACAGTTCAGATCGACCAAATTAGAACCATTTACAAAGCAACCATCTAATTTGACGATTCATCTTGATGATTTTAGGTATTTCAGCCTTCCTGAAGTTGATAAGTGGGACAATGTTGTTGTGGTAAGCGCATTTTTCATAGATACAGCCGAGAATCTCATTGACTATTTTGATAAGATTCAGGCCATTACTAGCCCAAACAGATCCAACAATTTGAAAAGAGGATTTTGGATCAATGTCGGTCCACTCAAATATGGAAGTGCTGCTCAGGTAGAATTAAATGCGGAGGAAATAAAGGAAATTAGAAACAAGATGGGATGGAATGATATTAGTACCATTAATACCATTAACGATAACAACTCATACACCGAAAATGGACTAATTGGTTATGTCACTGATAAAGAGAGCATGTGGCAGGGTTACTATGGCTTGACCATGTGGACAACCGGAAGAAAGGAAAACCGATAGGCCACTTTCTAAGGCCGAAACACTGTAAATAATCTATGATGCATTTATTAATAATATACACGGACTAATTCACTCCACTGTTGATTTGGATTTTTTTATCCTCACCTCCGCTAATGATACCGATGTCTTTATCCCAGCATACATCGAACACCTTATCTCTATTTTTATCAGCCCCCAGTTCTCTGGTGATGGTGTACAATGATTTGTCGGCTCTCACGTCCCATACCTTTACTGTACCATCATGAGAAGCAGATGCAAACAAGTTGTCGTTAGTTGGGGATGCTGACAAGCCCACAACAAAGTTGGTGTGCCCCACCAATTTGGCAGTGGTTTGTTCGGTTCCCACGTTGGCTCTTGGATCATGAAGGTTTATATGACGAGCTGAAGATCCCGACACCAACAAGTTCTTGGAGGGCATTTGTAACAAACTCAACAAGGAGTATCCGGTGGTTCTGGTGTCAATGTTACGAGAAGTAATCAAGTCCCATGTTTTGATGGTGTGGTCCTGCGACACCGAATACCCCACAGTAGAGTCGTTGGCATCGAATATCACGGCCTCCACTGGTTGAGAATGGCCCTCGAAAATGGCCAAAGGCGAACGGCGTCTTATGGAAGCGTCCTGCAATGCCATTTTTCTTCTCTTCTTTGAGGATGTGGACACAACATTTGAGTCATATTCCAATGGCTGTATAGCGGTCATATCTTTATAGTTCGTGGACCAAAATCCTATGGTATGATCGTAAGAAGCAGACAAAATTCTGTTGGTGGTTTGCTCCACGTCTAAAGACACTACTGGGGCCTTGTGGGCCTCCAAAATGGCTAATGTCTTTCCATCTTCTGGTTCTTCGTCATCGCCTTGTTCTTCGATGGCATCACCAGCTGACGCTTTCCACAATCTGACTTGTCTGTCATTACCAGCAGACACAATTCTGGTAGGTGATACCCATTGTACAGATCTGATAGGTCCCGAGTGTCCAACATATTGCTTTTCGACTGCACCAGACATATTGTAGGTTCTGACTATACCATCGTAACTACCCGACAAAATTTTGGCAGAAGTAAGGGAGACGTTGGATGACGTTACTGACTTGGACGAACTGTTGATCGAAGCCAAACTTGAGATCCAGTCTTCGTTATTGAAAGATGCTAAGAATGATGGGGGTAATACAGCTCTGGTATACTCCAAGTTGAGGAATGCTTCGTTGGATAAACCATTCTTTGTTAAGTAGTCTTGAAGTGATGTTCTCAATAACCCTCCCTCTATAAGGAAATCAAATGGAATCGGCTTGGAATCCTCATCTTCACCGTTATTGCCTAATAAATGATTGACAATTTCAGACAACCCGTACCTTTTCAATGACACAGGCACATACAAAGGTGCCTCTGGAACAGCGAGCGACTCATCGTCCTCTCTGGTGAAAAAGCTGATCTTAATCTGGGTCTTATCCTCGGACATAGTGATGTTGGTGTAGATATGGCGATGAGCTTAGATTTTTTCAACTCATCGAGTCTGGTCATGTGATTTGGACCACCTTCCAACACAAATAGATAATGAATGGAACAGGCTTGTCTATCTTCAAATCAAGCTTTCAATACAATTCGATCGTATTGGAAGTCTTTGGCTTTCTCGTTTTCCTCTCTAGAATTTATGTGTTGGGTATTTGATTAACTTTGAAATTTAGGAATACATATTTTAGCTAACATAAAAGCTGGTGATTACTACGGCAATAACAATAAGCACGAAGTATCCTTTTCACTGTATTGAAAAGGTAAGCAATCAGGTAACATTGATTAATTCATTGTCATCTTTGATTTGTAAAGTAATTTCGTCAATTTAGGATACCAAGCCTTGGCTGCGAAAAATAATACAATACTTGAAAACCACCTAAATTACTATTGAGGTGGTCCCGGACCATAAAGAACATAGGAAATATACCAATACATAGTTGTTTAGAGACTTTTTTTTGACTCTGTCAAGCATCAATTTTTGTTTTAGCAATTTCACTAGTATAGCTGTAAATGAATTGGGCGGTTTAAGTCCCACCTTTCAGCCAAACTACAATGGCTCTACTTATAGGGGATGCTGGTGTGTTATTTGCTCTCTCTTTAGAATTGGTTCTCTATTCAGAATCGTACGGTAAGATTAACTAGAGGTGGATTTTTGGATATTTGTAACCCTGGAAGCGATGCCCGGGACGCTAACCTTCCCACATATCCCACTGTTTTCAAACTGGCATTGGCCCCTTCTCTTAATCCGATATTCTCTGTGAAATGTTTTTTCCTAATTCGTTTACCAATCCTCGACTTCTTGATTATTGATACGTTTGATTTAGACCTTCGGCGATGAACAAAGGCCCCGGGGTCTGATATGTAACCCTGAGCAAAAAAAGCTCTAATTGCATTTTTGATACGCTGCCATTGGCGTTTTCTGGTGATTCGAGGAGGGGGTAACGATCTCATGACACTATTTATCCCTTGATTGGTGTATTCCATTTGTGTATTGTAATATAGATACGGGCACGTGATCGGGTGCCCGAGGAGGGTCCGGTTCATCCTCAGACTGTGCGTGCGCCACCCAATGCGACGAGCGGCAGAAACGTTGGTTCCGCGGGGTGAGTTGAGTAATTGGGTGAAAAATCGATATCCGAGCACAATCACGTGGTGTGGTCAACTTCGTAGGAACCAAAAGTATCCTAATAATTGAAGGAATTGCGGTAGTAAGCTCCAGTACTCCATACGTATTCATATGACCCCATTGCCCCCAGACCCACTCAAGCCTCATGCTTCCCTTTGTCATTTTCTTCCATGTCAAAATTAGCCCACCGGTAGCGATAAGGACCGGCCGCGGCACCCTCGGAATTGAGAGCGATGAGCAAAAAATCATAAAAGGCATGAGAATCCGCCAAGTTGATTTCGGATTGGCAATACCATTCGCTGTTCCCCGAAAATGTCCTCCGTCAACGATGTTCCCATTGAGGTCTCCCAGTCCTTCGACACCATTCTTGTCTTGGATTTTGGTTCCCAATACTCCCATTTAATCACCAGAAGATTAAGAGAGTTCAACGTTTATGCTGAAATGTTGCCATGTACCCAGAAGATTTCTGAATTATCTTGGAAGCCAAAGGGTATCATCTTGTCCGGTGGTCCATACTCCGTGTATGCGGAGGACGCTCCTCACGTCGACCATGACGTCTTCAAGTTGAACGTTCCTATCTTGGGTATCTGTTATGGTATGCAAGAATTGGCATGGATCAATGGTAAGGGTGTTGCCCGTGGAGAAAAGCGTGAATACGGTCCTGCCACTTTGAACGTGGTTGACCACGAGTCACCATTGCTTCAAGGTGTTGAACACTCCCAAGTGTGGATGTCTCACCATGACAAGTTGCACGCATTGCCAACTGGTTACAAGGCAGTGGCCACCTCCACCAACTCCCCATTTGCTGCCATTTCCAACGAAAAGGAACACATCTATGGTATCCAGTTCCACCCAGAGGTCACCCACACCGCTCAAGGTAAGGTTATCTTGAAGAACTTTGCCGTCAACATCTGTAAGGCCGCCACTAACTGGTCGATGGAAAACTTTGTTGACAAAGAAATCGCCAGAATCCAAAAGTTGGTCGGTCCAACTGCCGAAGTCATTGGTGCTGTCTCTGGTGGTGTCGACTCTACTGTTGGTGCCAAGATCATGCACGAAGCTATTGGTGACAGATTCCATGCCATCTACGTTGACAACGGTCTTATGAGATTAAAAGAAACCGAAACCGTTTACAAAACTTTAACCGAAGGTTTGGGTATCAACTTGACTGTTGTTGATGCCTCTGATTTATTCTTGGACAGATTGAAGGGTGTCACTGACCCTGAAAAGAAGAGAAAGATCATTGGTAACACCTTTATTCATGTTTTCGAAGACGAAGCCGCCAAAATCAAGCCCGCTTCTGGTCAAGAAATCGAATACTTATTGCAAGGTACTTTGTATCCTGACGTCATTGAGTCCATTTCTTTCAAGGGCCCATCTCAAACCATCAAGACCCACCACAACGTTGGTGGTTTGTTGGAAGACATGAAATTGAAGTTGATTGAACCATTGAGAGAATTGTTCAAGGACGAAGTCAGACATTTGGGTGAATTGTTAGGTGTTCCACACGACTTGGTTTGGAGACACCCATTCCCAGGTCCAGGTTTGGGTATCAGAGTGTTGGGTGAAGTCACCAGAGAACAACTTAAGATTGCCAGAGAAGCTGACTACATCTTCATTGAAGAAATCAAGGCCCACGGTTTGTACAAGGAGATTTCTCAAGCTTTGGCGGCTTTGTTGCCTGTAAAGTCTGTTGGTGTTATGGGTGACCAAAGAACTTACGAACAAGTCATTGCTTTGAGAGCAATTGAAACCGTTGATTTCATGACTGCTGACTGGTACGTCTTCGAGGCCAAGTTCTTGAAGAAGGTTGCTTCTAGAATTGTTAACGAAGTCGATGGTGTTGCTAGAGTCACCTATGATATTACCTCCAAGCCTCCTGCCACGGTTGAATGGGAATAGGCGACAAAACTAAATCCCTTAGAATTTCTTTAACTTTTGTCTTAATACATTTGCAACTAAAATATCTCCGTCATGCGATATGCTAAGTAGGAACTGTTCATCATGTTTATGATAGCCGTCACTCTTGATGAATGGTTTACCATTGGCGTCATAGAACCGATACCATTGGTTGAACTGAAATGACTTCTGATCTGATGGGTCTAATGTTTTGTAGAGGGCCTCTTTGGAAGCCCATATTCCCGATAAATAGTTCACTTTCTTAGACGAAATTGTATCTATGAATGCTGCCCGTTCAGAATGGTGGAGAATTCTCGTCACAAACCGGTCAATGAACCGACTGTCTCTGGCAAGAATATTCTGAAAGCGTACCGTGCGGACAATGTCCACCCCAAGCCCCAAAGTAAGGCCCGACATGATGATCACAGTGGAAACTGAACCAGTCTCTGATGTAGGCGATATTTGTGTGGCACACGACCCTGTATATAGTCAGTCAATTCTAAAGGGCCCAAGCAACCATGGCTAAGCAGACATAAGCCTAAGAATGAGAGTCAAAATAGTATGCTGCTTGGTGTTCGATGGTTTAGCAATTACTACGGATTACAAGCTGTCAAACCCATTCAATTGTGGATGAAATTGTCACGTGACAAGTGGTCCACCATGCTTATTAACCATCGCGATTCTCCTTTCCCTTCACCAAACGATGTCTACAGGATTACCACCAGGGTGGACCATCCGCGTCTCGCGTAACCACGGCCGCGAGTACTTTTTGAACCAGTCTACTAAAGAATCCTCTTGGGAGCCACCTTTCGGCACTGACGAAGATAAATTAACCGAGTACCTCAAAAAGTATAAAGCCAACGGCAACAAGCCAGTAGTAAGAGATGACGGTAAAATCAGCGTGTCACATTTGTTAATCAAGAACGCGCAATCTCGTAAGCCCCGGTCATGGAAATCGCCCGATGGAATCGATATTACTCGTGACGAATCCATCCAAATCTTGAAGAAGCACCATGCTAAGATCTTGAGTGGAGAAGCCAAATTGAGCGAACTTGCCAAAACAGAAAGTGACTGCTCCTCGCACGTTCAAGGAGGAGATTTGGGGTTCTTTAGCAAGGGACAAATGCAGCCCAGTTTTGAAGAAGCTGCCTACAGTTTGCATATCGGCGATATCAGTGATATTGTTGAGAGCGACAGTGGTGTCCACATTATTCAAAGAACCGGTTGAGTCCTGTGAGAAAAACAAAGTCAAATGGACAGCTGGTACCATCATTGCACTACGTAGCAGATTCAGAATATACAATCCAAATGGTAAAATTAGTAGTTATTTTGGGGCCAGAAATTGGTAACGGTTCCGGTTCCAACGGTGATCCTAGTAATAGTTAAGCAACTCCGAACGGGTCGTCAACTTCACAAAATTGATATATCAATGTAGGGCCAAGGTTGTTTCAATGACTCGGCTATAGCGTTACGAGAAATCGCCGGCATTTGCTATACCAAGCCGTCCCAGTGGCGTTGAATCTATACTTAGACAGGTAGCCGTTGGGCCACGTCCCTTCGAACGGCCCCACAAATTCGCTGTAACTTGCTCGCCTACGATGCCTGCCGCGTACCCTTAGGGCCCCACCTGTTTGCGATAAATTGACTCCAACCAGTAGTAGCAGTGACTCAATTCTGCTTCACATACGCTATCAATGGCTCCGGGTTCTCACAAACTGTCAACACCGTTTCTGCGACAATTTTGGCTTCGGTATCATGTGGTGGGAATTTCCTTGTTGGTATCCTGCATTTCGGTCGCCGCTATAAATTGGACCAATTTCCTCCATTTTACATCACCCATCATCATGTGTAATAAGCCCGCCACTGAAAGAGAGGTATTACCTACCAATGTCAAGCCTCTTCATTACGATTTGACTCTTGACCCTAATCTTGAAACCTTCACCTTTGATGGTCAAGAAACCATTCACTTCCATGTTAATGAAAGAACAGACTATATCAGGTTGAACAGTTTGGAAATCACCATTTCCGAGGCCATTGTCAATGATGTTCCTGTTGCTAGTATTGACTTCGATGAAACTGCTCAGACTGTCACCTTCAAGCTTTCTGATCACTTGGTTAAAGACTCTGAAGCCCAGTTGCACCTCAAGTTCAAGGGTACCTTGAACGACCAAATGGCTGGTTTCTACCGCTCCTCATATGAAGAAGATGGAAAGAAAAAGTACTTGGCCACCACCCAGTTTGAGCCAACCGATTGTCGTAAGGCATTCCCCTCGTATGACGAACCGGCTGCAAAAGCAACCTTCACGATTTCTCTTTTGGCTCACAAGGACTTGGTTTGTTTGTCAAACATGGATGAAGATATCACCACGTTGTTGCCAAATGACAGAAAGAAAGTCACTTTCAACAAGACTCCTTTGATGTCTACTTATCTCGTGGCCTTTATCGTGGGTGATTTAAGACACGTGGAAAGTAAAATCAAGTATAATGTTCCTATCAAAGTGTGGGCTACTCCAGGAATGGAAAAGTTAGGTCAATACTCTGCTGATGTTGCCGCCAAGTGTTTGTCATTTTTTGACAAAAAATTCGACATTGAATACCCATTGCCAAAGTGTGATATGGTTGCTATTCACGATTTCTCAGCCGGTGCCATGGAAAACTTCGGTTTGATTACCTACAGAAACGTTGATTTATTGATCGATGCAGAAAAGGCTGATGTCAATACAAGATTAAGAGTCACGGAAGTGGTCGCCCATGAATTGGCTCACCAGTGGTTTGGTAACTTGGTGACTATGGACTTCTGGGATGGCTTGTGGTTGAATGAAGGGTTTGCTACATGGATGTCCTGGTATGCTGTTGACAGTTTGTATCCCGAGTGGAAAGTCTGGGAGTCTTACGTTTCTGACTCGTTGCAACATGCCCTTGGCCTTGATAGTTTGAGATCATCTCACCCTGTTGAAGTTCCTGTCAAAAGAGCTGAAGAAATTAACCAAATTTTCGACGCTATTTCCTACTCCAAGGGTTCCTCAATCTTGAAAATGCTTTCCAAATGGTTGGGTGAAGAAATTTTCATCAAGGGTGTTTCAAACTACTTGAAGAAACATAAATGGGGCAACACCCAAACCGCAGACTTGTGGCGTGCATTGGGCGAAGCAAGTGGAAAGGACGTCGTCAAGGTTATGGATATTTGGACCAAGAAGATTGGTTTCCCAGTGATAAAAGTAACTGAAGAAGGAAGCAAGGTAACCGTTACCCAAAACCGTTTCTTGAATACTGGTGATGTCAAGCCTGAAGAAGATGAAACCTTATATCCAATTTTCTTGGCTTTGAAGACCTCTGATGGCGTGGATGATTCGACTTTAGACACAAGATCTAAAACTATCGAGCTCTCCACTAAGGATGACTTCTTCAAACTCAATGCCGACCAATCTGGTATTTACCGTACCGCATACGAGCCATCACGTTGGGCCAAATTGGGTCAAGCCGGTGTTTCTGGAAAATTGTCGGTTGAAGACCGTGTTGGTTTAGTTGCGGATGCTGGATCCTTAGCTTCTGCTGGCTATGTTGACACCACTAGTGTGTTGGGATTGGTTAAATTGTGGAACAAGGAAGAAAACTACGTTGTTTGGGATGAAATTTTCGTCAGAATTGGTGCCATTAAGAAGGCCTTTATTTTTGCTGATGAATCTATTAACGAAGGCTTGAAAGCATTCACTCGTGATTTGATCAGCTCTAAGATTGATCAAATTGGATGGGAATATTCGAAGGATGATTCTTTTGCCAAGGAGCAATTGAAGGTTTCTTTCTTCAATGCTGCTGTCAACAACGACCACAAGAAGGCTATTGAATTTTCCAAGAATGCATTCAACGACTATATTGCAGGAAATGAAAATGCTTTCAACCCAAGTTTGAGAAGTTCTATCTTCAACACTGTTGCTAAATATGGTGACAGAAAGGTATATGAGCAACTCTTGGATCTTTATAAGAACACCAAGATTGTTGACGAATCTACTGCTATTTTGAGAGCATTGGGAAGTTTCAGAGACTCGGATATTATTGATGATGTATTCGGCTTATTGACCGAAGGAAGTATTGTCAGACAGCAAGATATCTATAAACCATTGGTTGGTTTGACTGGCCATAAATTGGGTATTAATAAGTTCTGGGAGTGGTTCAAAGAAAATTCTGACAGCCTTGAAAAGAGATTTACCCCAGGTTCAAGTATTTTCAGTGCTGTTGTCAAGTTGGCGACATCCAGTTTCACTAGTGAAGAGAAGAAGGCAGAACTTGAAAAGTTCTTTGCCTCAAAGGACACAAAGGGTTATGACCAATCTTTGGCTCAATCGTTCGATATGATTACTTCCAAGATTTCCTGGACCAAGCGTGACACCAAAACTCTTCAACAGTGGTTGCTGACCAATGATTACAAGCTTTAATGATGTAATGATTTATCAAATATTTAAAGCAAGTTAATGTATTCGACGACATCTGTAATATCATAGCCCTCTAATTATACAAAGTATTAATCTGAACGGATATTTGCATCTGTTATGAATTTAGAGAGTATGCTAGTAGTCCAATATATTATTTTACATCTGATAATATATATGAATGTAGAATTCTAGAATGCAAAAAAATCAAACTATCTATATAAGATTATGAGTCTACGCCCATAAATTTCAAGATCAAAACGAATTGATCCTCTTCGTATGCAAAAGCTTGTCTGAACTTAATGATATGTTTCCATCTTTTAGCGTTCATGCCCTTGGGCTCTTTGATTAACCTATCCCATAAGTGATACCCACCAACATTTTCTCGAACCAACGAAGCAGAAATGTCCAAGTCATATTTATTATCAATTAACTGTTCTCCTTCTGTCCGTTGTTGATGAAGTGCCCAAATCAAGATGTTTCCGATATATGATAAAACGCTGTAATCGAGATTATTCTGATGGATATCTTTGTTTGACGGCGTAAGTTTCGTTCCTGTTGTTTCCAAGTTGATCTCCTTGTATCCTCCAAATAATTCAAGAATATTTGGATAAACCTTTACCGTTTTCTTAAAACCAATTGATTCGTATAAGGCGACGTTTAAACACAATAAGAAAAAGATCTTCTTTTTCTCGACATCCTTGAATAAGTCATTTGTATGCGTGATAGTAAAGTTCAAACTTGTTGATGAATACTTAGAAATTTTCGATGATGAAAGAATGGTTTTAAGCTTGACATCCGAAACGTCCAAATTCAAAATCTGTTTATGCGATAATCCGATAATTGTCTTCGTAGGTTGAATTTCCGGTAACTTATTAGAATATCTGCTATTCATGGTGGTTTTTTTCGTTGAACGAAGCTTGATGTCAAATGGGTTCTCCTCAGTAGTGGCGGATTGACTCAATTCCATAGACTTTTTTCTGTTCAATTTCAAGGTCTCTTCAATCGAAAGCTTTTTGGGCGCTGGTGTCTGTGAGAACGTCACCTTTCGATTAGGGTAGCAATCTTCATCCTCAGACTTTTTTTGAGTATCTATAGTTGTACTTTCCTCAAGAGATTCATCAAAAATACTGTCCAAGGTCACATCAGGATTCGCATCATCATCATTGATTTCTACCACGTCCAATAATGGATCAGCTTGTATTGATGGCTCTGAACCGTCTGGTCGGGTTGAAGGCTCTTTGTTTTTTCTATTGTGATTTGAACGGACTCGTCTCTCCTTTCTTTTCCGATTTTTAGCTCGTCTTCTTTCCTTTTGTTCCTCTGTTAAGCCGTCTTCGTCATTAAATGAGATGATGGATTCGTCAACTTCTGAATCGGAGTTTGCTTCGTTAAGCTTTGGGGTATCATTATTTTTATCCTTACCGGATAATTTATTGGCGGATGACTTTTTGTTTGGCAGCTGTTTTTTAGTGGGTTCTTCTCTAGGGAGTTTTAAATCCATGGATTTCAGCTTCTTGAGCTTCCTGTCAGGGGTGTTGGATTTAACTTTTCTAAAATCCATCGAATTCTGCTTGATCAACTTGTGAGACTTGATTTCAGAGCCGTCACTATTACTGCTCAAAGCACCATAACTCTTCTTCTTCTTGGGACGGGTAACCTTTGATGTTTTCTTTTCCTCTTCACCACTGCTCAAGTTGAGATCATTAATGTCCCCAGTGATATCATCCACGAACTTCAAGCTGCGAGACTTCGTCAACTTCTTTTGCTGTTGTTTCAGAGGGCTGCTCTCTCTACCAGTTTGTGGCAAAGCATTAAACTGCTCAATTGAGTAGTTCAGTTCTTCGACATTTCCCAACAAGTATTGAAGGTCATTCTCGAACTTGGATTCGGCGGATTTGTTTTGTACCCGATCGTAATCGTAGTCCTTTACCACAAAAGCATCACTCGATTCTGGTGGAGGACCCAGGAGGTTGATCTGAGTCGGCGCAACCTTGCCGGTTCTAGTTCTGGTCATGAGAGCTAGAAATGATCAACACGCAAGATGTAAGGCTAAGGCTCGAGTCCACAATTGGTATTTGGATCACTCACGGAAGGAACACGGTACGCGAAAGGTAAAAGCCGCACAAATGAGCTCGTTTGAACAGCAAGACAACAGGAAACGACCCACTCAAATTAGTCTAAGATCGAAGTAAGTAATAACCTCGAAGTCTATAAGGGGTGGAGTTTCTGATCTCTATACAAATTGCTGGAAATAAAAGTTGAAACTATTTTTTTATGATTATGCCACTAATCATGCCCCAAGCGGTATGCGTCGCTATTGTTCAATTAGACGAGAGACTAAATCAAAAAAATTTGCACACAAATACTGTTCCGGGGCACAACCTGGGTGATCTCCTACTCAACGGGGAAGAGGTTTTGCAGGTCTCTTCCAATTACAATGCGTTACACGCTACAGTTGAATATATATATAATATAATATATCTTTTTCATTTTGATTTGACTAAAATCAAATGCCTGCGTCATCTAAGTGGAATATTCATGTTTCTAAAATGGTAAACATGGAGTGTACCTCATATGCCAGTATGGACTTAGAAAGAAGCAACGAAAGCTTCGGTGACAGACTTCAATTTTTCTAATGCTTCCTTGGACAATTCACCCTTCTCTCTGACGACTTCCAAGAGTTCTGGAGCATCAGACTTCAAGTGAGACAAGAAAGATTCTTCAAATTCACCAATTCTGTTAATGGCAACATTGTCTAAGTAACCGTTGACACCAGCGTAAATGATTGGAACTTGTTCTTCAGCAGCCAATGGAGAGTATTGCTTTTGCTTCAAGATTTGAGTCAATCTTTCACCTCTGTTCAAGGTTTGCTTGGTAGAGGCATCCAAATCGGAACCGAATTGGGCGAAAGCAGCGACTTCTCTGTATTGAGCCAAGAACAACTTCAAGGAACCGGCAACTTGCTTCATGGCCTTGACTTGAGCAGCGGAACCGACACGAGAGACGGACAAACCGACGTTAATAGCTGGTCTGATACCCTTGTAGAACAATTCAGCTTCCAAGAAAATTTGACCATCAGTAATGGAAATAACGTTAGTTGGAATATAAGCAGAGACATCACCACCTTGAGTTTCAATAACTGGCAAAGCAGTCAAAGAACCGGCACCGTTGGCTTCGGACATCTTAGCAGCTCTTTCCAACAATCTAGAGTGCAAGTAGAAAACATCACCTGGGTAAGCTTCTCTTCCTGGTGGACGTCTCAACAACAAAGACAATTGACGGTAAGCAACGGCTTGCTTGGACAAATCATCGTAGATGATCAAAGCGTGTTTACCGTTGTCTCTGAACCATTCACCAATAGCGCAACCAGTGAAAGGAGCAATGTATTGTAATGGAGCGGCTTCAGAAGCAGTAGCAGCAACAATGATGGAGTACTTCATGGCGTCGTGTTGTTCCAAGGTTTGGACCAATTGAGCGACAGTAGATCTCTTTTGACCGACGGCAACGTAGACACAGTACAACTTCTTGGACTCGTCAGTACCGTTGTTCCATCTCTTTTGGTTCAAGATGGTGTCCAAAGCGACAGCGGTCTTACCAGTTTGACGATCACCAATGATCAATTCTCTTTGACCTCTACCAACTGGGACCAAAGCGTCAACGGACTTCAAACCAGTTTGCATTGGTTCGTGGACGGATCTTCTTGGCAAGATACCTGGAGCCTTAACTTGAGCTCTGGAGGAGGCGGAGGCATTCAATGGACCCTTACCATCGATTGGGTTACCCAAACCATCGACAACTCTACCCAATAATTCAGGACCAGTTGGGACATCGACAATCTTACCGGTTCTCTTGACGGTTTCACCTTCCTTGACCAATCTGTCAGAACCGAACAAGACAATACCGACTTGGTCAGCTTCCAAGTTCAAGGCCATACCTTGGACACCAGAGGAGAATTCGACCAATTCTTCAGCTTGAATGTTGTTCAAACCAAAAACACGGGCAATACCATCACTAGAATGTTAGTTAAGTTCCATAAAAAAATTTTCTCATGTTCTCCATGATTTTGAATATACATACCCAACAGACAAAACTCTACCGGTTTCGTTCAAGTTAGCTTCATCAGAAACACCTCTGATTCTTTCTTCCAAAATGGAGGAGACTTCGGTTGGAGCAGCCTTGGCAGAAGCGAATCTTCTGGCAGACAATTGGACTGGGCGAGCCTAAATAAGTTAGTAATGGAACGAATTCACATTGATTAAAGTGGAATGCAAGCATGTGCTTGTGTGAATATCCTTGGCAGGTATCGATTTGATTAATTATATTGCAAAATGGCAAATGTTTCACGGTTCCCCATATGATATTCAGTGGATCAAGACATGGTACATCCGTCCATGAAATTCGACGTAGCAAGCACTCAATCCCGGTCAATCCCTTCGAATGATGTATGGACACAGCGATTGACCATGTGTGAAGTCACTTGTGACTTTTCCCATCCGATTTAGTTGTCGATTCCTCCAATTCCATTCAAGCATTTTCACCTTGTTATCCGGGAGTTCCATTCCCATTCAATACATACAATACGCAAGCCCCTGGCCACAGTAGCAGCTGAACGAGCAGCAGAACGTAAGACTGGACGAGCTGACAACATCTTATACTATCAAATTTAACTAATCCTAGTTAAAAAAAAAAAGTGGTGGTAGGTAATAAATATGAAAAATCCTGCCAGTGTTTCCTCGCTCGCTCGGCGCCAACCAACCAACTTTCTTTGGTTGTTGGACGGGTGCCGGACAAGTTCCCGCGGTGAGGAAGCGCTGTGATTGGCCGATTCATGGGCGGGTAACCTTGGGCGTGCGCCGGTGTCCGATCACGTGGATTTCTTTAACGGAAGACAGGCACGGGGGAAGCTAGTGGGGTCAGATCGTGGCTATCTCCTTGCGGTCTGGTCACCTGGATGGTGACTGAAGCGAGTCTTTGATACACTGGGCTCATTGGGTCATCCCATAGAGTTTGTGGGGCATTCTTAATCGAGAACATCGTTCAGAGTGTAGGTGGTTACTTTAGCCCGACTCCGCCGGATCCGACTTTGCGGGCCATCGGTAACCATTGTAGTCAAGCCTAGCCCAATTCTCGGATTTTGGATCGTCCGGTTTGTATTTCGACTGTTGGTGTCTAGCACGATGTTCCCATATTATTACCACTATGTGTATTACGTAATCGGAGAATTTCTTAGCCAACATCCGCGAAGTGAAAAATCTATCTTCGAGAGCCAGACCATCAGGAACATGTTCAACTCGGCCAGAGGTCCTTTGAAAAGGGTGGGACTCAGGTTCCAGTCCAATGATTCCAAAAATTCCATTTTCCTCTCCGACTTGTTCAAGAGAATAGAACAAGTTTCTGCCAAAACAAAGAGCATCAAACCACAAGAAAGACCAAAGAAGACCGCTTTCAACAAAAAGAAGCCTGTGGCCCAGAAATCTGCAACCACGAAACCTGTGGCTAAGGTCACCTCGCAGCGTACGCCTGCACAATCTCAGAACGTCATAAGGGTTCAAGATCACTCGTTAATGAACAGCTTTGGTCAAAGTTATGCACAATTTGCGACTACTGGTAAACCTGGTTCCCAAGGAGGGTTCAGGGGCCCAAGAACTGCCAGAGCTCCAAGAGCTCCAAGAACTGCAGTCAAGGGTGATGGACCTGCACCTGCATCGTCCGCAAAGCCGGGTGCTCCTAGACAAAATAGACCAGTCAGACAAAGAGCAGCTAATGCTACAGAAAGAGAAGGTAAGATCCCTAGTAAGCAAGTGGTGGCACACCCGATTGTACCTGAGCTCACTGGAAACACGTTTTTCTATGGAAAACTCACCACCGTCAACCCATGTGTCACTTCCAGAATTGCATCAGTAGCCAAGGAAACCTTGATCAATTCAAAATACCCATACATGGTTCCCAGACATATTGTGGACAATTTGCCCGAGGATGAACCAAAGAATAAGTTTTTGGTTCAACACAACTTTTCCTTGGATATTGACGAGTCTGTGTTTACTACCAGATTCAATGAGGTTGTCAAAGGTAAACATGGAGACATTGTAAGTAATGCCAAGGGTCCTCAAGCAGAGTTCACCAAGGCAGAAATCCTGAAGAATGGTACCTTGAACTTGCAACAAAGACAATCCCTTTTTGACATTGTCAATGGGTTGAAGAGCCCTAAGGACTTGTTTGCTGGTGCAGCATGGTCGAAAGGAAATTAGGTAATTAGGCAACGAGGCATTCACCACCGCACGGTTTCCTTTGGTGAACTCTTTTGTATATAGAAAATGCACTACACATCCATATCAGGTAATTGCCCCTGTAACCAGTAGTAGAAATGATTGTTATCGTCATTCACAGTGTCTTGACTGACCGGAGGTATCGCTCGAAAGGCTCCCCTCAGTTCCTGAATATAACTGTGCAGTGCGAGAGACCACTAGCCAACACAATCAGGGGTAGTACGAGGCTCATATTCGAGTCACGATGGGTCCTACTGTCTGGCAAAGGAGGAGAGAGTGTCAGGAGGGTGGTGGCAGTAGAGTGCAACGATGAAGGGGTCTGTATGTGTAGTTATTGTTAGTAATTGATCGAATTGTATTGGTGGGTAACCAGCGAGGTTGCACTGTGGTTAATTCGCAACCGGAGTTTTCGCAATTTGACACCAGAGTGAGCAACATGTGTGGAGCAGGAAAGAGTTCCCCTAAAGCGGAAATGCCGTGGTTGCTGACAATTACCTGGTTCCTATAACGGGGGTAGCAGATTAGAATGCCAAGATCTCCGATCTAGAGACCCCCGAACCATTTCCCTCGTGCAAACGTCGCAGGTTACATCATAGCTACAAGCAGCGTCCTACCAAGAACAATATGCCGGTTGTGCACACAGAACCCTATTGTTAAGACAATATCAAATGGGGAGATAGCGGATCAGCTAGACATGGTACTCCGCCGGTGTTTCAAGCATCAATTGCCCGTGGAGACCTGACTGTTGATGGTTGGAATTGAGATTGGCCAAGGACCACCTCATCCGACCTCAACACATCTCTGTTTCTATAGCGCGTCAGGTGCTGATTACATAGTGAGATTAAAACTTAATTTATATTATTAGCTATATACCCAACCATTAGGTCGATACCTGAAAGACCTCCATTTAAAACATTGCAACCCGTGTCATGACTATAGTCAAGACTGTTGTCACACTTTGTTGAATAGCGATCTTGCACTAATGGTACCTTTCGTGGCAGACTGAGCAAATGTATGTGATTCCTTATAGGACAATGCAAATGGCAAAGTGGTCGATACCGTCAAGTATCCGAGCAACATCACAGTGGATGATTTGTAGGCAGGCTTCATATATGTGAACATCGTTATCAACAACTGGTAGTCAATTTAACATGCGGATATACCTACTATTTATACGAGTCCATCCACAGTTAGAAGTGGAACGATTCAAATCAGGTGACAATTTCCAATGGCTGCTAACACAAACCCACCATTGCAACATACAGGCCCGCCGATGCTCCTGCACACCCCTCGCTCCCTCGCTCCTAGTTCTTGTCGTTCCCTCCTATGCACTTGTGGGACATATGTACCAGACTTCGCCGCAGCCCTGGGCCTGGATAGTATTGACAACTCGATTGTATTGGTGAAGTGATAATAGCGAATACGGCACCGTCACGGGACAGTGGGCTCGTACAATCTGTCCGGACATTTCCGTACGGATTATTGTTGACCTCCGGGCCCCTTGCATCCCCTATCGGTTTGTACTCTTGCCTATTCTCTAACTGGTGCCAGCACCCATACAATTGGTGAACTGCACATACACCAGGGTTGGATTGACACTGGGCCGTATCATGTGGCCATGCTGTCAATGCTGTCAATGCTGTCAATGCTGTCATTGCTGTTTGTCTTGGGAGTCAATGTGGTTTGTTCTTCATGGCACCTAGTCCTGTTGCACCTTGGCGTAGCTCGGTGGTCTTAACTTCCGCTCAATGTACTTGGTAATCCATACTGGGAACAAACTGAGGGCAAGTGTCACCGCCACCTGCCAAATATAGCTAACGGAGGTCACATAGTCCAAATCGTAGTAGTCTCCTAACAATGGCACAGATCCAACATAAATCATTAATGTTATCACCACGGTACTGGTGACAATCTTGTTCCAGCGGAACACAGAAATACCTACCATGATCAATTCGTTGTAGATGAGGCACGAAAATGAAAGCGCCACCATCGTAGTAAATTTGAGTTCACTGAGGCCGTGGAACATCTGAGAAAATAGTTGGATCACCGTACCTTGATAGAGCGATATTGATACCCATACAAAAAATGTTTTGTATGACAATGACTTGCCAAGAGTCAACTCTTTATATAGCTCGGGGTATAACCGTGTTAAATGTTCATCAACATCATTATCTACCGTTAGGGAGAAAACTGGAGCCATCGTATATACAGTGGAGTACCCCACCATCAACCATCCTTGATATAGTGCCAAAGGTTCGAATCCCGAAGAAATAGAGTACACCGCTTGTGCAACTGATATTAACAATCCACGATGAATAACAAATTGTCCCAACCGGGCTGACCGTTTATAGGAGTTTCTTCCGTGCCAAAGTAATAATTTTACCAAATAACTGAATTGATCAATACTGAAATCAGCCGCTAATGATGCCTGCTTACCTTCTTTTCCAACAATTCCAACACCAACATCGGCACACTGGATCATACTAACATCATTACCCCCATCACCTATGCAACAGACTCGTTTACCAGTAATTTCTCTAATCATCGTCGCAACATCTGCTTTTTGTTGTGGAGAACAACGACAGGCCACAACAGTTGGCAAATTAATGACAATTTCGAAAAATTGCTTCTTAAAGAACTTCATGTACAATCCTAACGATTCTCCATCAATTAATAGACAGGCATTCTTGTTAACTCTCAAATATTCCAATTGATTCATGGCCATTTCTGGATCGGTCACCCTTGTAACTTGATGAACATATTGGCCTCGGGAAATTAATCTTGCACTTATGGAAACGCATTTGGCAGTCTCAACTTTGTCACCAGTTAACATCCAAATCTTGATGCCTGCATTCCGGAGCAACTCAATGGAAGTCTTGACATCATTCTGCAACTTATCTTCCACTCCGGTAAGTCCTAGCAATTCTAATTCCAGTTCCAAGTATTGACCGATCACCTTTTGCATCACATTTTCTCGGTCTTGCATTGCCAATGATGCATTCTTGTACTCCTCCACAAACTGATTGAATAAATGAGAATTTAATTTCTTCTTACCGATGACTAATGTTCTCAATCCTTCTCTTGCCATATTTCCAGTTTCTTCGTCAAGCCAATCGTTAGCATTCACAATTGTGGACATAACAGTGTCTGCACCCTTTTGTAAAAATGATATTTCACCATGAACCTGGTCTTTCACAATAATACCCATTCGTTTTGTTTCTGAAGAAAATGGGAACACATATAAAATTTCAAATGTAATGGTCTGATTCGACATCTGGTGCGATAAAGTGATTGAATTTCTATCTCTTTTGCTTAGTTTTAATCCAACTAACTCACAAAATTTAACAATCGCAACTTCATCAGGGGATGCTGCTTGATAGCTAACAATTCCGTTCACTTCATCATCTTCGTTTTCGTAAGTGGGAGTAACATTATGACAAAGAGCAAGGGTAAGAACCAACTCACATACTCTGGAGCTCAAGTCTCTTTTCTTAATAGATCCAACCTTCAGTTCGAAAGTTGAAACCATGTTAGAAACATAATCTGTCACGATATCCATTGATTCTCCTGCATAACTGACGGTTCCCAAGTGTAACTTTTTCATTTCCATATCATTTTGAGTCAATGTTCCCGTTTTGTCACTTAACAAATATTCTATTCTTCCTAGATCTTCCGGTATGGTTGATGTTCTCACAATTGTATCTGGAATTTCGTCATCTTTATGAATCTGTGATGCGTATACCGATTTAGCCAAGTCCAAATTAACTCTTAAGGAAACAGGTATAATTGTGGAGAAAAGAATTAAAAACCTCATGATATCAATGTACCACGTATTTCTCAAAGGAAATCCATGTGCTAACACTAATCCCACAGACAAAAGAGCCACAACAAGGCACAATATCTTCGATATGCTATTAATTTCGAGTTCCAATAACCCCGTTTTGACGCCTGATTTTGTTGTATTCATGGCTTGTCTAGTTTCTATTCCTGTGTATATGACCATTCCTATGGCGGTACCAGAAGCCAACACGGTATTTGCCCATAAAGTCTGGTCTATTGTTAATGCATAAGTTTCATTATTGCTAGACGGTGACACCGATCCTGCAACCGATTGCGGGTGGTACACCATTTTTCCTGCAAAGTGATGAATTGATTTAGTGGGAGGATTCACTATGATAGATATGTTATTTATGAGTTGAGATACTGTGGTGAAAGCCTGGGTCACTGGAGTAGCAACCCGTAATTTCCAATCAGTTTCTCCATCCAACTGATCAGTTTTGATAAATGCTTCTCCTGTGCCCTCCTTTTCTGAGGTCTGTAAAAGGATCATATCTGCAGGCACTCTGGTATCCTTATGAAGTCTAACCAAGTCCCCAACTTTTAAATTGTGAGAAGGGACGAGTTTGTAATCCTGGGCTAAACTGTTGCTAGTTCTATTGAGGACTTCGTAGAGTTCGTTGTTCTGTTCCCTATCACGACGACGTCTGGCAATATCATCTCCCGCCTCTTTCATCATAGTCACGGTGAGAACGAAAGCGAGTGGAACGACATATGAGGAAAGGTATCCGATTCTAAGCGCAGGTATGATCTGAGACAATGCCACAAGCAAGAAATATAAGTTGAAAAAAAATCTGAATTGGTCATATAGAATGATAGGGACGAAAGTTATGGGGTTGTATTTTGCATTGGACACCGCATTGGAAGGATATTTGTGGGTCTTTGAATCTTTGGTATTACGTGGGGATATGTAGCGCTCCGTTGCTGAACCGTCCGACGGCACTGCCAATTTTCCTTCGTCTAATTCACGTTTGGCGTTCACGAAAAAGTTTATAGCCTGGTGGAATGTTCTTTTTATAGAGAAAGTAAACTGATCTGGGTTGGCTTGGACTTCATTAAGTAAAGAAGTGGATGAAAATGTTCGGTTATGCGATGGGTATGCTGGATTTGATATTAAGGGAGCACTGTCGTCATCTTCGTAGTCTTGAGTCTCTGTTTCGAACGAATGGCCCATATTTGCAAGCGGAATGGCCCCTACTGATCCTTGAGAGCCTTGACGAGATCCGCCACTACCTCGACCATTATTCTTATCGGACTGAAACAAATTATTGGAGGCATTATTCAACGCCCAATCCAACGACATTTCAAGGTCGTCAAACGAGTCGCCGTTACCCTCCTGGAACGAGAACTTCCTAGACATTTCGTGGTCGGTCGGAATATTACGGCTAGTGACATGTATACTATAGAGTCGGCGCGGTGGCTGCATCCATAAAATCACGTGTGCGTGGCCGCTATCTCTTAATTTTACAGCTGCGACGGGGTCCCACCCATTACGTTACCACCATCTCCTGGAGACAACGTGCAACCATGTCGGACGACGAATCCCAGGAACTTCTAGCATTAACTTCTTCGGCATCTCTTGTTGATACCTCTGACAGGGCCAAAACTAATGCGTTAACTGTGCGGGTCAATGAGCAGGCCAGCAAGACTAGCACCGTATTCAAAAAGGCATGGGAATTCTTCAAGATTCAGGTGTTGCAGCACCCAAACACGTTCGAGCAGTTCGTCATGGACAACGAACCTAACGATAGCTCACTTATCGCCAAATACACCGAAGTGACTACAATTGACTTGAGGCGGCACTTGCAGCTACTGGTAGACTCGGTGACCTTGAACACAATTCACATCCCTCATCCCTTAGTCAGCTTCATGAAAAATGAAAAGAACCAGTTGTCAGAAACCGATGACTTGGACACTATCAATGCGTTACGAGAGTCGCCGATCTTGGTGTTTATTCACGGAATGGGGGGTCAGATGTCGCAATTTGAACCCTTGATGGGGTTGCTTTCGCAGTGTCTGGAAATCGTGGCATTAGATCTTCCTGGCTTCGGAAATTCCAAGATCGACTTCTCAGATAACTCGCGACTGGAGTCCAAAATTACACCGGAAGATAAGCAGAAGATTTCGTCTAGTGTGAAAGATATGGATTGGGAGGACTTTGAAACGGATAATATCGCCAGCATTGTGCTTGAGTTCATTGAGCAGAAAATTCCCCAAGATAAAAAGGTGGTACTCATTGGCCACTCTATGGGTACACATCTTTCCATTAAGGTGGCCAAGAGGCTCCAGCCTCAACGAGTTGAAGGACTCATCTTATTATCACCACCATCATTGGCCGATGACGTAGAAAAGGAGTTGGCTCCCCATGGTTCGAAGACGGTATCGTTGTTGAAATTTTTCACCTACTTTCCATTTTTATTTCATGCCTTCAGAACGTGGGACCGGTTGGAAGGATTGAACAGTACGAGTGTTTTGAGACAGTTAGGGCATGTCAGTGATACTGCCCATAACATGTATGTCAAGCTCAGGCAGTTAAGGTGGAATATGGATGTGAATTCTGAGGTGGTGTTGAAATACGCACATGGCTTCAGAAAAGCTAAGTACTCCGAACTTGTGGCAGCTGTTTCTCAATTCAATGATAATCCAAAAGATAAAACTGTTTACCATAAGGCATTATTTTTGGCAGGTACAAATGATAGTGTCACACCTGTGAGTAACATTCTCGAAATCGACTCATTTTTGAATCGCAACTTCGGTAGAAGCTTATCTTCGACAATAGAAGTTAATAATGCAGGGCATTCTCTCTTATTGAACAAGCCGGAATTGATCAGTGGGATGATTTTAAATCATGTGGAGCTGAAATTCCCTGAAAGATTACATTTATCACCAGCTTGGGTCTTGAAGCTCAAAGCAAAAATTTCCGGAGACAAATGGGGTTTGAAGAATGAACAAAAATGGCTGGCATTAAAGCCTATCTCCTCAAATATCACCCGTAAGGGAGGTTCTGATGTCTCTCCGTTGTTGGGTATGAAGACCTTAAGAGAAGGAGATGCTAACCACTCTCCAAAAACAGTTGAAGACCGTTTCTACGGAGAAGACAGAAGAGCAGATGTCAAGGGTACTTTGGTAGCTATTGTTGATATATCCGCAGATATACCGCCATATAGTCCCAAGTCATTTAACCATATAAAGTACTACAAGTGTGCAACTGTGTCTAAGGTTGTTCCGGATCAAGGTGCTGTGAGAAGATTCGTGCAATTGATTGATGACATTTTATCTTCAACCGCTACGAAGGACGCGTTAGTGGCAGTCCATTGCCATTACGGTTTCAATAGGACAGGCTATTTAATCTGCTGTTACTTGGTGGAGAGATGTGGATGGTCAGTCCAGGAGGCAGTGGAAGGTTTCAAAGCAGCTAAGTTCCCAGGTATTAAGCATCCCCATTTTATCGATGCATTATATGTTCGCTATGAAGGATGAACACTGAAGTCAGCAATAACACCATAATGAACTACGATTAGAATACCAAATATTATAATAGAATATATTTAATGTACTAATACTATCTATTGTATGTACGTCGGTGTTACCGTAGAATTAAGTTGCTGTTCCTGAATCATGATTGCCTAGTGGGTCCTAACTCCGTTGGCAAAATTCTCTTTAATTTTTAATCCAAACGGTGAAGACATCATACTTGGAACATCAAGCGGTGTCAAGTAGTGGCCCCGTATATTTATTATGTGCAGTACCAGTAATATGGCTTGCTAATTGTTGAATCAAAGAATTACTGGAATGAACCACTACCAAATTTGAGCTCTTTCACGGCAGATGTCGCTTAGACCATCGACCCCTTTCACCCATAGCTATTTATTAACTGTATCTACACAGCTCTAGTGTCCGTGGAACACTGTATCGCACGTGCGGCACACTAATCTTTAGTTCCAAGAGCACTTACTCTTCCACATCCAAGATGAAGTTTGGATCTTCGTTGAGTGAAGGGGTGGTTCCTGAATGGGAGCACCAGTATGTTTATTATGATGAAGGGAAGCAGTTGATAAAAAAGTTGAAAGCCTCGAAATTTAGTTCCAAGGAACCAGTCGATATTCTGAAGACATCCAATAATGCTAGATATTCTGTTGAGGAAGCGAGTGATGGCAATTCGATTGTGAGACAACCGCTGAAAGATGCAAAAGGAAGGTCCCGATCAATTTTTGGATTTTCCTCGAAGTCTGCTCGGACTATTGACCGAGGAAGCGAAGAACAACAGTTTCTTGATTGGCTCGACTCACAATACGATAAAGTGGAAGATTTCTATAGAGAAAGGGAACAAGAGGCGCATGAGCGATTCTTATTGCTACAAGATCAGTTGTACCAGTTGAGAGACCACAAAGCCCAAGTCTTGAAAAATAAATTGGAAAGACACGAAGATGGGCCCTATGGAACGGTTCAAGACTTCGCTTACAATACCAAAAACATATTTGCATCATTAAAGGGGATGGAATTACCTTCATTACCAAACACAGCTTTCCTTAAGAATCGAAAAGCTTCACCAAATGAGTTAACTTCATTGAACCATCGTGAAGATCCTAACTTTAATGTCAACTACAAGGAAAATCGTATTAGGAATGGTTTAGAAGGTCTTGGCGATCAGTCAGATGTGGAGTCAGACGTGTCTCAGTTCGATACGCTGATGCCCTATGAACCCTCAATACAAAGTGAAAGACAAGAAAGACAAACGAAAAGGAGAGATTATACAGTGAAGAAGCAGCATTTTGGAGTGCCATATCTCTACGCAAGAAGACATCTCAAGGATGCTGTTCTTAGGCACTATCGTGCGTTATCGTTGTTGAGATCCTATAGAGAAATGAACAGAACTGCATTCAAAAAAATCACCAAAAAGTTTGACAAGTCAATGAAAACCGAGATTGGAGGCCCTTATATGGAGAAGGTAGATAAACGGTCCTATTTCATGACAAGTGATCTTATCGACAAATTATTCAAATATCTTGAAGAACTCTTCATTGCGTTTTATGATCCGGCAACTACAGACAAGAAAAGATCTCTCGAAAAATTGAAAAGCACAGCCTACGCAATAAACGGTGCCAACGTCAGGCCACCTACGTATTATAGCCTGTTGTTTGTTTCGGGAATGTTACTCGGAGCTGGTCTTCCCTTCTTTATTTTAGGCTTGATCAAAGGCTTACAGAGAAATTTTAGTGGACAGTATCCTGAAAGCAAGTATATGTTGCAAATATGGGCAGGATTCTTCTTGATCGATTTTATCTTGTTATTGTTCGGCATCAACTTTTTGGTATTTGACCATTTTAAAATAAACTACAAGTTCATTTTTGAGTTTGACATCACCAATACCTTGGATTATAGACAGTTTATTTTATTGCCATCGATCGGGTTCTTTCTTTTGAGTTTAGTGGCATGGTTCAGTTTTCAAAATTTCTGGCCCACTGAATTCCCGGGTAAGGATTGGCCATGGTTATTTCTTGTTCTCATGTTAATTATGTTTCTTTGGCCAGGTGAGCAGTTTTACGGAAAGAGTAGAAAATGGCTCCAAGTTGCATTGTGGAGAATTTTGCTTTCGGGTTTTTATCCGGTGGAATTTCGGGATTTCTTTATCGGAGATATCTTATGCTCAATGACGTACAGCATGGGTAATATTCCTTTCTTTTTCTGTTTATACTCTCATGAATGGAGGGGAAATGATAAATCTTTCCTGACACCAATATGTGGGTCCTCAAGGTCTCGACTCGTGGGGTTTTTCAGTACATTGCCTAGTCTTTTCAGAGCATTTCAATCATTGCGACGTTATATGGATACTGGAGATAAGTTTCCTCATTTGGCCAATATGGGCAAATATGGGGTTTCGGTAGCGTACTATGCGCTTTTGAGTGTTTACAGAATTCGTACCAATGAAACTAACCGTGCGGTGTTTATAACGGTTGCTTGCATCAATTCGATCTTTTCAGGAACGTGGGACGTGGTCATGGATTGGTCGCTTTTGCAAAGTGGACTGAAGCATCCGTTTTTGAGAGACCATTTGTTTTTCAAATGGCCTGGGTACTACTATGGAGCCATCGTCATTGATATATTACTTAGATTCCAGTGGATTTTCTATGCTTTTTTTTCCAATCAGATCCAACAGCTGGCTGTGACAAGTTTCTGTGTGGCCCTAGCAGAGATAATAAGAAGATTCATCTGGAACTTTTTCAGAATGGAAAATGAACATTCGACTAATGTGATTTTGTTCCGAGCTTCCAAGGATACTCCGTTGCCTTATCGTACTAGCAGTAAGGTTTTGAAGGCGATCAAGCGGTTGGTTGAATTGAGGTACTATAGCAGTACCGACGATGTGGGAGCTTTGCAATCGTTTAGGTATGATGATGGTGATGATACTCACGGAACTTCTGCCCAGTCCTCGGCAGTATCCGCCGCTCATCGTACCTACAGCAACGATGTTGAATCGCAAAGACACCCACCATCGACCACTATCAATAGAAGAAAATCAACCTTCAACATGATCAGTGACAGTTTACAAAAGGCTCACATTAAGGATTTCCAGAGAAAAAATACTGTGATGAACAATGTGGTGGAAAGTGACGATGAGGACGATGAGGATGATCATTGATGCGAATCACTTGTTGCAGCATCTTCCTCTCCAGCTCTCTATCATAGTTTTAGCAGCCAATATATGGCGATAGTTACGCTGTCAATGTCTTCTCGTAGTTGGTGCCAGGGCCCCTACCCGTAATTTACTAGGCACGCCATCGCCTGGCTATTGTTGGCGCACAATCTACTCGTAAGGTAACGGCTTTGCATGTGCCACATGGCCAATTTTTTTTTTTTTTTTCCATACCAAGTTTGAGAACTACGGCGCCCGCCGCCCTACGATAATTCAGTTGTAGCCACAAGATGCCAACATAACACCAGAGTGGTACCAGGAAGTAGCCTGGAACCGATCAGTTAATTTCCGTATAACCCGCGAGGTTTAGTCTAAAAAGCGGGGCATCTTCACCACTTTGTTGTCACTCCACTTGCTTATATGCATTCCCATCTCTTGATATCTTTTAAATAAATTAGTTAAACCCGCAAATTGATTTTCATCACCAATCTAGTATTAGGAAATGGCCACTTTCTAACTAAGGAATGTTAGGGTTGTTAAGATAAGCAGACCTTCATATTGACCAAGCCCACTACAACCGACCATGTATCCCGTACTTCAGCTTATCTGCACCATTATAGCCATCCTCAACTTGGCCGCCTCGGGGCTAATCTACTACAAAGACCAAAAAGAGGGCATCACTGTCAATTCAGGCGCTCATTTCCGTGCTTTGAAGGTGTGCATGACTATGTGCATCGCTTCGGGTATCGCTGCTATGCTGTTAATGATAATGAACTTACATTAATGACCCTACATCATGCTTCTTCAATACAAAATTTATCATTACATTTATTTGTCCTGTTTGTTAGATCTTTTGCTTCTTAATCAGGTTTTCATCCAACCCTTCGATTACATGTGGGACCACAGGTAACCCTCCATGAGTGGTTGCTCTCACCACAGGAGTGCCCAAGTCAGCGTGAAAGTCCTTGATAATGGAATCCACATCATCGATATTCAACTGTCTCACATCTCCTAACTTTTTAATCTTGTTGGTGACCTCCTTACATTGCTCATCTGTCAAGTTCAAATTCAACTGATCAACTCTGGACTTGATTGCATTCCATCCGGTTAACCTGTTAGCGAAATGAATGTATCTGGTCAAACCAAAGTCCGCAGGACTTAAAATTTCGTAGGTAGAAGGGTTGGCTAAAATAGCCTTGGCATGAATACCAGCCTTGTGTGTGAAAGCACAAAATCCTGTGATGGGGTTGTTGAAGGGAATGTTTACCTGCACTGCCTCGGCCACCAAATTCTCCAAATCTCTAATCTTATGCACCTTATATTTGGACAAAACGTAGTCTCTATCCGCAGCGATCATTCTAGCCATCAACCCACCTAATGGGGTGATTCCGTTTCTTTCACCAATACCCAACACAGAAACGTCGATTAATCTAGCACCACCTTCCAAAGCAGTGTAAGCATTGGCAATAGCACATCCGGTATCGTTGTGGAAATGACACTCAATGTCACAGTTGACCACAGACTTCAAAGTACGCACTAATTCATACACTTGTCTTGGGTTAGCACAACCAACAGTGTCGGCAATACCCACTCTATTCACACCAATCTTATCAACAGTTCTGTAGATATTTAACAAGTCAACCAAGTCAGATCTGAACGAGTCTTCCGACGAAAATCTGATTTCAATACCCTTGGACTTAACAAACTCGATCACCTCGACGGCACTTTGGGCGATGTAGTTCATATCCTTACCATGAGAATATTCACGAAGGAATTGAGAGGTTCCAATAACCACATCAACACCATCGACTCCGGTTTCCACCGCTACTCTGGCATCGTCCATGTGACATCTGATGTGGGTCAAGATCTTTGCCTTCAACCCCAACTTGCAAATGGCCTCACAATCCTTTCTGGATTGTTCGGACGCAACAGGAGATGTTAATTCAATGTAGTCGACACCGAAGTCATCCAAAGCCTTGGCGATTTCGATTTTGGTTTCCGTCGAGAAAAAGGCGTTGGCAAATTGTTCACCTTCTCTCAAGGTCGATTCAATCAACTGGAAGTTGGAGACGTTGGAAAGAAAATCAGCTGGGTTGGGCCCATAGGGGTTAGAGTTCACTAATGCGTTGGACACGTGGTTGTCCTCACTGACCTTTTGAAAACCTTCTGGAGCTGACATTGGATTGGTAATTGTAGCGGATATTATTTAGCATCACGAAAATTCAGATAAGAGATGAGAGTCTACACTCACGTGCATTCTAGGAGTTCGACGCTCATACTGCCTACTTTGCTGGATATGATTTTCGTTATACTAAATCTAGACAGGAACTATTTGGCTGAGAGAATTCTGACTGTAGAGTGAATGGGTATCACCATGATGTGCTGTTGGAGTCGGGTTATACCGAAACCCATTCAACATAGGATTATTGGTGAGGCTTCTGAAAAAGCAAGCACTATACGTAGAAGGAGAGCTCTCCACGTCTCTCTCGGGTGACGTCTCCTGGGGTATTGGTTGCAGCGGTTGTGGCAGCTCGGACATTTCAGCTGGTTCGTTCTCAGGTGCCGGTGGTGAGTTTCTGTTTGTTCTATCCCCATTGTACCTGAATCCGTGGACTTCAGGCTGGACTTCGGACTCTATGGCGGACATCTGCAAGGCAATATTCATTTGTTCTTCCTCGTCGATTAGTGCCTGTGCTGTTGAAGGATTGTCCTCCAAATGTGTATCAGAAAGTAACATTGGCAACATGTCATTGAATTGTGAATCATCGATATGGCTGAGTCCCCATAGATTTATCTCTGATGGTAGGATATTGTGTCGACTCAACTTTTCAATCGAAGATTCCAAAAAGTGATCATTCTTTATTAAAGCCCGGTTCACTCGGAGAACGGGAATATGGTACCTCGGATCGAAGGAGATAAGATCGAGGTATTTATGAAGCCTTTCCTTATATGGGGGAGATTCGTCGGCATATTCGTCTTTTGGTGGAGGAATGGACGGAATGGTATCAAGTGATGCTCTCCTTCGCCGCGGTCTTGAACGCTCATGATGCCGATGTGCTCTGTGATGCCTTCTTGGCCGTCTTCCATTTGTAGATTCGACTGCGTCCGTCGTCCTAGTAGTTTCACTGACATGCTCACCACTACCGTCATTATCTGGCTCTACGCTGCTTTGGTTGGGTCCTGCCTCACGTCCATTGCGTTGGTGTCTAATCCGAACAGCATTTCTATCATTGCTTTGCTCCCTGCGAGTCCCACTGCTGTTCAAGTTGACACCAGTTGCTTCCCTCGATGGACCAGCTCTGGTTTGGTGATTAATATCCTGTTCTTCTTCATTCACAGGCATTTGATGCTTTTTCTTTTTGGTCTTTTTGGCCTCCTTAGACTTGTCTTTAGACTTTGATACATTCAGGCCATCTAGAACCGGCTGCATTTTCTTCTTTTCCTTCTTCTGCTTCTGGCGAAGTTTCCTAGGGCCCGCTTCAAGATCAATGCTAAATGGGCCCGGCCGGGGCATCTCTCGTAAATCTGACAAATCTGATTGCTGTGGATATGTAGAAGGCACAAGATGTGGAAACCTGGCCATGGCCGACGACGGGTTTGATTCCTCATCTTTAGATGGTTGCGCCAGGTCCTCTGGCACTGGATTTGTGGAGTTCAGTTGTGTATCATCAGCACCATGGGAGGCAGTAATCAAGAAAGGTCCAAGACTAGCAAACAAATCATCGTCCGTTAAGGGATATGGAAGTTGAAGAGAGTCTGACTGAACTGGTTTAATGCGGTGGGATTTAGGAGATGTCTTTCTGGGAGACGAGCCAAAAATGGGAGATTCTGGCTGAAAATTGGCTCCTAGGGTAGGCGAGGTCTCTGTCTCCGCCGTGACATGTATATTTCGTTCAGATCCATGGCGCTGCCGCCTTGGAGTGAATACAGTTATTCCCATGCTGCTGCTACCTTCGCAACTAAATCACCAAATTTTGCTGGCTCGCAAAATAGTGCGCGAAGATAAGAAATAGAGCAGTTGCGAGAGCTCGAGCAAGCAACTATAGCGGGGCCTAAACAGAGCAAGTCTTGACAGGCTATTATACGGCACAAAAGGGGTAACGGTAATGCAGTTATTTATATGCAAACGAGCTTTTGGGGAAATCGGTTCGGCAATATCTCTGGTATTAATAAGATGGCACACCTTCAATGCCTGTTCTAGTAACTAAGCATTTACGCTTTTAGGAATTACACGCAGTATGGCCTTAACTCCACAACTTTGCATATTCCCCAACAAAAGAACCTGATTCTGATGACAAAATTTAGGCTTCGGGGGGGTATAAATGGGCTATGATTTGTGGGGCATTGATACAAACCGATGTCGATGGATTAGAAATTACTAAGTAACAAGTCAGATCCGCGATAACCGTTTGAAGATGATTACCATAAAATGCTACATTAAAATACTACCTTAGAAATTAGGTCCACAAGGATTTCACTTACACTGTGTAGATATGGTAGACATGCATTCAATTCAATATTCATTTTTGCTATGAATATGGATTACGAGTGCCCAAGCACGCCGTCAAAATTGTCAACCATCTTATAAACGTGATAAAACAACAAAAGACGTGGGGCTAACCTACTTATTGCTTTTGCTTGATCTCCTTCTCCAATTTGTCAATGGCCTGCTTTTGTTCTTCCAACTTTTCTTTCAATTTCTTCAATTGCTCAGCTTCATGCTTTCTGATGTAGATGCTTTCTTGAGCTTTTTCTCTGTCACCCAAAGGCTCTCCTTCGGACTTGGCAACTCTGGCAGCAGAGAAGCTTCTAATTGAAGTTCTTGGAATAGTTCTGGTAATTTGAGACAACATGATTGATGAATTGAGTTAATTAGTGAAATTACCCTCAGATTGCCACCTGCGATTTACCAGACGTGACACTGCGCGAGAACGGATACCTATTGGCGGAATCTCATTGGGGTAGAAATGTTGTCTGTATGCAGGATTTTTTATTTCACTACAAAGATATGTTCTGGTAATAGTCAGTACAATCTACCTGAAAACGTGAGCTTTACGTTGATCTCTTGTATGTTCCTTAACTGTCCTTTTTTTGCTATTGCTGTGCAAATTTTTTTCTATTTTCTTCGGTTTTTTCGAATTTTTTAATTTTCTTGAAGGTTCTGATCAAACATTCCAGTTCTCTTAGGTTGTCAATCACAACACCTCATTTAGGATAACTTCTTTCACCATCCCATAATAGATATTTGCATACTGTTCTCGTATTCTTTTTTATCTTTTCTACATTATTGTTTCAATATTTATATTATTATGTACATATTTACAAGATTCTAGAAGGAAGGTATCTCGCATGTTTGTGAGTACTTGACAATAAGCCACTTGCTCTTGCTGTCTTAATGGCATCTGACAACCTCTTCTGATTTCTTCCATTACACCCGGTAACGCTTCTAGGAAGAATTTGACCAGTGCTGGTAATAAATCTAGACAATATCTCGGGCATGCAGTATAAATTACGAGGATCTATTCCTGTCCTCTCAAAAGGGTCGCTTATGGTGTTTTTAGACTTACGGAAATTTTTTCTCTCCATATTCAATTTGGTGTTGGAAAAGTCAAATGGATCATATGACTCGCCGAAGGTAAACCTTCTGGTGAAATTAGCAGCAATGTCCAAAGGAGGCTGCGTGTTTTCTTGTATGGATCTAGCAATGCCCACCACATCTCTAGTAATGTCACTCTTTGGAGCTTCTCCGTTTCCTCTGGCATCACGGCCACCTGCAATGGTAGTGTCCTTTTTCCACGAATGTTCACTTCTCATTTCAGGGGTTGATGGAAGATTATTCAACCTCACTGATGCAGTGCTGAACAGGCGGATTCCGCCTGACAATACCCTTCTTCCGATCATGACCACAACCAGTAACGTCACTTAATAGCGAAAATCTTTGATGACCGTTTGAGGTCGTGAACTTCGCATACCAGCACGTGATCTCGACAAAAAATTCTAGAACTTCCCAAACTAGTGCCTTTAGGCGTTAAGGAAAAACGACTTTGGCTAAGCTTCCTTGAACTCATTCAAAGAGGCACCGGTTCATTGTTTGGATAGAAATATATCACTAGTCTCTTGAATATCCATCAAATTCAGCATACTAATCAAGGTATCAACCTCATTTGCCATCAACATTAGTCACATTACTAAGATACCAAACAAAGATGGGAGAACGAGGACCAGATCAGTGGTTGGAACAGATTAAAAAGTGTATTGCTTTATCTGAATCTGATATGAAGCAGCTATGTGAACTTATCAAGGAATTATTGATGGAAGAATCCAACATTCAGCCCGTACAATCGCCTGTGACAGTTTGCGGTGATATACATGGTCAATTCCACGATCTATTGGAGTTGTTCAGGATTTCAGGGGGATTGCCTTCGGATGACAATAACACCAACTATATCTTCTTAGGAGACTATGTGGATAGAGGTTATTTTTCCTTGGAAACCTTCACATTATTAATGGTATTAAAGGTGAAGTATCCACATAGAATTACTTTGGTGAGAGGTAACCACGAATCAAGACAAATCACCCAAGTGTACGGGTTTTACGAAGAGTGTTTGACTAAATATGGATCTACTACCGTATGGAAGTATTGTTGTCAAGTATTTGACTTCTTGACTTTGGCTGCTATAATAGATGGAAAGATATTATGCGTACATGGAGGTTTATCGCCAGAGATCAGAATGTTAGATCAGATTAGAGTTTTGAGCAGGGCACAAGAAGTTCCTCATGAAGGTGGGTTCTGCGATTTGGTTTGGTCTGATCCTGACAATGTGGATACATGGGCAGTATCGCCTCGTGGTGCTGGTTGGTTGTTCGGATCTAAAGTGAGTAGAGAGTTCAACCATATTAATAACTTGGGGTTGATCGCAAGAGCACATCAGTTGGTCATGGAAGGCTTCAGATATCACTTCAAAGAAAAAGATGTTGTTACAGTATGGTCTGCTCCTAACTATTGTTATAGATGTGGTAATGTTGCCAGTGTCATGCAAGTTGGGGAAGATTTGGAGCCAAACTTTAAGATTTTTAGTGCTGTTCAAGATGGAGATTTAACAGCGAAGAACAATGCCACTAAACAACAAAGAAGTGATTATTTCTTGTGATCTCATTAATAATGCATTATAGACCATTTTCCATTGATCGTTAGTCATAATTTTTGACTCAATCACCTTTCTATGAACCATCAATTCAAAGGAAGGATCAACATCATCTCATAATAGAGGTAGAACTAGCCTAGAGAAAGCCTACATTGAAACGGCTACCAGTTCATAAAATCGGCATTCTCAAGTTCCGTACTTAATTGACAGTATTTATGAATTATGACGAATTATTCATGTCCATTTTCCATTTGTTAATTTTTCAGCTTACATTGTATAGTAATTTATTTAAATGTAAATTCATCCATTTATGTAATGCAAAAATAATTTATTATACTATACATGATCTTGAATTAAAAGATTAGTTCTTACCCTTTCTTTTTCTACGCTTGGCTCCGATGATCTGTTTTACATCATCAGATATGCCCGATGCCGGTTTTGCTTCTGGTTTTGGAACTGATTTTTCTTTTGGTCCCTTGTTCATATTACCTTTTCTACTAGGTCCCTTCTTCTTTCTGTCTCTTTTAGCAGGTTGTGTATCGGTTTGGTCGTCGCCGTCTCTTGGCCTCTTTCTCGATTTCCTATCTTGAGGCTCGACATTATGGTGACGAGCAAGCATAGTCTTCTCTCTCCTTCTCTTGACGACTTGGGCATTTTCAATAGCAAATTCAGCGATAAGCTGTCTCTTGGTTAAACCTTCTAAAGATGCAACTTTCTTTTCTTCTTCAGTAAGCCCTTCCAAAATTTCCGGAATAGTGACTTCGTGTGCATTTAACCATCTCAACCCCATCAAAGCAGATCTATGGTCCCTAAACTCAATAAAACCATAACCTCTACTACGACCAGTTTCACCAGTTCCCTTGACTTCCATGATGACCTTTGCTTGCTTTACAAGACCCTTTTTCTTGTCCTTCTTTTTCTTGTCATCTTCATCGTCCTTAGAAATAAATTCATTCATGAAATGCTTGAAGTTATCAGAACGAATAGTTTCTTCTCTGGATAAAGGATGTCTCTTACCATCTTTAACTTCGGTTGCAAACTGAACCACAGCTTTACGGCCCAAAGCTTTCAAAGCCCTTTCGTTCATGGCTCTAGGAAGATTTCTAATGGCCAATCTTGTCAAAGACAAATGCAAGGTTGGATTCTTGTTCAATTGTTGCACTCTTAACTTGTAAGACTTGTCTCTAATTTCAATGTCGGTTTTCGAAACAAATTGGGCCAATTTTGAGTTTGCCGTAATTCTTCCTTCGTTCAACAAGAATAAATTACGTTTATCCTTCTCTCCAGGAGCTTTTCCGAGAACTTCCTTCCGCTTTTCGGAATTCTTTTCGGCCAATTTGGTAGCAGACTGTCTATCAACTGCTGGAGATATAGCCAAAATACGGCCCTGGTAAACATATGAGCTAGAAACATCGTCCGCAATAAGCATAGATGTAGAGGCAGATGCTGGCGCGTTGCTAACACAATCAGTATAAGCATCTTCTTTCATGAATGCAACAAAAGCAGATCCTTTAGACAATCCGGTTTCTCTATCTATAACGGGTAATGCATATTTCACTTCACCGAACTTGCTGAAATGCTCTTTTAATGTTTCTTCGTCGGCATCGTAGGGTATGTTACGAACAAAAATTGCAAATCTTTCTTGTCTGTTTTTTGGCTTTGGTTTTTCTTCCTCGAGTTCAACATCTGATTCTGGTTCTTCATCGGAGTTGATCTCGTTCAAGTTATTGAAATCATTGGCCTCGTCGTCATCACCGGCTTCTTCTTCTTCGTCTTCTTCTTCCGCATCATTCGATTCTGAATCATTGTTATCTTCATCATCTTCATTAGTTTCATTCTCTGCAGAAACGTCCTCTTCATCTTCGTTTTCTTCAGGCTCATCCTTTATTTCTTCCCATTTCGTCTTTTCTAATGCCAAGTCTACCGCCACTTCTCTGCCGTCAATCTTGAGACCCACAGACTCCTTGATGGCCCTTTCGGCTGCTAACTTCTTTTTCATTGTAACGAAAGCAAAGCCGGACATTTGTCCACCCTTTTTCTTTGGGATATAAGCATCAAAGACTGCACCATACTTTGAAAAAATCTTTTTCAATGTTTCAGGCTTTTTACAGGACCAAGGAAGGTTACGTATAATCAAACGTGCTCTCCTCTTCTCCACCAATGGCGCCTTCTCCTTTTCCTTCTCCTTTGCACCCTCTTTTTCTTTACGATCTCTCCGCTTCGCAATATCCACTCTCAATAAGCGTCCTTGAAACTTGGATTTTCTAGCTTCCACCAAAGCAGTAACAGTATCATCATCCATGGTGAACGAGACGAAACCGAAACCTCTGGACTTTTGGTTCTCATCGTTCACGATAACAGCATGCTTGACTGGGACAAACTGCGAAAAGAATTCTGAAAGTTGTTCAGAAGTAGCTTCGAACGGGATTGAACGAACAAACAAGGTCTTTCTGTCCATACCATCATCTGAAACGGTCGAAGCAGCCACAGGGGCTTCTATCTTCTCTTCAGACATTTTTATTAGGCGTCTTTGGTAGTTGCAAACTGTACAAAAAATTATATGGAGATCATCTCGCGAGATGCACATGTTACCCGGACATGTCACGCGGACCAATATCAACAATACATGTTAACTATGTTGTTTACCTTTATAGGTTGGGGCAAGTCTGGGACAACTCCACCATGGCAGTGCCGAGGAAAACAAAGATCATAAGAAATGTGCTACCAAACCTGTATATCCCCATACTTCTGCCAAAGATTTTACGAAATGTTGTCTCAAGGTTACCAAAAAGTTCGCTATTAGAACTAATGCATATATGGCCTAAATTGACCAATACCCAGCCACACCTTGACAACGAAAACAGCAGACATAGACAGAGTACTTATAGCGCAAGAGTGAGTCAAGAAGCCAAGGAATTGAAAAGAAATGTCAAGATTTCAAAGCGTAAAGTGGTCGATAAAATCATATTTGAATTCTGGAGTCGCGGGCTCAATTTATTGCAATTAGCTCAAATTGATTGTCAATTAATAATAGACCGTCCCAATTTATATTATTGGATCAAATCCACTATCAGGGACTCACATGATGAAGAGGTTCCAATTCTGTTAGCACCTCAAGTATTTCTTGAAAAATTAGCTACAGAACTAAGTGCATTATATCTAACATACATTTATGTGTGCCGGCATCCGAAATTTCCGTTAATTATGATAAGAATCCAAGTATTTGACTTACAACCAATAGCATCTTCACAGAACTCATCCCGTCCCCATATATCCTCGCATAAACCATACTTCATGGCTCTTTCCTTAAACTCACCTCATTTGATTCATACCCCAGGGAATGATATGGTAACCAACATAATGTTACAGGTTGTTGAACGATGCTTGCCTCAAAATCCTAGCAACTTACTAAGACTCGATACAAGTCCGTCTCAAAAACCCTTACGCTCATTAGAATCGATGCACATATTTTATGGTAATTCCAGATTTGGAAATAGTTTGGGTGCTTGGACACCTTATGCTGATGGGACAGTGGATCTGCTCCCATTTGATTCCTTAGAACTGCACAAATTACTTACAACCCCAGATCCAGAAGATGAACAATCCAGTGATGATGATCCGGAGCTTCTAAACCTAAAGAAAATTGCCAATTTACGATTTAAGGGAACTAAAAGTGGAATATTAAAATCAAAGACGCTCTATGAAGATAACAAACCCCAAAGAAACCCGAAAAGGGCCATTATTGCCCAAGATGTCGAATCTGATGATGATTTATTTGGTGATGATGAACCTGAACCAAATGAGTACGCATCGTTCGCTCCGGTGCAGCATATTCAGTTCACAGTAAATGAGAAAATTAATGACGACGATAGGCAAAGGTCCAATATCAAACTTTCGTTCGAGGGCTCGGACGTATTTGCAGGGCTACACGAATTGTCTGTTTCTACGACAGATGAAGAAAAAATGGTATTGAATCCTCGAAAAATGCCCAATTATTTAACGGGAGAAGAAGGCGCTAACAGCGGTAGCATTCAAAATGGAAATTTCAAAAGATTCAATTAAATAGACAACGAAACAGTACTGAATATACCATGTATTATCATCTAATCTTGAATATGGATCCTAATGACCTAAATTTCTAATATAACCTTTGACTAATTGTATGGTTCTTTCGTTTTCTCCTCCAAGGTTATCCAATAGTCTCTTCAAGATATCAATATCTTTATTCTTAAACGCTTCCTGAGCTGCCAGCTCTATATCTTGGTTCTTTATATAAAGCTCAATCCTCTCACTGTATTTGAGTTCTGAGCTCTGTTTGATATAATCTGATATATGATCTCTCGGAGCATTATACTTGAACCCAGCATCAACAAAGGGTTTATATCCAATGGGCGATTTTGGAGCACCACCCGTACTTCTAGATCCAATTGCAAATTGATGCAACTTATCGAAATCTTCGGATCTGCTATAGGTATCTAAAACAAGGTGATAGAACTTATCGTTCGAGATTTTGAAATCTTTAACGATTCCTCTGCATGCTTTGATTTGGTTCATTTTGATTAGTCTAATTAGGATGTCGTTCATTGATTTCTCTTTATAGAAACTTGCCAAATATGTTTCTCCGAGTTTCTTCTGGAGCTCTAAGATATCAAGTTCTCTTTGGTAGAGTCTGTTCAATCTCTTAGGTCCAACCCTGTTAATTGACTTTAGTAACCTCGATTTATAGTCTGCGTAGTAAGTATCATTGTTTGGTTTGCTCTTATGTAAAAAGGATACTAGGCGTGAAATGCCAAGTTCCTGACTTTTGTCTTGCTGAATATAGTAAGTTTCCAAAAGCTTTGAATTATGCTTTCCAATGCTTTGTAACCAAAAATGTCCGATCAAATCACCACTGATAGAAACTGTCCCAGATTCAGAAGATGAGGTGGTGGTGGTATTGGCCTTTCGTTCATTTTGATTCAACACTTTGAAAAATTGTGATAGTGTTAGCGTATTTTGTAGGTGTAACATAATAAGCTTGATCAAATCATCATCGATCATTTCAAAAGCCTTGATCAAAGCTAGCTCTGATTCGTTGTATTTGAAATACTGACTAATTTTTCTTTGAATAGAAGGTTCTAAATCTATAAGTAGTTTACAGAGTGTGATCCTCCCTTCTTCATACGCAACCTCTGTAATTTTATCTACCGAGATATAATTTTTCTTCCTCTGGTCAGAATTATAGTCAGAAAATGAGTACAACTTATTGGATATGATCTCTAAAAGTTCCAAATCAGATTTGCTGGATTCTTTTTTGATCTTATAGGAACACCAATGAATATAAGGAAGGTTTCTTAATTGGTTCAAGTCCAAAATCTCCATAATTTTCAACGATAGTAAATATTGATCTCTATTCAATAACATTTTAGTAATTTCTTCCCACCCAAGTTTATCCAATTCTTTGTACGTAAGAAATATACCATAGTCCAACGACCGAAGTTGATTTATCGTCTTGACTAAGTTAATCGTTCTTACGTATTTTGTCGAATCATAAATATTTGATCCGCCTTCTCCGTAATATATTTTGCCAAATGAAGCTGCTTTCAATATTTTTTTCTGCCAATTATGATCGAATTCGTCTAAGGCAACACTAAGACAGTTGTCAATGGCTTCTCCAAGCGAGTTGTCCGACTTCAACCAAGAAATATTCGTATCAGCTTTCGAAGCATGATTGGCTAGTTTATCGATACAATCCAATAATATACTAGAAGGTGCTGAGCTACCAACTTGATATAAATCTAGTTGTGCATTGGGCACTTTACCGATATATTCCACAGTGTTTGTGGTAATGACTTTTAATCCATCAGTTTGCGTCAACAAAATAGGTATGACAAACGACAAGTCGTCGCCAGCCATAGCATCATTTAGGATTAAATCAATATCAAAATCTTCTTCTGTATCATCAATATCATAAAAAAACGAGGTAGCATTTTGATTCGGTCCAATGAGTTTGATTTCGTCTCTTAAAGATAAGCAAATGACGTCATTTCCACACCAAGCAAATTGGTAAGGTCGTATAGATTCATGGGAAAGATCATACTCGAGTAGGATATTTGTGAATTGGTTGTTGGTTACGTAGATTTTTTCGTTGATCAATGAAATTAACTTCCCATTTGGTGAAGTAACTATTTCGTCAAAAGGGCCATTTGTCAACCTATAATCTTGAATCTCGTAGGAAATCACAAGATCGGTTTTAATTCCGATGATTGTTCGGTCATAGTTCACTAGTATATCAAATTGCTTTTCACTGCTACCCGTATCTATGACAGCAAAAGTTTTGATTAGATCCAGGTTATACCCAGCCAAAGAAATTTCAAAAGAGGTGAAAGATTGCAAATCAATGATCAAAAATCTATGTCTTAACCTCAAAAATAAATAATGTTTGCATATTCTATTTTCAAGTATGGTGAATACTTCTTCAGTTTCGTTATTTTCCAAGTTTGTAATTACCAAATTATCCGAGCCTGCGTTACTTTGGCTAGTAAAATCTCCAGCGTTGTCCAATCTGATAATGTCCTTAGAAAAATCGTATTCCTCGAAGTTGCCTTTGAAGTCTCGGTAATAGCGAATCTTGCGATTACTCAAGATCAAACACAAATCTTCATTCCGGAACGAAAAGTCCACAATATATTCGTCAGGTCGACTATTGAATACCACGGACCATACCTTGTTACCATTGATCGAATATATATCTATGACATTGGGACGAGGAACGAATTTGGATGCTAATGCAAGAAGAGTACCATTGGTAGATATGCTAATTCGGTGGTTCAAATACAAGTTCTCAATGGACCAATTCAAGGAGTCATAAACGACATTGTGGCCGTAATAGACATCGTGGAGCTTCTGCCACTTCAAGCTGGGGTTGGGGGCCATTTACTTTCTATGGTTGTATAGACAAGTCAGTAGTCAGTATGCGCGATTTGGTCAGGTGATAACACTTCTAGTAAGCAAAACTAATATGATGAATCGAAACTTATACTCATGAGTGAATACGTCACGTTGGTCTCCAGCGATAACTACAAGTTTGTGGTACTTAAGGAGGTGGCACTGGTGTCATCTGTTTTAAGAAATACCCAAGGGTTTGAAGAAGGAAAAACAGGAAAAATCAGCTTGGAAATGGACGGAGACATCTTGGAATGTATCGTGGAGTACCTTTATTATCATTACAAGTATAAGCACCAAGCCGAACAAGGAAACATCCCTGAGTTTAATATTCCTACTCATTTGGCATTGGAATTGTTAGTCAAAGCGGATTTCTTGGATATATGAACGGGTGAAAAGTTATCCAAACATACCGATCGATAATCAATTTAAGTCTCGGTGACGGGATTGAATGCTGTAAGTGTCAATTAAAAACATTATCCTGTCTTGATGGCAGTATCCTGCTTAACTCTTTAAAACTATCGGCGCAGGTATATCCCGACACAGTGTTGGCACTACTTAGTCAATGAACACTTCGAGTAACTCAACCATTGAGTTCACTTACAAACCACCTTTGTTAAAGGGCTATGTTTATGAAAGGAAATGTTTCTGATACAAACAAAATTAGCCTCATGATGAACCCGATCAACTCGATCTATGGATTCCATCCATCATCAAACAAAAAAATAAAATTCCCCCGAATGGAGGTCTTTGGTCTTTTATGATGGTTCTTATGAAGGTGACTAAGTTGTGGACCCTTAGACTCTATAATTTATACACACTTGAAAATGGTAAGTTTTCGTAGTTGGGTGCCCCACTATCAGTGACGTCCTGCATGCAATTCCCCAGATATATATGTTCCCCTTACTTCACGAATTGCCACAGCATCCATGACCGAAACCCTACTAGATACTCTATCTATAGAGCTAGATAGCTTAGTCAATACAGGAGAAGAACAGTTGGCACTACTTCAGACAGAATCTGATGAGCTATTGCATCATCTAAAAGATCTTGAGCGGTCATTAGAGGAAGAGGTGGAACAGGAGGCATGCCTAACTCCTGATTTTAAACAAATGGAAACCTTGAGTAAGTCATGGTATACGGGATCGATAAATCACTTGAAGAATTATAACTCCTCTATCAATCGGTTCCAAAAGTCTGTCTTATCGAACTCCAAATTCAATGTTGACTTAGATGATGCGTACTTGTACCCATTGAGACTCGATAACTTCCCGGTGTCAGTAGCGCAGGCCCTACCTGATACAGTAGAGCATGAGTTGGATGGTTATATTGAAACCCGGAAAACTGCCACCAGAATTAAGAATAGAGAGTATCTTTTGAAGGCCATAATATTGCATTTGTTGAAGATTGGCCAGTGCGGCATTGTGCGGGACTTCGTGGATGAACTCCCGTTGGACTCGGAAGTGACTATTGACCGGACATTGCTTGATAAGTTTGAGAAACTCAAGGTAATTGTTGACAGCATTGTGTTGAAACATGATATAAGTCAAGCTCTCGACTGGTTCAAGAATAAATACAATGAATCAATCGATTTTTCCTCCAATTTAAGTCAATCTTCTAACCCATATCACTCTAATTTTAGCCAGATCGAGTTTAAGTTTCACATGTTACAGTTCATTCTTCTTTTGAATGGTGATGGTTCTGGTGTTTCTTTGGACAATTCATTACAAGCATACCTCTATTCCAAAGAGAATTTCCCCCGGTTTTTCAAAGATTATTTAAATGAAATGGCCCCTTTAATCACACTCCTTGTCTTTGAAACGAATAAGAATGAACATGTCGAAGATGGAGATTCGTTCGGGAAGAAGCACTTCAAAAGCTTATTGGGTGGTTTTATAGAAAAGTTGAAGCAAAGCTATGGTACAGAAACGTTTTCTAGAAGTTCGAATCAAGGAGAGTCAAAGTTTGTTTATGAACTATTGAACAGTTTTGAAACCATTCATGATAATCAGGCATTATTTGTGGATTTGTCCAATGAATTTATCTCAGAATATTGCAAGGACTTGAAGCTATCCAATGATAGTTCATTATTTCAAAGTGTATTGGCCGGACTTATTTATTTGCCAAGCTTTTATAAGTATAAAAAGATTCAAATGAAGATGCCAAAGGCTTTGGAAGACAATGGGACGTTAACGGATTCAGAGTTTTCAGAAACATTTGGCAGGGCACCATATAGTTATGATTTACCATTTCGGTTGCCCAATTCTGGTTTCTTTTTATTTAACTATCATCCTATATTTGTTTGCCCTGTTTCAAAAGACCAGCTAGTTCCCGGTCTTCGATACTACGGAAACCAATCCAGTCTTAACCCCTCAGCTGGTCCTCAAGTCAGTCCTGTGGTTGTACTTAATTTCTGTAACCATGTTGCTTTACGGGAAAGTATCTGGCAGCTTTCTAAAAAAGGAACAGAAGTTTTCAAGTGTCATTACTGTTACAAGAAACATGAATATTCCAATGTCAGTGATGCCTACTTCATTGACTTATGAGGACGACCTGTTAATAGCTCATAATTACTGGAAGAGCTGATATGAATGTTACGTAATCGCGATTAATATAGAGTGCATGATATGTAACCGGAAGATACGTGGGGTCAGTTTGACTGATACCGTAGTTTGAGAAGAGCACAGTACTGGCCTGTTGTAGTGCTTTGTAGTTATGAAGATAGCCAATAGTTGTCTCAAATGAATTTTCACGTTCGGTGCCTTTTTCGCATCCTCTTTCAAAGACATCTCAAGTCTGAGAATCATAATTTTTCATCATCATATGAAAGGAAAGACCAACCAGAGTACAACGGAGTTGATCACCTCCCAACATTCTCTTTTGGGAGACCCATGGGTCCCTATTTTCCAACATAAAGTAGATTTTGGGGCCGATCACTTCGAGACCGCCATGTCGAACTTGATTCGTCAGCCCAATATCAATTCTACTGTCATTATGAGAGCAGATATTCTTCGAGAGAACAAATACGACCCAGATGAAGGTGTCACGAAATTCGAAAGCAAATACATAGACAAGGTACCAGAGTTTCCGGTGACGAATAATCAGGATGCCGTGCTCTATCGATACTTGGATGACATTCAACTCAAGAAAATACCTTTGAATAGTGAAATCAAGTTTAGTAACAAGTCAGAAATCATCCGTCGTATCATTCCTAGAAATCCCTTCAAGGATTACATCATTAATCAAACCTGTCTTGTATTAAGAGACAATGAACAAAAGGATAACGGCTCGGTATTGGTTGTATACATTCCTCACATCAAGAATGCCGAGGAAACTCCGTTTTACTTACCTCCAGTCTATGCTGTGGGGATTTTATATCACCAGGATAGCTTATCAATCCACTATTTACCATTTGGGTACGAGACTCTGGAGCCCTCTGACTTACGAAAATTGGATGCTTCAGAAAGACCAATTAGAATTGCTCTCAGATTGCTTCAAACTTCGAGCAAGCACTCTCATGGGGCCAAGACTGGCTATGAGAAGCGGGTAAATCATGACTTAGTGGTTCCCAAAATTGCATTCCAGGATCGATACATAAGCTTAAAGAAAAAATATTCATCAGATCTTGTCAATCTGTGGGCCGAAAGTACCGATCCCAAGAAGCACGTCTTCGAAGATCTCGCTATCGCTGCATTTTTAATCGAATACTGGAACTCTAACTACTACGACAAGTCTGAATTTGAATTTAGAGATTTGGGATGTGGGAATGGATTATTGGTGTATATATTGCAAATGGAAGGCTACAAAGGAAAGGGAATAGATGCAAGAGCAAGAAAATCCTGGGCCACATATCCTAAGGAAGTACAAGAAAACCTCCTTGAACAAATCATCATTCCTGGTTTGTTGTTAAAACCACATCCCGCTGTTTCGAAAATGGCTCCTCAAGTTAAAGATAATGGTCGGATATTTAATGTTCCTATGGCACCGAATGACAAGGCAATGGAGTATCATTCAGCTGCTAGCCTTCTCAATTCAGACCAAATATGCACCACCGAGAACTTTCCTTCAAATACATTTATTATAGGAAATCACTCCGACGAACTCACTTGCTGGGTTCCACTAATGGGATATCCGTTTATTGTGATACCCTGCTGTTCACATTCGCTTTCAGGTAACAAGGTGCGGTACCCTCCAAAAAAATTAACTTCAGCAGCGAAACCACCAGCCCAACCGAACGTGTCTACCTACAGTACTTTAGTCGACCATGTGGAGGACCTTGCTCGTCAAGTCGGATGGAAAGTGCAGAAAGAAATGTTACGTATTCCAAGTACAAGAAACTCCGCGATCATAGGAAGTGAAAAAATCGAACCATTCAAGAGCGAGAGCGAAGAGGCAGCCCTAACCAGATTATTTGATATCCTAGCAATGGAAGGGGGGGCTGAAGGTTGGGTCGAAAACTCCATGTTACTTATGAAAAAAGCCCCAAGGAACCATTGATATATAGAAAAATTGGCATTTATGTCACATCTTATAGATATTCTCAATACAAATGAAAACTATGATAAATATAAAGATCACTTTTAGCGGCATATATGCTCCAATGGTGAGGAGACCGTATCCAAGCGTAGGTAAGTTTGGATGACTAGTATTATGGCTCTAAGCCTACTCTGTATTCCGGACCTGTATATAATATACACTGTTGCGCCAGTTACTTAATGAAGATAAATTGTGCGTTTAGTCCTGCACACAACTGGTACCCATAACGATTTACGTTCAGTGTATAGGGGAGGCACAACTCATTTTACCCGTTGAACAAGATCAAACATGACTGGCTCATCGTCTCAGTATGTATCTCGACTATAAAAATGCAATCACACTACTAACCTTAAGATTTCAGCAGCTCGAAAAGCTAGGTGAAGGTACTTATGCTACCGTGTACAAGGGAAGAAATCGTGCTACTGGCGCCTTAGTAGCATTGAAAGAAATCAATCTTGATTCAGAAGAAGGTACCCCATCTACCGCTATACGAGAGATCTCTTTGATGAAGGAGTTGGATTATGAAAACATTGTCACCTTGTATGATGTGATCCATACCGAAAACAAGCTTACTTTGGTATTTGAATATATGGACAAGGATTTGAAGAAATATATGGAGGTTCATGGGAATCAAGGAGCTTTGGACTTGAAGATCGTTAAATCGTTTATGTTCCAACTTTTGAAGGGTATTATGTTCTGTCATGATAATAGAGTTTTACACCGTGACTTGAAACCTCAGAATTTGTTGATCAATAATAAAGGTGAGTTGAAATTGGGTGACTTTGGCTTGGCCAGAGCTTACGGGATTCCCTTCAATACTTTCTCCAATGAGGTTGTTACCTTATGGTATAGAGCACCTGACGTGTTATTGGGCTCGAGAGCATACACCACATCCATTGATATATGGTCTGCTGGATGTATCTTCGCCGAAATGTGTACAGGAAAACCATTATTTCCAGGCACTGCAAATGATGACCAATTAATCAAAATTTTCAGACTTATGGGTACTCCAAATGAGAGAACATGGCCTGGAATTTCCCAATATGCTAACTATAAATCCAACTGGCAGATATTTGTTCCTCAAGATTTGAGATTTATCGTCCCAAGCTTAGATTCGCTAGGCTTAAACCTATTGCAAAGTTTGTTGCAGATGAGGCCCGAAGCTAGGATCACTGCAAGACAAGCATTACAGCATCCATGGTTCCATGAGATCACCAACCCTACACCTCTTGTTCATCAATTGTCTGACCCTTATCCCCAGTCTCAACAATCTCAACAGCCTGTTCCTACGCACCAACATATCATTGATCAACAATATCAATAAGCAGAATGGATGCCATTCTCAGGGCAATTTGGAACACTTGAGTAGATTTTCTAGGATAGTACATGTTGTGCTAAAATAATTAATAAACTGTAAATTAAATTGTAAATATAGAATTGAAGGATGTGATGTTTTTGCAATTGTTATAGTAGCTCGAATCTAGGACATTCACTAAATTTCATGAGTAACTGAGCCAAATTATAGTCCTTAGTCTTCAACACAAATTTCCAAATGTCCCGATCGTCGTGTTCTGGTTGGTCATAAAACCGATTCAACAATCGAATTAGGGCTCTTGAAATATCATCGGAGACTGAGTTTCCAAGGCTATGCTTACCATGCACCATACGTGGAGGTGTGTATTCATGGTACAACTGAAGTAAACTGATGACGGGGACTTGGGAGACCTGATTCGTGCCTGATATTATAAAACTAATTGTCTTATCTAGTGATAGTAACTCAGGATCATATTCCTGATTCTCCATAAAATGAAAGATGGTGGAATTAAGAATTTGATCCAAGTTCTTATATGCAAATTGGTAAATTTTATGCAAAAGCTTTACTAGCTCGAATTTTCTTTTGGAATTAATTCCTTTGCCATATAATGCTTGTGAAAAATCCCTGTGAAATCTTGTTTTCTTAAAATCATAGGAAACATACCCCTGTTCTACCAAGAACGGGAGTGCTGTTGATTGGTTATTTAGAATCCATGGTTCTATTTGTTGATTTTCGTCATCGTAATCTGGTAATTTAATATTATCGTCCCTGATCACTTCTTCTGTGGATTCTACATCTGATAGATCTGTTGTTGTAGTTGATGGGTCAGGCTGGGAAGATTCTGCGGTAATGTTGTTTCCTTCTATTTTTTCGTTCAAATATTGAATATTTAAGGAAAGCTGCTTGAACTTATATCTCAAGAAACGCAACCTGGTCTTCCTCTCATATGTTACCTCTCCTTCGGACATAATGCTCAAATAATCATGGTCGGTATTGTCGCTATGAGCACTATAGATATGCGATCTAAAGTATTTTTCAACCAACTGACTGGATATAAATTTGTTGGAAAAGATCTTGTCAGAAATTGCCTTTGAGTTGAAGTTAGCTAGAAATTGTTCAACAGTATATTCAACTATTTCCAAGTCTTTCACAATCAACCGATATCTTTCATCGTGTTCCACTTTTTCTTCTTCATCTTCACGATTCGAATTGTATTGCTGTACGAGTAATGCCAACCTATCCCGGTAGTATCCAAGTTTCTTATTAATAAGGTCAAAATCTATCCTGACATTGAGATCCGCAACGTACCATGTACGAATCATATCAAGGACCAAAGAAAGATTCTTCCAATTTTCTGATGGTGCATTCTTGTTGCTATCGAATTTTAGCAACTTATTGAACTCTTTGTTGATTAAGGGCATGCTATTATGGGGTTTGGAAAGGATAAATATGTGATAGATTATGTCAGTAGGGAGGCTAGATAAACTCAAAGGAACATTCGGTTCTCTTTGTGTTTTGGGTTGCTTGGGTGGGTTGGGGCTCTTATTTATCCTACGTCGCTTTAACGCTTTCCCTGGATTGATGAACCCCATTCTCTGAGGTCATGGATTTAGAGTAGCATTTTGGATGGCTGTTGCAGCTGCAAAATGCGATGCGATCATAATTTATCGTGTGATGCACGACCTGAATTGTGGAGTAATACAATAAGGGCAAGAGAGCCTGTTGCAAAGATAAAATCACGAATCCCCAAGACTGCTACAATGATATTTACAGGAATTACTTTTCTTTAATACTTCTTTGACTCTGTTTAGCTGTGCTACAAACATTTTAAAATGTTTTTGTTTATAATCATAAATACACGGGCATAAGAATACCTAAAGGTCTACTTTAGGTTGACTAGAGGTTACCCTTAGCTTTGGCTTTGATTTCTTGAAATTGATCTTCAGTGACACCAGCACCCATAGCGGCTGTCGAAGTGACACCACCAGTGACCATTTTCAATAAACCGTCAATGTATTCAGCACCAGACCATTTTTGATGCTTCACAACTTCAACTCCCTTTTCAATTTCTGGTTGTTGAACAGTAGAACCATAAGCCTTCATACCAATTTCAGCGTATTGACGAGAGAAGTCATCGACGGCCAAAGCAGTGGTGTGCAAACCGGCCAAAGTGATAAATTGCCAGACGTAACCCAACTTACCCAATCTCTTGATGTAAGTTTCCTGTTCGTTTGCTGGCATAGCCTTGTTCCAGTTGAAAGATGGAGACAAGTTGTAAGCCAACCATTGGTCTGGGCAGGCACTCTTGACACCCTCGGCGAATTCCTTGGCTTGATTGTAGTCTGGCAAAGCGGATTCCATCCAAACTAAGTCAGCGTATGGAGAGAAGGCTCTACCTCTCATGACAGCACATTGAGTACCACCTTGGTATCTGTAGTAACCTTCTCTGGCTCTGGCGACATCCCAGTTGAAGTAGACATCCTTACCAAGGATTTGTCTGGCTAATTGTCTGGCTTCCTTGTTGGAGGCACCAGACAATGGGTTGACCTTGTCGGTGAACTTCTTGATCAAAGCATCCTTGTTAGAAAGGTTGCTAGCCTTAATTTCATCAATGACGGCTTCGTGGAATAATTTCAATCCAGCGGTCTTGGTCCATTCGCTTTCGATGGCAGCCAAAGCGTCACCGTAGACACCCTTAGCTTCAGCTTCGGCCATAAGGCTGGCTAATTCTGGAGCATTGGGGTTGGTGGCACCAACAACGAAGTAGTGGTCTCTGTGGTCAATGGTAGAAGTGATCAAAGTAGCAGCTTCGGAATCAGTTCTAGCAACAGCCAACAAGTCCGAGCCCAAGATATCAGCAGATGCTCTGATTGCAACCAATCTGTTGATGTGTTCTTGAACTGGGACCAAAACCTTACCGGCCATGTGACCACACTTCTTGGTACCTGGAGCTTGATCTTCAATATGAATACCAGCAGCACCTCTTTCCACAAACAACTTGGTCAACTTGATAATGGCAGTAATACCACCATGACCGGTGTCGGCATCGGCGATGATAGGTCTCAAGAAGTCGGTGTATGGCAACTTAGCTCTTTCGGCCTTGGACAAGCCCAATCTTTCTTCTCTTTGCTTTCTGTCATGGAACAACTGAGCAAACCACAAATGTTCAACCTTGTTAGGAACGGTATCCATAGGATAGTCGGCCAAATCTGGAGATGGTTCATTTGAGGTGGAAGCAGTAGAGGAACATTGCCATCCGGAAACGTAAATAGAGTCCAAGTACTTGGCCATTTGAGCAACATGGATTGGGTCCAAAGCACCGAATGTGAAAGAAGCAGTCTTGTTCTGGTCATGTTCAGTCAAAAGCTTGAACAATTTCTTGGATTGGTTGTTAGAAGGGTAGTCAATCTTCAAGGTACCTCTCTTCTTGGCAATGTCGGCAGCAGTATAGATTCTCTTGGTCTTTCTCCAACGTGGTTGAGTCCACCATTGTTCTATTTCTTTAACCTGTTGTTGGAAGGCCTGGTCTTCCTGGTCAACGTCAATAGCAGAGTAAGGCATAGTTTGAATTTTTTTAAGTTAATATAGTAGTCAAACTAGTTTAATTAATGAGGTATTGCAATTCGGTGGAATTTGGCATGCTTTATATACCCCCACTCGTGTCTTTTTATTTCGGTGTAGGCCGTCTGCACCACAAAACCCCAGATTATTTTTCCGCTGATCCAGTTGCAACTGTTGCGGCAGCCCCATTACCTCGGATGGACGGAGGCTATCTCTAACCATCGTCCATGCCGGTTCTACGCAGGAAGAACCTACAGAATATGCCAGAGACCACATTTCGAAGGTCTTGATTCACATAAGTTCATGGTCGCTGAATGGCGATGTTGAGCTTAGATGGCGGGGAGCATATAGGGGGTTGTGGACAACCTCATACGATTCACGGAGTAGTCCGCTACAATCACATGACAGATGCTCCTGAGTCAACCTGAGTCAAAAATGTGCAAAATGGCCTGAGTGAAGACTCAATCCGATCGTCGGCACCGAAAAAATGGCCCGAGGACGAAGCATCCCTTGGGCCGAGGAGCCCTATCCATGGAGCATGGAGGTTATTTTCTCGTTTAGTGATCGCCCACTAAGAGGCGATGAATTTGTGATAAGTGTGGGACTAACGGAGGTCTCGGAGCACCTGACTGTCAGACGTAACGGTGGCACCGACTCCGAGCCACTGTCAATAGATCTTCATTAACAGGGACCGGGGCTTTGACCCCGAGTCAGCGTGCTTACGTAATCACCACTCCGAAGGCTTAACCCCGGGTATTGCTGGAGCTAAGAAATCTGTGTCAGATCCTTCAAAGCCACGCCCCTGAGTTTGTGGGAGAGTGTTCATAAATAATATACTCGTGGTTCCACGGTTTCTGCAAGGTAGAGTATGACCTACGAAATAATTCGTAAACCATTCGTAAGACCAACATGCAGGAAACCAACATCAACGAAAGTATGATGATAAGACGTTCGCATGTTCATTCGTGTCCATGTGAGTAGCACGTGGAAACTACGTTCGAAGCTTGTTTGTAGAAGAGGACAACTAACACAATATCATGATAAAGAAAACTGGGTCTTGCTAATTTGCTTCGTTTAATTCGAACCAAATTGACACTGCATAATCATGATTTGGGCGTGGATGTTGTCAAACATACCTGCCCTAGTTAAAGAAATAAAGGAGTGGCTGACTCCATCCTCTACGTAGAAAGGTTACTTCCACTGCTTTAGAAACAAGGGTCGGTTTCAATTTATTGTTCGTAATTCAAGCGACCAATGCCACCAGGTTCTAATTTTTCATGCGGGTTTGACATCCCTTGTTCACCCCACAAATCGATCATTTCGTGAAATTAATAGTACATGGGTTAGTTATCGGTGTCCCCAGACATTTTTTTGGTATTGCAACAGGCGTTTTAATGATTTTTTCTTGACTATTCATCAGCGAAACTATCTGATGTTTCCTTATTCAAACTGATTCAGGCCAGGGAGACGCTGCAAACAGATCGGTGCATCTGTAAATTTTTAGTTACTAAATGGTGCGCTACTTAATCGATCGAGACGGCAGACCCGGCTAGAATTGGACTACTATGTAATCACTTATGGTTTTTGATTGTTTCCGAGAAAGTTTTTCATAGTTAATTAGAGACATTTTAACATGGGCAAAAAGACATTGTAGGAATTCATAGCCATTTTAGGATAGTCCGATCCAGGAGTCCGATCCATGTTGTCTTACTATAAATCATATGTAACATTGGCTCTACGCAGACTTTGATGGTGTATCCTGGACGCACGTGACTCTACATGTCAAAGTTCTCTGCAAATATAAGCATTAGTCAGGTCGCTGCTAAGGATAAAGCTCCGTATTATCAAGGAGCAATTCAGATACTTGTTCATCGAAAACCACTACAGGCTCGTCTATCTGTCACGCAGCGTTGTCCTGCGTAGAAATTTTTGGTAACTAAGTGGTGGATCCGTGTGGTGATCAATCACGAATTTTGGCTCACAGTTTCTGGTACTTTTTGTTAACTGTTGGTATTGTTGCAAGCTATTTGATGCAGTTTTGGTACCTCTCGTCTAGTAGATCCAACCTGCTCTTATTTTGAAGATGTCTAGCTTGCTACCTGATGACTATTTGCCCTACTTAGCATACCTTCCAGACCTCCAATTGTGTGCTAATGTGTTTATGACATGCACACCGTTATTCTCTTATGGATCTACATGCTACAGCATCTATAACCGGAAAACCTCTACCGGATTCTCTATCGACATTTGCGCCACCATGTTGATGGCGGCCATATTGAGAATCTTCTACTACGTGATATCTCCCTTTGAAGTTACGTTGTTAAGACAATCGATCGTCATGGTATTCATCCAATGCATTTTACTTAAGGTTTCCCTCCACTATAGACCACCAAACTATGATCCTGATTTCCTCACCCCTATGCCCATATTCCGCAATGAAGTCAACTCCAGTCTTCCAAGAAGATTAAGTGCAGCAGGAGAACATGATAGCTATTACATAAATGATTCCTTCCTGTCCTCGATGGAACTCTTTTCGCAAGACGTCTTGCAAATGGTGGTCATTTATGTCAAAGTTTCTTTTAGTCATGTATTACGATTCTTCGACATTTACTATCGCAGACCATTCCAGTTTTGGCAATGGAAGGAAGAAGCTCCATATTGGTCCTTTGTTGGTAAATTTTTTGCAGGGTTTGCTTTTCTAACTTTAGTCTTTCAAAATAGCCAGACATATGGTAGCTTCATTGGGATTTTGGGTCTTTTCATTGAGTCTCTCCTTCCTCTTCCTCAGATTTTGCTATTAAGTAGACTCGGGTCGGTCAAAAACTTCAAAATCATATTACTATTAAGTTGGCTAGGTGGTGATTGTACCAAAATCAGTTACTTGTTATTCGGTACAGATAATGTTTCAATAATTTTCATTCTTGCTGGACTTTTTCAAATGTCTTTAGATTTATACATTGCCTGGCAGTATATTCACTTCAAATCTTTGGAAAGAAAATTCACAGAACTTGATCCCTCTCTAGTTGGTTCTAATGGATCACTTCCTGAATTCATTTCAGGTCAACCTACAAAAGAATCACTGATTGATTCTGCTAATATGAATGATATTGTTGACCATTTGTTGGCGGCGCCAGGTATAAAAGGTCATACGGAACAAAGCATTGAGTTGCAGAATTTAAGTACGGTTTAATTTACATAGCCATAATGGGGGATTTTTAGAGCTGTCAGGAGATTTCCTACTGTTCAAGGCATATATAGAAACTACATTAATAGATTAATAAGATTATGCAAGCCTTGTATTGTTCAATCATACACCAATAATCACCTTATAAACGTATGTACAAGATATATTTGCAAGATCTATTTAAAAAGAAAATCACGAATTTCCGTCTATTTATATGTATTATTGACCAGAATCCTTGTGATTTTAAACCATAACGTGTCATAATATGAATTAGCAACGAGCAATCAAACTGAGATGTACTCAACATTGACCTTAGCTTCATTTATAATATCTAAAGCTTCCTTACCAACCAAGCCATGCTTGACCTTAATATGCCTAGATAATGCATCGCCTCTAGAAAAAGTCTTCAGTTTTCCGTTACCTGCACCTCCGTTTGCTCTTCCTTCACAAATGACACATCTAAATATCTTCTTCTTACTTGCGTGAATAGTTTCTTGATGCCTGATCAAGTCATATGGTCTTGAGAATTGTTTGTTACATGGCAAACCGGTAGATGGATTTATCAAATCACAAGCATGTGTAGGATTGTGGGCTGAGATTTCTGCTGCAGACATGTGATGATGGGAGGTGTTCATCTTTGAATTCCTATTGAGTTCAGTGTAAGCCTCGTCATCATCTTCATCGTCTTCTTCAGATATAAACTGCTGGTCATCGTCCATGTTCATGTTAGCAAGGTCTTCATCAATCAACAACCTCTCGTCATACTCTGATGCAGGAGACTCGTTGCTAGATAATCTTTCCGATAATATGCTTGGACTTATGGATCCCGACTTAGAATCATTTATTCCCAGGTCGATGCTGTTCATGTTCACAGTGTCGGCATTGTTCATTGAAGCTTTAGCATACTCATCCAATTCCATAAAGTTCATGTTCACATCGGCTTCGGGATAGTATTCAGCTCCGGTATTGTTCATTATCAATTGGTCGAACTCATCGTCAACATGGAAGTACTTGCTTTCATCTTCATCATCATCAGACAAGTCTTCTTCGACATCTTCATCAAGGCCATCAATCATTAAGTAATCATTCTCATATCCGGGTATAATATTGTTGTTATTGTTCAAGAATTCCTGTGAGAAGTCATCTTGACCGTTAGCCTGTGCCAACTGGCTAGATGGCACAAACAAAGGAGACATCTCATCGGTCCATCTGTTGGAGTTTATCAACTCCGAAGGCTGGATGTCTGGGTTGTATAGCAAATAGTCTTCATCCTTCTTGCTAGGCATTTGGTCGTCATCCAAGGTCGTTATCCTTCTCCGTCTGTCGGGCTTCTGGGGGTATTGTTGTGGTAATGGTGGGTAGTAGGCAGTAACATCAGGTCCGGTGGCATTCAACGAGTCCGGGTTACCATAGTCAGCGAAGGGGTTGATTCTAGGTTGTGAGAATTGCATATCAACATCCATGGCGTTGAATTCATTAGCCGGGAAATTAACATTCGATGGCGCATTGTGCTTGTAGTCCACGTAGGAGTCGGGGATGGTGAGGTAGTTGGACAAACTCGAGCTGTTACTATTGTTGGAGTGCGAGTACAACTGTGCGTGGGCCACCACAGGCGATGCGTTTACCGATCCATTTCTAAATGGCAACTTTGGAGAGTCGCTGCGTTGGGTGGCAAACAGCTGTTGGTGCTGAAACGAATTCACCTGGATCGGAGAGTTGGGCAACTGATAGAGTTCCTCATCCATTATGTCTGTTATAGATCTCTTCAACGATGGCAATACTACTGATGTCATAGTACGGTTGATTCCAAAAAAAATTATAGATTGATGGCAATTTCGGAGGCAAACTCTCCTGATATATACTAAGCTTGTGGTGCTTATTAATTTGTATTGCTTTTTGTGCGCGCACGCTTGTGCCAGTATGCGAAGTGCGGACTGATGCGGCGGACATTACGAAGAAGTTGGTGACGCACCAGTTGTGGCCCCTTCCAGACCCGCACATGAAACTGTGATCAAGATGAGTCAACCATTACATGTGTCAACTAGAAGCGGAGAAAACGAGACCAGACAGGCAGAAGGGGGTCGAAGACCCGAGGAGGCTCTATGGTTCCAATGGTCCCAACGGTTCCAATGGAGGGGATCTACAGGAGAGACGGTCCGGTCTATCCGTACTTCAGATCAGATTTGGAGCCGTTTGTCTCGTGTAAATAGAGGAGCAGTTGAGGGTCATGTTCGGATTATAAACAAGAAGTGCCCGCTAATGCCGCTTCCGTATCTTGGAATTTTCTAGAATAAAAAAGGGCGTGTTGGCAAGCTCACACGAAGGGACTATGTAGTCACGTGCCGATGGGCATGGGGTCATTTTTGGAGCCCTTCATTGCGAACCTTCTCTATACCCTTCGCAGCCAACTCTTTATCTAAATAGTAGTAATCCTTGACTAACTCGCCATGGTCATCGATCTCAAATACTAGGGGCACCCCGGTAGGAACATTTATAGAAGAGATATCGGCATCGCTGACGTGGCTCAAATGCTTGATCATACTTCTGACCACCGACCCGTGAGTCACCACTAGCACCGTGCGATCCATTTGTATGAGTTGATGATTGAGGATTTCTTGGATGAAAAATGGCATGACACGCTTCATCACCATTTCCAACGATTCACCTCTGGGCAACACCGCTTTGTTGATGACATCGTTGTAACGGGCATCAATGCACACGTCCGGGGTATCAGCCAAAGGGGGTTGGCCGTGATAGTGCCGGCGGATGTATTGAAACTTTTCCTTGTCTTCACCAAGCAGTAAGAAAACATCGTGCTTGTTGCGACCCTGATACTGCCCGTAATGTCGCTCGTTCAACTGCCAGACTTTGTAATGGTCGAGCCATGCTTTGTTCAAATGGTCTAGAATACGGAGCCCGGTATCAATTGACCTGGTTAGCCTCGAAGTGTACAACACATCCGGATCCAACCCGGCGTCCTTGATAAGCTCTCCTGCACGAGCAGCTTCGTCTAGACCTTTGGCTGACAACGGGATGTCGATCCATCCACAGAATTTGTTCTCGTGATTCCATTGGGACTCGCCATGACGTAGCACTATCAATTTGTGTGAGGGCATGTTTTGCGGATGAAGTAATTGGGATGTCCAGCGCTATCGGAATGCTTCATCTTCTGATGGATGGTCGATGGCTCGGTCTGTGTGCAGGACACCACGGTCGATACCACTCCATCTGCCGAACCTTATATAGTTGGCGAGAGTTAGGTGATGGGACCTGATCTACAGGGCCTGGGATAACGACCGTGGTCCGGACCATGGGGTCAGACGACAATCGCACGTTCGAAATCTCAACTCCTTCCCGTTTTATCCGCAATCTGTGCTGCCCCATACTTTGTCCCCCTCCCCGGATAATCATCGCGCACGTTTATCCTAACGGCTTTTCCCCAATGTAACCTGGCCGGAAATGTAACATGTTGTGCGATGCAACCAGTGATGAAAAATCCCATTCAGAATTGCGCTTACTCGATAAGAATATGTCAAAGTAAACACCGCCCAGCGGCATTAGTAGATGAGTAAATATATAAAGGCTACGGCGTCCCCGGTTGGGTTAGCATATTTTCTTTGTGGCATTTAGAATGACCTACTTAAATACTCCTCCAACAACGCCTGTGGGGATTACGCACATCGAGTCGCTCTATAAACTGTTCAACATAAATTTTGTCCATTACGACACCATGCCTAATCCTTCAAAGATAAAAAAGGGAGACCCCTTCACTTGGGATGAGGTGCGGTACATAACAGCTACCAACCAACTCGAGCTCTTTGCTAGATCCCAACAGGACACCGATAACTACTTGGCATTCAAGCAGTACCTCAAGGACCACAACATCAACATTATGGACCATGTGTTGAACAATGAAGTCAAATGGGATGCAACCAGCTTGACGAGCGGTGACGCCATTTTTGTCAACCCCAATGACGTCAAGATTATCTACAATAAATTCCCCTACTATGTACCCAGCAACGTCAAGCACTTTTGTGTGTGGTCGAAGGTCAGAATTCCGGGAGACCCCAATTCTTCTGTCGGGGACATTTCTCCACAAACCAGACAAGCCATCAACAGATACGTTGAAAAGACGTTTGTGGAAAAGTACGGACTCAGTTGGGAGAATATTGTGTGGTTTCGCAACTGGGAAAGCTTACAGAGTGTCAAGAGCATCAGTCACATTCATGTCATTGTTAAAGACTTGAAGGTGCCAGACGAGGACATTGTGGAAACCAGTGGTTCGGTTTTAACTCAGGAGGAGTATGATACCATCATGGCTCAAAAATAGAATAGGTGGCACACCGGCCCCACAAAGAAAACATCATCATAGAAGGCGCTGCACCAGTTACAACCACAGATTAGTATACCCTTATGGCCCAGCACCCATTTTTGCATTACATAGCACTACTTAGATATTGTAACATCATACCCATAGAAACTCGAGTAAAATGAGGTGTAGACTATGGTGTAGCATAGACTACAGCACCAGAAAAAAGTGGTCACGATTTGGTGATACTTGCAATTGTAACACGGGACCTCATCCCATCCCCCAACCAGATGCGGGTTTTTCTGTTGCAGCCCCTATTTTGGTGCGCTATGTCGTAGTAGGCTACACTGCAATTAAAAACGTAACAATTTATTAATAATACTATAATATACAATAAGCGCAGAAATGAAACTTAACCTCCGAAACCGTACAAGGTTCTACCTTGTCTCTTCAAAGCATAAACGACATCCAAAGAAGTAACGGTCTTTCTCTTGGCGTGTTCAGTGTAAGTAACAGCATCTCTGATAACGTTTTCCAAGAACGACTTAAGCACAACTCTGACTTCTTCGTAGATCAAAGCTGAGATACGCTTAACACCACCTCTTCTGGCCAATCTTCTGATAGCTGGCTTGGTGATACCTTGGATGTTGTCTCTCAAGATCTTTCTGTGTCTCTTGGCACCGCCTTTTCCTAAACCTTTTCCGCCTTTTCCTCTACCGGACATATTGATTAATTAGTTGATATGTTAACTGTAAAGAACAAACTACCCAAGATGTGCGAACCAGTGTATTTATAACAAATGACGGCAATCCACCCCCTAGCAACAGATGTCAGTGCGGAACCTACGCCAATGGCACGGATTCCGCAGCCCAAGCAATCAGGCGGCGGCGGAAGCCACCGAATTAGCACCATGCCCCCGTTTACTCGGGCCCGGCGTAACCCTGGGCACCGCTCACCCCGTGCACCTGACTTTTGGCCATGCCAGAGGATACTATTACCTAATTGGGACGGGAGTCCAATTCTCCAAGCATTTCACCACGCCTAGAGGTGACGTCTGTTGGAGCCAAGGCAGCAGTTTGTTTTTCTCGTGCGAGAGCGTCGCGAATTTAGCGAACTTTTCTTTGCAGCAGAAGTGCGGCATGCTCTCGATTACGCGGGGTCCTGCGTATTCTCACGCCCGCGGGCAGTATTATGTTTCTTCTGCGGCTGCGAAAAGTAAATCATAACAGTGACGGGCTGACCGTGGCGAAGGTTGGTTCTGTAATCAGTAAACATTGGGTCACGTCCCGCAACCGAGAAATCATATATATAAGTTGGTCATCACACCTGATTTGTTTTCTCATTATCAAATAACCAATAATGGCTAGAACTAAGCAAACCGCAAGAAAGTCTACTGGTGGTAAGGCACCAAGAAAGCAATTGGCCTCCAAGGCTGCCAGAAAGTCTGCTCCATCTACCGGTGGTGTCAAGAAGCCTCACAGATATAAGCCAGGTACCGTCGCTTTGAGAGAAATTAGAAGATTCCAAAAGTCCACCGAACTTTTGATCAGAAAGTTGCCTTTCCAAAGATTGGTCAGAGAAATCGCCCAAGACTTCAAGACCGACTTGAGATTCCAATCTTCTGCCATCGGTGCTTTGCAAGAATCCGTTGAAGCCTACTTGGTCTCCTTGTTTGAAGACACCAACTTGTGTGCTATCCACGCCAAGAGAGTCACCATCCAAAAGAAGGACATCCAATTGGCCAGAAGATTGAGAGGTGAAAGAACTTAATTGATTTAATTCTTTATGATTGTATATTAGTAATGTATTTTTTAAGGTATCAAATGTAAAGGTTCTAGGCTTCTGTAGTTGGCATTGTGGTCTAATCACAGGTGATGCACATAGCCCACTTTTGCCTATTCATAGTCAAGCCTCGCTATATGTGTAATATTCTTCGACAGGCTCACCAGATGAGAAACCCCATTAGAAGTCGTGTATTTATGCTGGAGGAAGGAAAGCGGCAAACATGCTGGACTGTGCAAATCCCCACCCAAGCGAATATATAAGTATGTATTTGCCGTATGGCAGTTTCGATTGGATTAAGTGAGCCCCATACCAGTAACTCAAAGGTAAAAATGATGCAACTCGAGTCAAAATTTGGGTGTTCCAGAAGAAGATTCCACCGACCAAGAGAAGACTGTTAATGATCAATAATGATGATACTTTCTTTATTTTTGGTAATTCTGTAGCCTTCGAATAGTGGGAAATCGCTGCCAAGTTGATGATGATAGTAGGTAATGCAAATATGAAATTAGGAATATTGTTTGGCGTCCAGTAGTGTAGGAATCCCACATTCCAATATTTATCCTGTGCATATTGGAACAACAGCGGGACAGTATTTTGACACCACTCGCCTCGCTGTGGACAGAAGATCTGGTACGTGTATACGTTCATTCCCACAATTGTGAAAAATAACTGTATTCCCCCCAAGATAGACAATATTGAATCTTTAATACTCCTGTTATAGATAGCAAAGCTATACAAATCATGCAAATAAAAGATGCCTAGTAAAATGGAGTTGGCACGAATGGTAAAATTTAGAGCTAGGAATAATCCCGACACAATGTATAATGAGGGCGAGGTGATGGACTTGTGGGTGTATGGATACCTGAAATCGTAATGGTTGATCGAAATATCATGTAAATAAATTGTCAAGAAACTGAGAAGGTTGCTCAAATTCTCTGAGTAGCCACTCGTAAGGAATATGCCAGCAGGAGATATTATAAGCAATTTAGCGGCGATTTCCGCGAAGTGGTTCTCATTTTCAATGCCCGTCTTCGTTTGGTTTTTGGTTCTGAAGTAACTCAATGTCATCACATAGAATAACAACGATGACAAGTAGTGAATAGTATTTGAAATGGCTAAACTTAGAAGCAATTTGCCATAAAAGTTATTGTTACCCAAGGGAATCCACTTGATGAGTCTCCACCATCCAGGACAAAACACGAACGGATGCTCGTACTTGATTGGATTCACATGGAGGTCGGTGAAAAAGACAGCATCCCATGCCACGAACTTCTCTGCCACATGTGTAAGAAAGTGATTCAAGAACGGTATCCATGAAGCATTGACTAGTTGCTGTTTTGATTCCTGGAATTCTTCAAATATAATGAGAGATGACGTGTCGAACAATGTAGGCGTGAAGTATACTATCACCAACTGAACCGTTTTCACTACCAAAAATAGCTTGGTGAGGCTCTTGATCACCCCTAGTTTAGACATCGTCAACAAGGTACTGTAGTATTTATCAAATTGAGTTTTGTTTTTGTCGCGACAGATGCAAATTGATCTAATAAAATTGAAAATTGAACCTTGAGGAATTGAAAAGTAAACCCATTACTCAACCTACAATAAAACACCCTTAAAAAGAATAATTTACTATTACCATGAGCATGTCTTTTCTAAACTAGTTTATACATATGCCCAAATTTTTGTTGTATACTGGGGTTTACTTCTTTCCAAATTGAGCTTCGAAAGAGTCGATGATTCCAGCCACAGATTGAGGGTTGGCCAAGGTAGTGATATCTCCCAATTGGTCAGCTTCATTAGCAGAGATCTTTCTCAAGATTCTTCTCATGATCTTACCAGATCTAGTCTTTGGCAAGTCACCAACGATAATCACACTCTTTGGAGCAGCAAATGGACCGATTTCCTTTCTCACTTGCAATACCAAGTCCTTTCTCAAAGCAAAGGCTTCTTCAGAAGTTTCATTACCGTTGATGTGGTCGGCAGCTTCATCCTTCAAGGCAACGTAAGCAACGACAGCTTGACCAGTTAAGTCGTCGTTAATACCAACAACAGCAGCTTCGGAAACACCGTGGTGTTCAATCAAGGCAGCTTCGATCTCAGCGGTAGACAATCTGTGACCAGAAACATTGACGACATCATCAACTCTACCTCTGATCCAGTAATATCCATCATGATCTCTGGCAGCACCATCACCAGTGAAGTAATAACCTGGGTAAGGGTTCAAGTAAGTGTCCATGTACTTACCATGGTTTCTCCAAACGGATCTAGCCATTGATGGCCAAGTTTCCTTGACGGCCAAAACACCTTCAACATCATTACCGGAGATTTCTTTGCCGCTCACTGGGTCTATGAGACAAGTTTGAATACCGAAAAATGGTAATGAAGCAGAGCCTGGCTTGTTTGGAGTGATACCAGCAATTGGAGCAATGAAATGCGATCCAGATTCAGTTTGCCAGTAAGTATCGGAAATGTGACATTGTCCCTTACCTACCTTTTCGTTGTACCATTCCCAAATATCTGGAGAAATTGGTTCACCAACAGAACCCAAAGTTCTCAAAGAAGATAAGTCATACTTCTCGATTTCAGCTTCACCTGACTTTCTCAATAATCTCAATGCAGTTGGAGCAACGTAGAAGTGAGTGGCCTTATGCTTTTCAACAATTTGCCACAATCTACCGAAGTCAGGGTATGCTGGAGTACCTTCGAACACAATAGTTGGGATACCCAAAGCCAATGGACCATACAAGGCGTAGGTGTGACCAGTAATCCAACCAACGTCACCAGCAGTGAACAAGACGTCTTCTGGGTGGACATCGAAGATGTATTTGGTAGTTAAAGCAGCACCTAAGAGGTATCCAGCAGTAGAATGAACAACACCCTTAGGAGTTCCAGTAGAACCAGAGGTGTACAATAAGAACAATGGATCCTCAGAGTTGACAGGAACTGGAGGGAAGTAACCGGCGAACTTCTTGGTTTCTTCATCCCAGTAAAAGTCACGGCCCTCCTTCAAGGTGATGTTTTCATTACCAGTTCTCTTGAAAACCAAAACCTTTTCGACAGAAGGACAGTTAAGTAAAGCTTCATCGCACAATTTCTTGATGTTGACTGTCTTACCACCACGACGACCTTCATCACAGGTGATAAGAGCCTTACACGAGGCATCGTTGACACGATCCTTAATGGAACCGGAAGAGAAACCGGCAAAAATAACGGAATGGATAGCACCGACTCTGGCAACTGCCAACATGGCAATAATGGCTTGAGCGGTCATAGGTAAGTAAATGGCAACAGTGTCGCCCTTCTTGACTCCCCAAGAGTTCAAGACACCAGCGACCTTGGAGACTTCACGCAACAATTCGGCGAAAGTCAAGATCTTTGAGTCGGCTTCATCATCAGCTTCGTAAATAATTGCTGGTTTGTCTGGGGTAGCGAGGGCATGTCTGTCTACACAGTTGTAGGACGCATTCAATTCACCACCGAGAAACCAGGCAGCATCACCATGTTTCAAAGAACCAGACTTGACACTGGTGAAGTCTCTGTCCCAGTCCAACAACTCCTTGGCGTAGGATCCAAAAAAAGATTCTGGGTCCTTGACGGACTTTTCATAAAGTTCATGGTATTGATTCAAATCTTTCAAGTGTCCATTTCTTGGTTGTCTTTCGAAAAATTCCTTTGGAGTATGACGAGGAGTAACCCCGTTGGCTTCGTGGACAATACTGTGACTAGGTGAAGAAGTCATGTTTCTAATGTCAATCTCCGAATACTTGAAAGTTAGTAAATGAACGATTAATTTTATTAATCCCTTGGGAACATTCTAATCATAATGTCGAGACTGATACCAGTTGCAGCTGCTTTCCCTTCTGGCTCGATTGTACTTCTCCCTTTTCTTTTGTTGCCGGTCTAATTTTCAAATCAAGGGGCCACAAGCTGCCGATCACCAGATTTTGCCAGCACGGCGGGACATTGATGGGAGAACATTGTCGGGGGCGCCATTTTCTGCCATGGCGTTAGGCAATTTGTTACTTACCTTTCAGATCGTTCTAGCGCCTGCTGTGTTTGGAACTATCACTAAGATGAAGAGTGAGATCTGTCTAATTGACTGCCAACATTTTGACTAAATGTTGTAAAAAAATTCACTGCTCACGCTGCCTAAACGAGCGCATTACGGCATTAGGTGGGGAAGACAAAACGTGCCATTGCCAAAGCAGTTTTCGATGCTACGGGTGTGTAAATGTAGATTCAGTTATATACGCTGTTCCATATTCGTTGGTGAAGTCTGGCCTTGCTTTTGCTGGCCCAAATTGACTGTACCGTCCCCCTATCCATCCTTAACGGGTTGGTACATAAGCTTTACTCCGGACTGTATACAGGAAATGGGCTGCGCATTTTTGTTGAACGTTGAGATAAGCCCAGGGTTGAGAGTATTGTTAGCGGGGGAGGGACCATCGAGGGGTCGGAGTTTACCACACCACCGCAAAGCACAAGTTTAGTCCCAGCACTGGTATTGGTAGTAATTTGCTTCTATACTCTGCCAACACCTCAATTCGTCGAGGGAAGCCAAAATGGACTCCAATTGGTTCCAACAAAATTTGTTGTGGTACGACTTTAAAATGTTGGAACCAACTCACTATGACAGTTCATGCGCACTTATGTAAGCAACGGCCGCTGCTTATGTTCATGGCCCTCACAATTGGTGTGTACTACAAACACATTTTCTGTAACTTTCTATTATCATGATATATACATCTAGCAGATTCTAGTAGTGTATCTCTAAATAATGAACAACCCATAAATATGACAACAACATAAAACCGCAATAATAAACCGTAACCGTAGCCAAATATCATCATTTATTATTAGCTTGGTCTAACCTTCTGTCCATTTTTTGTTCGTTTAATTCGTTTAATCGACTTCTTCAACAGTTGGTCCGTCGTTACCAGGGGCAGCACCACCTGGGGCAGCACCTGGGAATCCACCTGGAGCAGCACCTTCTGGGGCAGCACCAGCTTGGTAAGCCTTAGACATAACTGGGTTGGCAACACCTTCCAATTCCTTTTGCTTGTCAGCAAATTCTTCTTGGGTGGCGGTTTGGTTAGCATCTAACCATTGGATAGTTTCGTCAGCAGCCTTGGTGACGGTTTCGACTTCAGAAGCTTCCAACTTGGACTTGAATTGTTCGTCACCGAGAGTAGACTTCAAAGAGTAAGCGTAAGATTCCAAACCGTTCTTGGCTTGAACTCTGGAAGCTTCCTTTTCATCTTCTTCCTTGAACTTTTCGGCTTCAGAAACCATCTTTTCGATGTCTTCCTTAGACAATCTACCCTTGTCGTTGGTGATGGTAATCTTTTGAGTCTTACCAGTACCCTTTTCCAAGGCAGAAACGTTCAAGATACCGTTAGCATCAATGTCGAAGGTGACTTCAATTTGTGGGGTACCTCTTGGAGCTGGTGGGATACCAGACAATTCGAACTTACCCAACAAGTTGTTGTCAGCAGTCTTAGCTCTTTCACCTTCAAAGACTTGAATCAAGACACCTGGTTGGTTGTCGGCGTAAGTAGAGAAGGTTTCGGACTTCTTGGTTGGGATGGTAGAGTTTCTTGGAATCAACTTGGTCATGATACCACCAGCAGTTTCAATACCGAGAGACAATGGAGCAACATCCAACAACAACAAGTCTTGAGTCTTGGAGGAAGTGTCACCGGACAAGATAGCAGCTTGAACAGCGGCACCGTAAGCAACAGCTTCATCTGGGTTGATAGATCTGTTTGGTTCCTTACCGTTGAAGAAGTCAGAAACCAACTTTTGGACCTTTGGAATTCTGGTAGAACCACCGACCAAGACGATTTCGTCGACTTGGGACTTGTCGACCTTGGCATCTCTCAAGACCTTTTCGACTGGTTCCAAAGTAGATCTGAACAAATCTTGACACAATTCTTCGAATCTAGCTCTGGTGATAGAAGTGTAGAAGTCAACACCTTCGTACAAGGAGTCAATTTCAATGGAGGTTTGAGCAGAAGAAGACAAAGTTCTCTTAGCACGTTCACAAGCAGTTCTCAATCTTCTCAAAGCTCTTTGGTTAGTGGACAAGTCCTTCTTGTTCTTTCTCTTGAATTCGTTAACAAAGTGGTTAACCAATCTGTGGTCGAAATCTTCACCACCCAAGTGAGTGTCACCAGCGGTAGCCTTGACTTCGAAGATACCATCTTCGATAGACAACAAAGAAACATCGAAAGTACCACCACCCAAGTCGAAAATCAAGACGTTCTTTTCTTGTTCATCCTTCTTGTCCAAACCGTAAGCAATGGCAGCAGCAGTTGGTTCGTTAATGATTCTCATAACGTTCAAACCAGCAATCAAACCGGCATCCTTGGTAGCTTGTCTTTGAGAATCGTTGAAGTAAGCTGGGACGGTAACAACGGCATCGTTAACTTGAGTACCCAAGTAACCTTCAGCAGTTTCCTTCATCTTACCCAAGATCATAGAAGAGATTTCTTCTGGAGTGAAAACCTTGGTTTCACCCTTGTATTCAACTTGAATGTTTGGCTTTCCACCCTTGTCAACGACCTTGAAAGGGAAGTGCTTAACATCACCTTGAACTTCAGCGTCATTGAACTTTCTACCAATCAAACGCTTGGCGTCAAAGACAGTGTTAGCTGGGTTCATAGCAGCTTGGTTCTTGGCGGCATCACCAATCAATCTTTCGGAATCGGTGAAACCAACGAAAGATGGAGTAGTTCTGTTACCTTGATCGTTGGCAATAATTTCGACACGATCGTTAGCGAAGTGTGCAACACAGGAGTAGGTAGTACCTAAATCAATACCAACAGCTTTAGACATTTTCAATTAATTAGTATAATGAAGAGAAAAGAAAATTTTCAATTCTTGGATTTCAATGGCTTTTTAAAAGGCGACTGAGTCGGTGAAATTTATTTGACAAAATTTCCACCGGTTTCGACGAGATTCCGTCAAATCGCACACAAAACTGAAAAAGAGCTTGCACCCAAACCATTTGGAACCTCGTGGAAGGGAGTGGAAGGTTTTTTTCAGACGCAAAAACGTTATCCAGAAGCTCTCTGCACGTGACCGCTAGCAACAGCGCCCCCATGATGTAATGTCTACGTAATTAAGCTTCTTTTGGAACAAAAGTCGTTTATTGTAACGAGATACAAATAGTACAGTTCTACTAGGAATTCCTAGAAATTCAAGTCGTCTTCTCCTTAGTGTAGTCATTAACTAAGAAGAACTTGCCTGCTTGTCTCACAGCATGCTTTAACGAAGCCCATCCTTGTTTCACGGCTGGCACTTCGACTGAATTGACCAAAGAATCAACCTTGACCTCGAGGGATTTGACGTAGTTTCTAGTGAAGATCGACTGTTCATATCTAGTCTTGATAAACACTGTGTAAACCACAAATGGAACCAAGGATCTTCTTCTGAAAGTGATCAATCTCACAAATAACCACAAGTAGGCATAAATTTCAACCACACTTCCCAATTGGACGGACTTGACGTTGTTATTGGAGACAAAGGTACCAATCTGGCCAGATACTGGGTGTTTATCAAGCCCAAACACTGGCAACAAGTAGGTTTGGATGTAAGCCAAGGTATGGAATACCGAATACAAGCCGAATGGCAACAATGGCAACAAAACATAGGGCCTCAAGAAGAGGAATGCGGCACTAAGTAAAAAGTACTGGGCGTTATCGTTCTTGATCACAGACATGGCGTTAGAACCACTCTTTTGGAACAATTGGAAAAGTAAAATTCCAAAACTTTCAAGGATACCGATCAACGTCACCGAGTACCAGAACTTGGAACAACGAACACCAATCTTGAGGTACGTCAAGGAGTAGAAGAATAACCCTACCAAGGTGAACACATGGCCCACAAACCAAGCAAATTGCAATGATTGGAGCAGGGAAATGAATAATTGTTTGTTGAAGCCTGGCTTTGTTGTTCCCGAGGAAGAACTGGTGGAAGCAGCCGGAGTGTCTTGGGGCTTCTCAGTCTTGTCGGTCTTTGATGGTGGAACGTTGGACATTGATTGGGATTAAAAAGAACAAGTAGGATAGTTTCTTCAGTTTACTGCGAGCAAACTCGAGGACGGTTTTTTGCTGCTACGTCAGGCACAGTATTGCACCGTGAGCATCTTCACTCACATAGAGGTTATGAGCTTACACCCTACAATAGGTCACTGTGGAACAGCAGTCAAGGCCCCTGATCGTTTCAGGCGCTGAGTACCCGTGCCACAAATCTATATCCGAGAATTTGGTATCGATAATACTCTACTAGTTGAGCCCTAAGTCAGTTGAATAGCTTACTTGGCACCGCGGCCCATACTTTTGTCACCACGGCCCCTTACCATTCCAAGGGTAGTGCGACCGAAAATAAGATGTTTCACAAGCTACACTGCATCACATTTGAAACATATATTAATGAAATTGACAAGTATAAAAGAGTTATTATGGATAAAGCTAGGCGAACTAACGCAAGAATCCCTTACGGGTCTTGGTAGGAACTGGAGAGCTGGCAGCTGGCTCCGATGGCAAAGTCTTCTGCTTTTCTAATTGAACCTTCTTATCTTCCAACAACTTTATTTGCTTGGTTAATTTGTCCTTCATTTCTTTATGCCTAGAGAAAAGATCGGCTTCAGACCTTTGTAATTTCTTCTCCTTTTCGGACACCTTTTGTTGGAAAACCGCCTTCATCTCTGCCTCCATCTTTGCTAACTTGGCCTCGTGTAATGCCCTTTCTTCTTCTTGTTTAGCGAGTGGGTCAAATTCTCTGAAAACAGAGTGGTCTTGAACAATTCCCATTCTGGTTAACTTCTCAGATCTGTACTTTTCATACAAGGTGTTTGCAGTGCTTTCTTTCAATTCTTCCAAGAAGTTTCTCACCAACAATTGACGCAATTTGATGAAATCATTGTGGTCCTCGTTGTCAACTTCAATAACACCCCATGGGTAACTTCTTCCTCTGACAATACGCCCGTCTGGTGCTTCAACTTCCTTGGTAGATCCAACAACAGCAAACGGGAACTTACTCAAGATTTGTCTGGTGTTCAATACAGTTTCCTCGTCTTCATTTTCGAAATCAAGAGGTCTGAAAGTCTTGATACCTTGATGTTTGATGTCATCCGAGATTCTCTGTTTGAACTCGGCAATTTCTTCGCTGGTTAAGGTATCAGATTTAGCAATGATTGGAATCAAATTCACTTTTTCATGCACTTGTTTCATCAAAGTGATGTCCAAAGCTCTCAAGCTGTGGCCAGTGGGTTCAATGAAGTAAAGGAACGCGTGAACTCTTTCATCGTTGATGGTGGCTCTATTTATTCTGCTTTCTGCTTCCAAGTATGAGTCGAAACGGCTGTTGATTTCGTCCAAAATCACTTTCCACGAGTTGTTGTTATTGATAGATTCACCAAATCCTGGAGCGGTGATAACATTCAACTTCAACTTGACTCCGTCTTCTTCGATTTCAGCGGTGGTACTTTTGATCTTAACCGAGGTTTCGGTTTCCTCTTGCTCATCAACATCATTGCTGGAATCAGTTTTCAAGATTTCACGGTTGAAAAGGGTATTGATCAAGGTGGCCTTACCCAAGCCAGATTCACCCACAGCCATGATGTTCAAGCCGAAGCCTCTTCTGATGGACTTTCTGTGCCATTGCTTTGGCAAATTGGCAAAACCGACATAGCCATTCAACTTTCTTTTGATGATCTTTACTTCTTGAGGAATGGTGTCCTTGATAGGGTTGGAAAGCGGAGCTTCTACTTCTGCTAGAAATGTTAATACATCATCCACATGATTCCTTAAAGACCGTATTACATACCTGACGTCATGTTTGGATTTGTTTCAAAGGGTATAGAATTGAATGGAGTCGAAACGTTCGTGCTGGCGTGTCAAATTTCAGTGGCTCGATATTAGTGGTTGACGTTCCAAACGGGTAATACCACTCTAGTGCCTGGTTGATATGGTAGATATGAGTATCCAGTGAGACTACCTTATTGTTATTGACAATTGGTAGATTCCAAGATTTCAATCAACAAGCAGCGGTTATTCTTCTCTTGTTTTTATGATTCGGATTTTTGTTTGTGAACGAGGCCGAAAAGAAACGATCGACGTGTCGAGCACATGACACACATTTTCAGGGGAAGTACGGCGTATAAACACGAACAACCAGGGTCAAAGGTACTCTGGTTCTGATGTCTTGGAAGGGCTACGACTGTACGGTAACACATGTATCTGATTTATAGCTACAAGATTTGGGGTTCATGGAACCGGTGGACGTGTCTTGTAGTTTGACGTTTCGCTATAGCCCTGTTTTCAAGGCGAGAGCCTCCGCGCACGAGCGTGTTTGCTCGTCAATTTTCTCCGTCTAAGGGCTGGAAGCAAGCTGACGGGCGTGTTTAACGTAACAAGATGAATTTTCATGGCATTCTAAACTAGACAGGTGTGTTCCTGGGCATTGAATGAGGGTACTCAAGGATTCTCAATACTTAGCGAATTTTTTTTATGCTATTGTGATGAATTTTTATTATTTTAGCCGAATTTTCCCCACAATCTAAGTTTTTATCCAAACCTAGACCATCATATTATACTGTAGTACCATCAAACTACCTAATTTCCCATAGGTAAAAATTAACGATTCTACGGAATTGTATAATTTTAGCTATATTTTTCAGGAATTTTTAAATTATCTTCCTTCTTAACTATGACCTCCAACAATTTACAAAAATAGAAACAAAAAATTCAGACGATAATATTAATTGCAGAACACCCTTTTCTTTGTTGATAGTCTGACGGTTAATCTACTCTTGATCCTCTTTTGATTATTTTCATCCATGATTACATAATCACAACAAAAACCCGTGTTGCCCCTATATACATGTTACTTCAGTATTTGATCCAAACCTTCCAATTGATCCAACAAAAACTCCAATCCCAATCTGGCGAACTCAGTCATATTGCCTGCTCTACCTGTGTTGCCGGTTTCTCTCGAACAAGACACTTCCTTGTTGGGGCCACTGAGACCAAGAAATACCGTGCCCACCTTAGCCCCATTTGTCTGTTCGGTATGATCTTCCTCTGAACTACCTAAGTGGAGATCAGATGATGGTCCTGCAAATCCAGTTTCAGATAGAACATAAGTAGAGCCCAATTCGTATTTAGCAGTACGGGCAAGCTTTAAGGCAACTTGTTCTGAAGGCCCCATATATTGGCTGATCTCAACGTCAGACCACCCAGACAATTTAAGTCTTTGCTTGAGCGAATACACCAACTTTCCTCCTATGTAGAAGTCAGAGGCTCCAGGTACAGTGACTAGGTAGGCCGAGATGAGTCCTCCACACGCGGCTTCTGAGATGGCCAAGGTTTCCTTTCTGGAGCGTAAGATTTTGGCTATTTTGGATACCAATACCTGAACGTCTTGTGGCGGAAAATCCATAGCTGATGTAATTGGGGACAGTACGAGCTAAAAGGTATGGGTTGGTAGAAATGATCTCGCAGATGGTACCCGAGGTAGTGCATGTACCACACCAACTCAATGCACCCAGTGGCGATCCATAAGACTCAACAGAAGATACCTGTTATCCGTGGTCATGTCGAAAACGTTGAAATTTAACGCTGGAAAGGTCGAATACGACGAAGAAACAAAAAGATGCAACCCATTGCCACATAAGGGAGTGATTTCCATCAAGCCCAGTAGTGAAGACCCTGATTTCCTTGCATTTACTTGGTCTCCTAAGCCTGACTTAACAGTAGGAGGGACAGTGGATAAGGATGAATTACTTCTTATTCCGGGGGATGTGAGTTTTAAGCATATCAAATCATGTCCTACGGGCCGTGTATTTGGCTTGACATTTTTAAGTTCGGGAGCTAAGCATTTGTATTGGTTACAAGACGTGGGGGACATCGATCAACCGGGGTTGCTTACAGAAAAGGATTTGAGAATTGTGAAACAAATCAATGAATTGATATCAATAGGTGAAGACGAAGAGGAGGAGGATGTTGAGGTTGATGAGTCCAAAGACGTGAAGCAAGAAGCCGAGAGCAACCAGTAAGTATCATTATAATAAAAGCATTTATTCTTGTGAAGAGTAACACTAACTAGTCAGATTGCTCAGTAGTGCGCCAGGGTCCGAAATAGTGACGCCAGCGGCGATGCAGCAAGCTCGCTCAGATGTGCCTATAACGTCTATCAGCAATTTTTTACAGCCTCAATTGGTGCAAAAGCACTTAGAAAAGTTATCGCCGCAAGAACTCCAAGTGTTGGCGGACCAATTACCTTCAGGGGGCAGTAGTGGCCCCGATACTAAAACAGAGATTATGGATGTTTTCAGTAGCGGTTTTTTCAAGCTGTCGTTGCAAAAGTTAAGCGAACAATTACTCGAAGGAAACGGCGCTGGATACTTGCTAGCACAAGCTCTTAAGTATGACTACAAACAAGAAGGAATAGATGGGTTTCTTGAGGGTATCCGGCTGTTGACTAAAGAGGAAGATTCAAAAACTCAACAACCACATGACTAGGACCTATATGCATAGAGGCTTCGCTCAACGCTCATGACGTCATTAACAAAGCAATCGATTTTCACTATATATTGATGAATGCTGTCCCCGCAATTTAGATAATATACAATCGTAACGGTATATACTATTATGAGTAAGATCGAGTTAGTTACCCAGCCCGATGAGGACGAAACGATGTCTCGGAGCCAGTCGATGGAGGCCACTATCAAGAAGCTAAGACAGTTGGTGGAGGATAATCCGGTCCCGGAAGACTCTGAATCCGAGGAAGAAGAAGCAGAAGAGACAAATGCTACAAGCAATGCTGGGGATCAACGACCCCGAGGCCTTACCCCGACCAGACTGTATTCTTATGCGGTGCTAAAGGACTGTCGAGAACACGAGAAAGAGGAAGGCGAGAAAGACAACCTGGAAAAGCATGAAACGAATGACAAGCAAGGCAAACAAGGCAAGCACGAAAAGCCAGAACAAGAGTATGACGATGATGGGTTTGTCATACCTATGGGCAAAATTCCTCTCGATGGTCACTTTTCTACCAGAGAAATCAAGCACTTGATCGAGTTGGCCCAAAAAGAAGGGTTTTTGAACGATATCGACATCAAGGTTTTGAATCATAGTGATAAATTGGGCGACAAAGTTGTGCTAGCAGATCATGAGCAACAGACAGATAAGCCGAGGCACAAGGGACCTTCGAAAGAATGTGGTCTCAGGAAAACTCCCGAAGACCCTGAAACCCTCAGGGCCCGAGAATTTGCTGAAACTACAACAGTGTAGTACTCACATGTCTAGAAATATTCATGAATTATCTGCCAATAGAATACATATGCGCAAAACAGAATCTCCGTATTTGCATGTATAGACCCATCCTGATTTATGTTAACTATTCCTCTCACTAGATGTCTATATGTAGTCCTAGATTCTATAGTTGTACGCAGCAGCAGGAACAAAGAACAGAGACTTGTCTTCGCGTATTTCACACTCTCAAACGGAATCATTTGGTCACAATACGAGAGATTGTACGAGAGAGTGTTCCACACTAGCCCTCCGAGGATTTCATTCCATTTGCTACCCCACTGCTATCACTCCAGTCTGTTCTGGATCCATTCCAACTTGCGGTGATCGATATTCGTCAATTATGGAAGCGCCTTCGCTATCACGAACGCGATCTTCACGCATAGTGTTATACATCCTTACCAGCTTGGGGTTTCTTCTTTCTGCATTAACCGGCTACTTGTATACCCGGAACCTTGTTGGGGCCGATCTACCCGGTTGTCGATTAGTATGGATGGGTCCATCGTATGCCAGGATCTCTGGCTTCGATGAATCCCACACGAAATTTGCTTCCAAATACTCGTTATATTTATACAGAGAACAAGATCAGGACCCTATACCGGAAGAAAATGGTGAAAATGCATTCAATTTGAATGGAATCCCCGTTCTATTTATCCCCGGTAACGCTGGAAGTTACAGACAAGTACGATCAATTGCATCAGAATCTTCCAATTTGTACGTCGACGAATACATCCATAAGTGGGGGCATTTGAATCCAAACGCCAAGAACCTAGACTTTTTTGCTGCTGATTTTAATGAAGACTTTACCGCTTTCCATGGAAGAACAATCTTGGACCAAGCAGAATATCTTAATGAGGCAATTAAGTTCATTCTAGATTTATATTCAGTACAGCCCAATCCCCCAAAGTCAATAATAGTGGTTGGCCACTCCATGGGAGGTGTTGTTGCCAGAATAATGCTCTCACTTGGTAATTATTTGCCAGAATCGGTAAATACTATTATCACTTTGGCTTCTCCTCATGCTGCCGCCCCGTTGACGTTTGATGGCGATTTGCTCAGTATTTATTCTGCAGTTGATCGTTTCTGGTACGATGGTTACCACTCCAATTCTTCTGTTGCTAGATCAAGGCTTGCGAACTTATCTTTAATTTCTATAACTGGTGGGTTACTTGATTCAACACTACCTGCAGATTATACTACCTTGGGATTCCTAGTGCCACCTACGAATGGGTTCACCGTATACACTACGGGTATTCCACTGGTATGGACAGGCGTGGATCACTTAGCAATTGTTTGGTGTAGCCAGTTACGGCGTGTTTTATCTCGGTTATTAATGGAAATCACAGATGTCAACCAAAGTTCAAGAACAGCATCTTTAGATGAAAGAATGAGAATCTTTAGAAAATACTTGCTATCAGGGTTCGAAGAATATGCTTCCCAAGATTTTGTCGGCAAATTGGGCACCGATAACACAATTAACTTAAAATTAGATACCCAGAACATTAATACCATGACCATTGGAGGAGAAAATCTGATGAAACTCAAGAAGGATACCCACGGTGGGGCCACTGATAAGAGAATGAACTTATTCCACATTCCTAAGGACCAAGAGGAAAAATCTCAATTTTCGTTACTAAGTTCTAGTGCTATACAAAACTGGGACAGAGAAAGTTCAGAAGCGTCAGTATTGCTTTGCAACAATGATTCCAATGACAACGACAAAGATGTATTTGATTACACGAGCGAAAGCACTCAACAATATGTTGCATTAAGATGTGTGGATGTGGCCAGCGATGCCCATATGGTACCCAGATCATCTGCAGACTCCTTAATGGATTCTTCTTTTGGAGGAGAGCTAGAGCCTTACTATGCACTTCAATTCGACTCAAACATTCTTTCTAAATATGACGTGGCATTGGTTACTACAAAACAAGATCGAAATGCTGATTTCTTTTTATTTGCAGAGATTTCAGACACTAAAAATTCACAATTATACTCGGGTGAAGATATGTTCACATTATTCAGAAGGGGAGGTACGGATATTTCTTTGCCTGCTGATAGACCACTCGCAGTTAATATCAAAATTCCTGGAGCATGGAGCAGTGTTCTAGCATATCGTCTTAGGGTCAAATACTCCAAGGACGAAACGGCCGGAAACCCACCATTTAGATCATTTATTAGACAGTGGGTTGAGGATCCCTACGAGACTAAGTGGCATATTGATATTGATAATGGTCAAACTATTCCCATTACCATGCACGGGGTAGCGCCATTTGTACCATTTAAGCTGAAGTACCTGACACTTAATTTTGAATTATGGAGCTCGACTCACGCAGAACTATCACCCGTGGATGTGCTTGTTCAAATCGATTATCTTAATAGTTTGAGGTTGCTTGTATTGAGATATAGGCTCGCGATAGTGGCAGGCTGTGTGCTGATTGTGTTATGTGTGCTTATGATTCAACTCAGGGTTTACGTCACCTCAAGTAAGTTTCCTAATTTTGTTTATGGGTTATCCATGTTGAATTCGAAAAAATCACTAATTTCGATCATGGGAGTTCTATTAATTCTCAACCCTTTGATGCGTAACAATACTATTCAGAAGTTGATGAATCTTATTGACCCTGTTGTCCTCAGAAATTCAAATGAAATTAATTTGAGTCTCCACAGTGATTTCAAGATCAATTCGTTTTATTTGGGATTAGAGGAGTTATGGCTTTGGCCAATTGGTGCTGTGTTATATTTCATATCTACATTTTTAGTGTTCGCCAGTTATCAAATATTGGTGAACACAGGGGCCATGATAGCTTTGATCATTAGAACCACTGGAAGTAGGGTACAAAGATACAGAAACCAACAAGGAGAGAAAATAACCAACGGTGGAGATGCAGCGTCTCAGAAACCGTCTTTCATATGGGCGAACCGTCGGTATCTCATGGTAATTTTATTACTCTTGATGATCCCCCTTTACGCACCATATCAATTCGTCTACATTGTATGCTTTGTCATTCAAATCATTACGTTGATCAAAATCCTTCTCAGAAACAATGGGAGCAGCGACGCAAACCTTTTCAATTACCAGATGTCAATTCTTATGTTATTGTTGTGGGTATTGCCTATCAATGTTCCTATATTGATAGTTTTTGTCCATAATATTAATGTCAACTGGAAAACACCATTTAGTTCGCATCATAACTTTCTATCGATTGTGCCAATATTGTTATTAGTGGAGAGAAATACCGTGATGACGAAGTTACCAAAAATGAACAAGGGACATGGAGCACTCAAGTGGTTCACAGTATATTTTGTTTTCTACTGCTTAATTTATGGGATTCGTCATACATTTTGGATCCATCATTTACTTAACGTCATGTGTTGTTTTTTGCTCAGAATTTACTTCGAAAACGAGGCAATAGACAACAAACAAAACTAATTAAGTACTACATATTTATTGGATATTTCCATGTTCATTAAACTAATATACACTCAACCTAATAACGTTACAAAATTAAATAAAAGAAATGAAGTTCAAAACGCTTAGTTGGAAGCAGAGGAGTACTTGGTGACAGCTCTAGTACCTTCGGAAACAGCGTGCTTAGCCAATTCACCAGGCAAGATCAATCTGACAGCAGTTTGAATTTCTCTGGCAGAGATAGTAGACTTCTTGTTGTAAGCAGCCAACTTGGAAGCTTCGGAAGCAATTCTTTCAAAGATATCGTTAACGAAAGAGTTCATGATAGACATGGCCTTTTGAGAAATACCAGTGTCTGGGTGAGTTTGCTTCAACACCTTGTAGATGTAAGAAGAGTAAGTTTCCTTTCTGGTCTTAGTTCTTCTCTTGGAGTCACCAGAAGAGGAAGCAGTCTTCTTAGCAGCTGGCTTCTTCTCAGCTGGGGCTTTGGAGGCAGGTTTCTTTTCAGCTTTTGGTGGGGCCATTTTGATTGATTAACAAGATAGAGTTTACTGAAGCAGAGGGGGTTAGGGCAATTGGCTCCTTTATATACCCGCGAATAGATCACGGGATGATAGATGGATGGCGCCCCCATAATCCCAGCAGCAGTGGACACATGGACGAATTAGGAAGGAGCGCGAGCAAGAATCTCCAGAAGACGTCCGGGAGAGTGCGCGAGACCGTTCCCATAACAAACATTGGCCATGTTAACTGTGGGAATCGGCACAGGAGAGTCGCTGGGAGCGGTGCGTGTCGGTTTAAGAGTTACGCACCGGGCGCGGTAAATCGGGGACTATCTTCGCGAACGAGTTTGTGTGAGCACGGCGCGGTAAACCTGAGCACTAACAAATGACCAAGAAGTCCCGTGCCCGCGTCATAAAACAGCGTATAAATATCGGGGTATCCCCTAAACACGATTGATTCATCAAAACTATAACTAAAATTTAAATATGTCAGGTGGTAAAGGAAAAGCCGGTTCGTCCGAAAAAGCATCTACTTCCAGATCCTCTAAGGCTGGATTGACTTTCCCAGTCGGTAGAGTTCACAGATTATTGAGAAAGGGAAACTACGCTCAAAGAGTTGGTTCTGGTGCCCCAGTGTACTTGACCTCCGTCTTGGAATACTTGGCCGCTGAAATCTTGGAATTGGCTGGTAACGCTGCCAGAGACAACAAGAAGTCCAGAATTATCCCAAGACACTTGCAATTGGCCATCAGAAATGATGAAGAATTGAACAAGTTGTTGGGTCACGTCACCATCGCTCAAGGTGGTGTCTTGCCAAACATCCACCAATCCTTGTTGCCATCCAAGAAGGCCGCTAAGCCAGGAAGCGCTTCTCAAGAATTATAATCGGTTGAAAGGTCTACGGTTGTACTATAACTATTTAATTCTTTTGTAACGTTTCATTGCCGCTTGCAGTGTTTATTTTTATTATGTGTTTGCTGCGTACAAACTAGTGTATATTAGTATTAATGAGATAGTTGATTTAAACTCAATTGTAGAAACGCGAAAAATTTATCATTCATCACACATCTGTTTGTTATACTGTCAACAACATGGAGAAGTTTTCCAACTGGAGAGATAAGGGGACAGGGATTTCCCCGTTTATGCCTGCTGCCACTCCTTTTTCCGTGGCCACGTCCCCTCAGAAGGCATGGTTTCTTCTCCTTAAATCCGTCATCTTCATCACCAGAGTTCCCTTGATTGCATTACTTTGGGTAGCATACTACCTTTCGTCGCTGAACGCTGTTTTAAGACTTCTTTTACTAGTATGTTTTGGATTCAATAAGCTCGACGTCCTGGTAGATGGAATAAAGCGTTCCAATGTGAAGGCGATCAATGCCACTCTTCCAAAAGTCAATGATGTGGTGGTAGTCAATTATGTATCGCCAATTGATGGACTTATTTATGCTTTAGTGAGTGGGGTTTCATGGAATAAGATTGTTATTGCAGTTCCAGATAACAACGGACAATGGTATGTTCATTCTGTGTGGTCACTTTTCGGAAATACCTTTGGTATCTCACCAAGTGGTAATGCTACCAAATTCACGCTTGAACAATACCAACACAAGGTTGTGTTTCTCTTGTTAGAGGGCACTCCTTCCAACAACAAGGCATTACTTCCATTCCGAAAGTTGCCCGTGAATTTCTTTCCTAAGGATACGGTTATTAAGTCCGTAGTGTTGAAAATCCCACCTCACTTGACTCTCCCCATTCCTCGCTGGTCCAAACTAGGCTATTTGCTTGAATTGGTTACGCCAGTGCAGACAAAGAATAATTTGATCAAGGCAAAGATCTACACGTTCCCTAAATGGGATGTTCATGAAGTTCGTAATTCGTTTGCTATTAATGGGTTAAGTCCAGTGGGCGATGCTCTCGACATTGAAGGAAAGCAACGTTTTTATGAATACTGGGGAGACTATAAGGTAAAAAAGGATCAATAGAGGTTCCACTTACGTTGGAAGCTAATAATAAAACCCATCTGAAGTCATCCTCAACAGGGTCATATACTTGTAGCAATAACCACTGCCCATTATCTCAGAGGGCTTGCCTCGCGTATTCTCGTTTCCAGTTGATATTTGTGGTCTTTACCGGCATCGGTTTCTCGGCGTCTGTGCTCATGTTTGTCTTTCTTTCTTTCACGACGATGCAGTTTATTGTGACCGTCGTGATCACGGTGACGACTGCTCCGATGTCTATCCTTTCCAACTCTGTGGGCGTCTTTTCTTGCGTAGTTTGCCATTGGGTCACGCAATTCGTCATCGAATCCAGCCATCGGGTCTCTCAACTCATCGTCCACTGACGGTTCCTCTATTAATTTCCTTGAAGGGTCTACAATTGGATCCTGTTTGTCTAATGCCTCTATCTGTGGTAGTTCAGGCACAAGCTTGGCATAATCGATGAGATAGTCATCTTCGCTCTCGTCTCCTTTCAACTTGAAGTATGTGTGATCCACCTTGATGGACCTGTCGTGGACTTTTATTCCGTTGAAATTGTCTACCGCCAAGACACAGCTTTTGAAATTGGAATATTTGAGGTAGCAGAATCCTCGGCTCTTGCCTGTTTCTCGATCTTTGACCAAATGGATATGTGTAGGCACACCATATTGCGAGAATATGGTTAGAACATCTTTCTCTTCTAAGTTGTACGGCAATCCCCCAATATAAATGTAGGCCGTATCGCGGTAATCGTAATGCCAAGAAGACTCATAGGAGGTGTTCAGCTCGAGTTCCTTTTGGTTGATCTGGTTAACTTTCCTTATCGAATTCATGATGGCAGCTAGACACTTATGGTACCCACTGTGGTGAGATAGACATACTTAATCACGTGACCAATATCTCAAGATGAGATGAGATGAAAAAAATCAAGGCATATCCATATCTGTATCATGGCTAAACAAAAGCAGACAAGACAGCCTAAGGCTGTTGTTGAGGGGAAGTCTGAAGAGCCTTCGAGGAAAAGAAAGGTCGATGAGCCAGAAGATGAAGAATCTTCTGATGAAGAATTCGAAGTGGAAGGATTAATAGATCAGGATGCTTCTGAAGATGAAGATGAAGATGAAGAGGAAGGGGATGATGAAGATGAAGAAGACGAAGACGAAGATGACGAAGACGAAAAGTTCAATGAGTTGCTCGGAGAAGAAGAAGACGTAAGTGATGTTGACTCTGAAGACTTCTCTGATGAACCTCAAGATGACTCGAGGTCCATCACCGATAAACTTTCTGGAGTCAAGATTAGAACCATGTCGGATAGCAGCGCTGAAAACAAGGAAGTACACACCAAATACTCTGATGGTAGAGACAGAATTATCAAACCCGAAATCGAGCCGGTTTACGACAGTGACGACAGTGACCACGAAAACTTCAACACTATTGGTAACATTCCATTATCTGCATATGACGAAATGCCTCATCTTGGTTATGACATTAACGGTAAAAGAATTATGCGGCCCGCCAAGGGCTCTGCTTTGGACCAGCTTTTGGAATCTATCGATTTACCTGAAGGATGGACTGGATTATTGGACCAGAATACTGGTGGTAATTTGAAATTGACCGACGAAGAGTTGGAATTGATCAGAAAGATCCAACAGCAAGAAAACACTGATGAAAACATCAATCCTTACGAGCCTTATATTGATTGGTTTACTTCGAAAGAGGAAGTTATGCCATTGACTGCGGTTCCTGAACCAAAGAGAAGATTTATTCCTTCGAAACATGAAGCCAAGAGAGTCATGAAGATCGTCAAGGCCATCAGAGAAGGAAGAATTGTCCTGCCAAACAAGGTCAAGGAACAGGCCGAAGAAGATCAATTCAACTATGACTTATGGAAAGATGAGGTTGCTCTAGAAGATCATATTATGAATTTGAGAGCACCAAAGTTGCCTCCTCCAACCAACGAAGAATCTTATAATCCACCAGAAGAGTATTTGTTGAATGAAGAAGAAAAGAAACAATGGGAAGAAATGGATCCATCTGAAAGAGAAAGAAATTTCATTCCTCAGAAGTATGCTTCGTTGAGAAAAGTTCCAGGGTACCAAGAGAGTGTCACCGAGAGATTTGATAGATGTTTGGACTTGTACTTGGCCCCAAGAGTTCGTCACAACAAGTTGAATATCGATCCCGACAGTTTGATTCCCGAATTACCTTCTCCTCAAGATTTGAGACCTTTCCCAATCCGTTGTTCCACTGTTTACCAAGGTCACACTGGTAGAATACGTACGATCTCTATCGACCCACAAGGCTTATGGTTAGCCACTGGGTCCGACGATGGTACTGTCAGAATTTGGGAAATTTTGACTGGAAGACAAGTGTACAAGGCCCAATTACTTGCTGACGATAACACTGATGATCATATTGAAAGTTTGGAGTGGAACCCAGACTCTGCCAGTGGTATTTTAGCCGTGACTGCAGGTGAAAATATCTACTTGATTGTTCCACCAATTTTTGGTTTCGATATCGAAAATGCTGGTAAATTAAGAATAGAGTCCGGTTGGGGTTACGACACGTTCGGCAACAACAAGAAGAACCGTGATATCAAGGTAGGAAATGAAGAAGATGAAGACAATGAAGATGGAGCCGTCGAAAGCAGTAATGAACCTAAGAAGGAAGTGGCTAAATGGTACACACCATCTCAAGAACAGGCCAAATTGGGTATATCGGCAATCATCCAGTGTCGTAAGAACATCAAGAAATTATCATGGCACAGAAAGGGAGACTATTTTGTCACCGTATCCCCAGACAGCAAGAACACTGCTGTGTTAATCCACCAATTATCCAAACATATGTCACAATCCCCATTCAAGAAATCCAAGGGTATAATCATGGATGCCAAATTCCATCCGTTCAAACCACAATTGTTCGTTTCATCGCAACGTACAATCAGAATATATGACTTGGCCCAACAAGTGCTTATCAAGAAGTTAATGCCTGGTGCTAGAATGTTATCTGCCATCGACATCCACCCTAGAGGAGATAATTTGTTGGCATCATCCTACGATAAGAGAGTCTTGTGGCATGATTTGGATTTATCGGCCACTCCTTACAAGACGTTGAGATATCACGAAAAGGCCGTTAGATCCATCAAGTTCCACAAGTCGAACTTGCCATTATTTGCATCTGCTTCCGATGACGGCAGTATCCATGTGTTCCATGGCACTGTGTACGACGATTTGATGACCAATCCGTTGTTGGTGCCTTTGAAGAAGTTGACCGGCCACAAGGTGATCAACAGCATTGGTGTATTGGATTTGGTTTGGCATCCAAAGGAAGCCTGGTTATTCAGTGCTGGTGCTGACGGTACCGCCCGTCTTTGGACTACATAGACGACACCTTTATTGACCAGAACTTCTGCATTGTATAGAGTCCATAATCAATTCGTAACATGTGATATGTATATTGGTAACCGTAATTGCCGATGGAACATGACAGTATGCACTACTCTAATTACATACTTGCTAGACAAATACTGCATACGCCCCCAATTACCGATAGTGGCGCTATCGCGGAGAAGAAATTGGGTCCCACTTACCATTTTCTTATAGACAACGACGATGAAATTATCCTTATTGATGGCATTGGCCACGGCCAGCGCCTTTCCCTTAGGCTTCCCCCAATGGGCCACTACCAATGAGGTATCTTTTGGAGCAGATTCGAGAGTTATTAAGTTGGGAGAAAACCAGTACCAAATTGCTACAGAAGAAGAAAAGTTGGACCTTAAAAGACGGAACATTAACTTTATTGATGTGACCAACCACCTTTCGGTCGAGGAAGCGGTGTCGAATGGACTCGTCGGAAACACCAAGGTCAGCTGGACCCACTGGCTCATGAATTCTAAGCAAGTACAAACCAAGAGTACTATTCCCCCATACAATTACCCACAAGAATTGAAGCACGAAACTGCCATCAAGGATTTGTTTAGCCAGATTGATAAGGTTAACTTGGAAACTAACTTGGCCGAGTTTACCTCGTTCTTTACTCGGTACTACAAGTCTGAGACTGGTGTCGACAGTGCTAACTGGTTGCACGATAAGATCACTGAACTTGTTCTGCCTGTGGATGACAAAGTGTCTGTAACAAAGGTCGACCACAATGGCTGGGACCAGTATAGTATCGTTGTTTCAATTCCAGGTAAAGTTACCGATAAGGTTGTTCTTGGTGCTCACCAGGACTCCATCAACCTTTTATTACCCAACCTTTTAAAGGCTCCAGGTGCTGACGACGATGGGTCTGGTACTGTGACTATATTGGAGACACTTAAGATTCTCATTGGCCAATATGCCGAAGGAAATTTCTCGCCTTATAACACCTTGGAATTCCATTTTTACTCTGCAGAAGAAGGTGGTTTGCTTGGTTCTTACGATGTGTTCTCGAGATATGCAGCAAATAACGAGACCGTCGTTGGTATGTTACAACAAGATATGACAGGTTCAACTGAAGGATCAATTGCCAAAGGTGTTGAGCCACATTTTGGTTTAATCAGTGACTATATTTTCCCTCCTTTGAATGCCTTTTTGAAATTGATTATCAGCACCTACAATGATATTCCCTATCACGAGACTGAATGTGGCTATGCTTGTTCTGACCACGCATCTGCGTTCGAACAAGGTTACCCATCCTCGTTCTTAATCGAAAGTGAATTCCAATACAGCTCTAGATACATCCATACCATACTTGATACAGTTGATAGAATTGATTTTGACCACGTTGTTGAACATGTCAAGTTGAGTATTGCTTTTGCCTACGAATTAAGTTTGGCCAAAAAGTTACATTAGAGTCACTGGTCATTTATTTATGCCTTAAAATCCATGTCTCGTTATTCCAAATAATCTGTATTCTGACCCGGGAGATATTTGAAGCTCTGTAGACGAACTCCTTTGTATACTGTCTTGAAAACATCCCTCTCGCTGGCATTGAACAAATCACGAAGAATATAAGTCACATTATCCACTATTCCCAAATTATCTTCGTCCAATATCCAGTCTAGCTTCTTCCAATCTAAAATTCCTTCTTTATCAAATTGTATTGGGGTTGGATAATTTGCAACTTGTTCGGCACTAACCTCAGCAGTAAAGATGTACATCCCTCCCACTTCTTCACCGACCACATTATCATCGTTGTCGGCAGACCATAATACCACTCCTCTGGACTTGTACTGAGGTAGATTCAAGCCGGTTTCTTCTTGAGTTTCTCTAACAATGCATTGATGCGGAGTCTCATCGGAGTCCAACTTACCACCGACTCCATTCCATCGTCCCATCCAAGGCTTTTTCTGTCGGTTAAGAAGCAAAACCTCGTTGGTTTCAGGACAGTGGATTACGCCGAGAGTATATTTGAGCCTTTTCGGAGTCGAATGGGTCATTGTGACGCGTCAATCTCGTATAAGTGATTTGATTATCTGGGGTTTAACTGGAGACAAAACTATTGACGTGTGAGTGCGCGCATCGAGTCTCATGATTCTTGTCTGATGAAGGAAAGTAATTCACTGAAGGAGAACAGTTTGGGGTTATTTTCATCAAGGTATTGCGATTGGTACATTCCAAGGGGCGATAGGACCTTGTTTTCTAGCTCGGCAATATCTTGAGAAATTTGTAAATTTTTATAATTTTTATTTAACAAGAATGACATCATGATGGATTTCTTTAAATTGTTACATCTTGGGTCAGAATCAATTAGCTTCAAGTGGAATATGACTAACGTCAGAATCATCAAATCAGCCGCTTCGCTGGGGTCAATCTCTCCATAACCAGTTCCTATGCCCGGAATAATTAATTGTTCAAAGGAAGCCTTTTCTGCTTGCATCAATAAATTCCATAGCGAATTCACAATAACCTGCCTTGCTTCGTTCTTGGAAAGCCTGTCTGGTACCACCATTGAAGGTACACCCAATAGGGAAGTCACATTCCAATTTTTGTATGCCAAAGTATGCTTGTAATCATAATCCAAGTTTTGCAACCGGATTTCGTTGACCGTTCCTACCGGAACAAACCCATTGAATTTTTCAAGGGTATATTTCTGCACTTGTGTCTCTAACCTCTTATACTTGGGTGAGTTATCGGTTTCAGTCACCATTAATGCTTCCAACAAATGCCGATCGAACCCAGCACCCATATAGGCAAAGGAATTAGCAGGGGACATAATGGCAGTTGGACCAGAGTATTCACTCTTCGTACGAAGAAGCTTACCTATAGTGGTTTCATGGAATGAACAGTTGAGATTGATGCTGGCAGTGGTGCAGGTGTCTAGCAATCTTGTTGCATTTTCATATGCAAATAACCACTTATGGCATACTACAGGATTGATATCAAGAAAAACAAATCGAGTGCTAAGCATTGACTTCTTGGCTTACGTGTGGCAGCAGCTCCAGTTCTGTATCAGATTGGTATCATTGCCCAGTAAGATCATCACCCTCGGAGTTGGGGCATTGCGGACCACGCACGTGACATGCCCCTCCCGGATCCTCGCCTGATTTCCTATTGTTAACCCTGCGATTATTGACTATAGAGCACTTGACTACCTAGTCTTGGAGTATGATAAATCAATAGACAGTGGTCATTGATATTGTACAGGTCATTGAAGTCCCCCAGTTATATTCCCGTTGGTTGGATCGTCCCCACCAACCAAGCAACATCACATTTTGCTGCAACACATAACCAAGCCTCGCTTTTACATACCGATTAGACGACCATCCATCATTGAAGGACTGGCACTATCAGCCGATCTAGCAACCCACAATGACACAACCTCCGGTGGCTTTAAGATCGCAAGTTCTCTCGTTGATCCAGGATCAGGTGGATCAAATCAAGCTGAAGAGAACCCTAAAGTTAAATAGGATCACCTCCTATGACCAGCTTGCCATGTCTGAAATAGTTGAAATTATCTACGGGTTTTTGAATTCGTACCAGCCACCATTGAAAATAGAAAGGCTTTCGCTCCAGGAAAATCAAATGCGTGAGTTACCAATGAACTTCTCTATGATCTCTGAAAACGTCAAATTCTTGGATCTTCATAATAATGAGTTGTCAGAAATATCAGACATCATTCAGAGCTTCCCTTGTTTGGAAATATTAGACCTTTCTTCAAACAATTTGTGGAACTTACCCCCGGTGTCTCTTATGGCTAAATTGAAAAACTTGAGGGTCATCTCATTGAAGGAAAATAATTTTAAGTATTTACCTCCTGTGTTGGGTGAGTTACCGCTGTTGAACTTGATAGAAGTGGCCGGTAACCCTTTGATAATGCCTTCATTTGATGTGATCAAACTATTTCAGCATCAGCGTCCCGATCTTGATTGGGTTAGTGAACTTAAGAATTATTTGGTCAGTAATAAGACAATGCTAGAGTTAAAGCTTGAAGAATGCCAAGATGCAACTCAGAAACTGAACCAACCACAAACATCATTATCAACAAATAATTCCATTCCGCCAATGGTGAGATCGAAAAGTACCTCCGAAACTAAATCAAAGGCGTCTAAGGCGGCGAGAAGAATGGGGCTAATTATAAAAAAACCAGAATCTGTAGCAGAGACTCGCGACGGATCCAATTTGAACTCCACCAGTATTCCTTCTGCGAATTCGGAAGACTCAAACCCTAGCTCCACGCTGGATCAGCTTCATTTCTCGTCAGATTACCCTTTATCGTTGAACGTTCCTCACTCTGCGTCTGCAATGGAAACCTCCTTCAACTTTGGAACGCTGCCTGTGATGCCTGTGATGAGTACGGCAACTACGGTTCCGAGTACGCAAGCCAATTCTCCATCTGCCACTTCTGCAAATGGAAAGCCCAATGTGCCATCTATTGTCACGTCCAATTTAGCAACTTCAGTTAACCCGTCTACTCCTACATCTATCTCAAGTTCTAGTGCATCCACGTTATCGAGAACCTCAAGTCGAAATAGATCGAGGTCGAACACATTGAAGGAAATCGATCAAATCTTGGAAACAAATGATATTGTGGATACAGAGCATAAATCAGGAGCATATTTTAGAAGATTATCAACTTTACAAGAGAACCCAAATGATGAGACCTTAAGTTTGCGTCATACGTATGCAATGAAAAACCTGGCCGGCACTGGTTCACTCAATCCGCACACACTCACATCCCAACAAAGTCATGTCTCTGAGGAAAGAAGTAACAATCCCTCTCAAAATTATGAAGAATCTCAGAGGCAACGTCTGCAGCTGGTTCTGAATTTGAAGGATGATGCACCTTCATCGCAGAGGTCTACAAACAACGTATCAGGGTCTGGTAATGGCAACAATTCAAGCTCAAATGAAGCTTCTCCAGCAAAGAACAGTAGCCCCGCAAAGAAGTACAGCGCGACTGCTATAGTTAAGGTTTCAAGAAAAATCCTCTTCTCTTTCAGTGAATTACATTCATCTGTAAGAAGATTCACTGGCTTCTGCGTGGATAAAAAAGTGACTATGAAGATGGTTACATTTTTGTATACTTCAAAATCGAACATTGATAATTTGGTTGAAAACCTTGAGTTGATGGAAGAAAATGGAAACAATCTAGAGCAAATAGTGGCATCCTTGCATACTTGTATTGGATCATTCAGATCAATCATGAATATGCTAAATGAAAACTTGGGAGTATTTGTTGCAAAAATCGATGTTTGTTTCATAAGAATGTTGTACTTGACGTTGTATGGATCGTTCAATGAAATTTTGAATGCTTATCGAATTTTGGTTCCAAATTCTAAGCAACAATCGATCACATCTACATCTAATGCTAGTGCTGAAAAGCAGAAGCTTACGGTTAATACTAACGTGTTTTATGATAATGACGATACGGACGAAAAGTTGTATAGGTCGATTGAAATTGCAACTTCAAACGCTCAAGTTGTATTTGGAGAATTGACCAGGGCTATTAGTAAAAGTGCTATTGCTAGTACAAATAGCGCATCCAATAACCCCGGAATCAGCCATGCAGTTGCTACAAAAGTAAAGGAATTGACCAACGTTTGTATGAGCTCTATGGATATCACCAAGAGATTAAAGACTAAGTTATTGACTATTCGTGCCGATAATTCACAAACAGGCAGGCGCTCATTTTGGGATGATATTAACTTGTTCTTGAAAGCGATAATCCAGACATTTTCCTCGGTGAAAACAATTATGAAGGACTTACCAATTTTAAATGAAGTGAGAGCATCAATGGCAAACTTGACCAAAACGACGAAGGACGTTACAATTTTACTAGAGGCATCATCATACAAATCAATAAGTATGGAGAACAATTCAAGCGGAGGACATTCATCTTCTACGAACCCCCCACTTTTAGCATCGATTCCAAGTGTTTCCAATATATTCACACCATCAACTGCCCATCCTTTATCTCAGAACTCATTATCGCATGCAAATTTGACACAATTGAATGGTATTACCCAGAATAGCAGAGCACAGTTTGCCGCCCCAGTGCCATCTCTGACTTTGTCTTCATCGAATATCATGGAGGCACCCCACTATTCGATTGGGACTCCGAACTTGAGCCCTGGCGTCGGGATCGCAGTTTCCACGACAGCACCTGCGACAGCACCAGCCCAATCCACGGGCCAATACTTTGCTAAAAACGGTATGAACCCATTTGACGGTCTAATTGTGGCCAACAGAAATAAAGAAATTGAAGAAAATGACAGATCAAACACCAGCTTCAATTTATAGGTAGATCTGGGTCGCATTCGCAAGTAATGTGGTCTCTATAAACCAATAACATGCACCATAGCTATTTTTACCTGACGAACAATTACATATTTAGATACTAGCAAATACAATAGACTAAACCGAACATATAGACTCGGGAAACGGAACAAATGTGTTCCAACCGTTTAGTTGGCGATGGGGATACCCGGAGAGTCGTGCCGTCACCAACTATCTTAATATTTTGACTCATCCCAGATAAGAGTCAAATGGACTTTCGACAACTGAACAACTACCCTCCTTGTAATGCCAATCGAACTTGAAGAGCCACAGGTCGAGAGCAATGTCCAAGTTGTCAAAGACTTGTTTGGAGGTACCATGGGAGGTATCGCCCAAGTGCTTGTCGGTCAACCGTTCGATACTGTCAAAGTAAGATTGCAATCGGCACCAGAAGGCACTTACAATGGGGCATTAGATGTTATTAAGAAACTTCTCAAAGATGAGGGTCCTAAGGGTTTCTACAAGGGTACTTTGACTCCACTTGTTGGTGTTGGTGCCTGTGTTTCTGTTCAGTTCAGTGTTAATGAATTCATGAAAAGACATTTCGACAAAAAGTTGAACGGAGCCCAATTATCGTTGCCCCAATTTTTCGTATGTGGTGCCGTTGCTGGTTTTGCTAATGGTTTTTTAGCATCTCCCATTGAGCATATCCGTATCAGATTGCAAACACAATCTGGGCCAGTCAAACAATTTGAAGGTCCTATTGACTGCGCCAGAAAATTGATCCAGTCCAAGGACTTATATAAGGGATTATTACCTACCCTTATAAGAGAGAGCGTGGGCTTAGGTATTTATTTTGCGACATACGAAGCATTAATTGCTAGAGATTTGAAGATCAATTCTAATATTGTCAGAAGCGATATCCCTGGTTGGAAATTGTGCTTATTCGGAGGGTTGTCCGGATATACATTATGGATTGGAATTTATCCTATTGATGTGATTAAGTCTAAGTTACAGACAGACTCATTGAAATCTCCAAAGTATTCTGGTAGCATGAGTGTGTTCAGAGATGTCTGGGCCAAGAATGGTATCAAGGGCTTCTACAGAGGCTTTATTCCTACCATCTTAAGAGCAGCTCCAGCAAATGGTGCCACATTTGCTGTTTTCGAATTAACCATGAGAATGATGAGTTGAGGTTCACTTAATGTGCCCGATAAAATTATAGATCCATTCTATTATTAATTACCAAATTTACATAGAACTATTCAACCCAAAGAATACATAATTAGTAGAAATGAAAAGGCGCGAGTGAAAAACTTATTCTCTCTTATTGAGGTTGGAATCAGGGTGTAAATCGACGTCGGTACTTGGTGTTTGACTGTATTGTGTTTGATGAACCGGCGCATCTTCTTCTTCTTCTTCGGCGTAGTCCGTGGGGTCAACTACTTTGATGAACTCCATGAAATCGAACATGTACTCTCCATTAAATTCATAACTGTCAGTTCCTTTCAACTCCAATTGCTCGTAGTAGCTGATTTCGTTATGGATGTTTTTAGGGGACATATTAGACTCTGCATCAGCGGAAGTCTCAGATTGTTGTCGTATCCTTCTATTGAAGTCCTTGTCAATTCTTAAATGTAATCCAGGAATCAAATCCACAATATACAATAACGCACAGCTCAAGACAAAGACATACGCTGACGCTACCACGCATCCCAATATTTGATACCCGAGTTGTTTCCAATGACCTCTTACCCACCCTCCACGGGCATCAAAGTAATTATTTCCGAATATCCCAGTCAATATGGAGCCAATAATACCTGCAATCCCATGGATAGCAAGTATATCTAACGCATCGTCTATACGGAAAAAGTACTTGAGTCTTGTAGCAAGATTGCAAACTATAGCACCGATGATTCCGTAGACAAACGGTTTCCAGAACTCAGTTGCCGAAGCAATATAGCCACCTGCTGGGGTTATCACTACCAATCCAGTAATCATACCCGACGAAAATGATACCATCGAAATTTTTCTTCTTTGGATGAAGTTAGGCTTATTCTGAGGATGATGTTGATTGGTTTGAGTCTCCTCATTAGGACTGGAGTTAGGAGACACTTCGATATTTCTCAAAGACGAATTCTCTATCACGGGTGTTCCTTCCAACGGTATAGATGAAAAGTAATAATCAATCAGTGCCCATACTAGTGCGCTTGTCAACGCACAGAGGAAAGTATTGATGACAATGTAAAGCGATCTGGTTGAAAACTTATAATCACAACCGGCAATAAAGCCCATCCAACCACAGGTCACAAATACTGTGCCTAATATAATATAGCCAGTGTTGGAGCTCCTATAATTGTATAGAATCTTGGGATTTCTGGGGCCCAATATATATGAATATGCCAATGTCGTAAATCCACTAACAAGATGGATTGGAGTACCTCCGGCAAAGTCAAGCACTGGTAACTTGTTTAACTCCACAGAAAGCCATCCATTTCGATTCCAGTACCAATATGTCACTGGGTTATAGACAATTACTGACCATAAGAACAAGAAGACGAACAAAGGAATTAACCTACCTCTTTCTGCCACACAACCGGGAAAGGTTATGGAGGTACATATAAGCTTCATAAAGCCATTGAATAGGAAGTGGTTCAACGATAAAATAGTCCCTCTAGAGGTTGTATAGAATTCGTTATTGGCGTCTCGCAAATGACGAAGGACGGTAAAGTTCAAATTTCCGATAAACCTATTGGATGAACTTCCATAGCATAGAGAATATCCCCATATAAACCAGTCAACGAAGATAAGCGGTGTCAACAACAATGGAAGTGTGAACATGGTGAAGGATGATCGCCGCTGCGTCAAACCTGAGTAGAAAAAGCTCATTCCGATCACAATAAAAGGTAATAGGGATGTGCAAAATAGCATAAACAATGCATTTATCAAAATAGGTGGGCCCATTCCATCATCCGCCGTCATCTCGGATGGTGGGCGTCGATGGACAGTTGTAGATCTCATGAGCCTAATCACTGATAAATTATTTTGGTTTGGATGCAGGATGGCGATAAAGCCGAGCATGCCTTGTATTGAGGTGGTTCATATCGCTACTATCCCATGGAATCAAGTAGCATCATCCAGATATGACCAACAATACTTTTTAAAGCATCGATCACATAAATCGGGAATCTTATAGTCGGTACCTTTCCTTTCACAGCGGTCCCAGTGTCTTTTCATGATCGCGCAATTTAGGCATAAGGCAAAGCTAGACGAATTCGAATTGGTTGCAATATTATACCCATGCTGAAGCATCCCTGAGATTTCACGAGGAGTGTAGCTAAGCTGGAATGTGGAAGTGTTTGCTGGGTACCCATACCTAGAATTTGCTGTGTACACCAATAATGGTGGGAGGACCAGATCTTTCGCAGCCATAGTGCTATTAACAGAATAATGCGCTAAAGCAGGATAGTCAGTATTAATATCGCATCCGAGAAAGAGAGAACGATGCTTCAAGTTAAGATGGATCATCTGTTCTCTAGTAGGAACTGATGGAAATACTGATTTTGCTGTTATTGTAGAGTCTGGATTAGTATAGTTGAAATAAGGCAATCCAAAGGTACTATTTCTATTATGATATCTTCTCAGTGCTTGATATAACGTGGATCCATTTGGATAATTGTCTATATCTCCGGTAAGGTCATAGGATAAAATGATATCCACTTTCCTAGCTTGTACCAAGAATGATTGGAAAAGAATATTTTGACCATCTTCTCCACCATCAACCAAATACATGTGTTCACTTTTAGTGATATTATTCCCTAATTCACTATCGGTTTCAAGTTGATAGAATGGATTCGGGGAGAAGACAGCATAGTCTGGATGGAGTTGTGGAAGTTTGAATGATCTATAGTCAAGACTGAGCCCAAATATTTTGAGTAGAAGGGAAATGGAACTTGAAAGATCCAGTTGGATGTTGGTCAACACGTCATAAACATGTGCAAAAATATGATTAAAAAGCGAGGAAGAGATAGCAGTTAAAAAGCCGATATTATCAAATCCAGAAACACAAATAGAGAAATTCCTATCTTCCGTTGGGTACCTAGAGTAGCCCGCATATAAAGAAGAACCCAAGTACTTCATAGGAACAAATGAGTTCAAATAACTGTCCCAAGAACCAAACTCATACGGCGTGAACTCAAATAAATGTGACGTTTCAGAATTCTCAATTTGATCGGGGTTCGTCTGAATTGTACCAATTATTGGAAATGGTTGCTGATGCGTTTTAAAAGAAGCGAGTTGAGTCGCTTCTGTAATAGTAGCTCCGGGAGAGCGAGCATCAATACTAAATATACGCCTAGCCAAAGCTCTTCCCCAGTAATCCGTAAATGAAATATGATATCCTCCTAATCTCTTGCTCTGAACCTCGATTTGAAGGTCCTTGTAGAAGGCAAAAACGTTTTGTACTTTAGTAAAATTACTCCAGAGCGCCATTCCTGGCAACAGTAATTTTTTAGTAGAAGAATTGGACCTGGCAATTCCTAAAAAGTGGAGAATGGAATAGAACATTCCCTTCTTAACATCGAGAGGCGTCGAAAAGTCATGTATATTTCGTTGAACTTCTGAAGGATCGAAATCTGGGACACCCTCCAATAATCGCTTCTCCACATCCCATACTTTCGAATCGGATTTGATAGAATATATTGGCTTGAAATCGTTAACAAAATTACTCATAACTAGCCATGACCCTCCCGAAATACCTCCAAGGTAGCTTGTACTCTGTAAAACCCCCCCCAAACCATTATATCTAGTGGAATTTGGCGTTCTATCGTCTAGTGCACTCAATATGCCTGCTCCAAGTAGCATTGCCCTATACCCTCCACCAGATATTGCAATTGCAATTCGAATGGGTTGCTCACTATCATTGAAGACTTTCGTACTATCAAAGCCGGAAATATTATACCTTGCCACTAGTTGTTTGAGGCTTTCTTGCGTGAGTAGATTTCTGTTTTCCATATATAACTGTTCTTGATAAGAGAGTTGCTAGAATTAGTTACATTAACTTCATGATCAAGAAACTCATAGATTAACTAAGACGTACCTTATCAGCTTTTCGTATCAAGCAACTGGAAGGACAAACCACGGGGTAGGGAGCATATGATTGTGTCCAAACATGACGGCTCTCAGTTTCCAACGAAGAGGAGAGTCTACTTGAGCCACCGATTTTATCCACACGTTGGTACACCTGTTCATCCGCAGTAGCTAATGATCCACCAATGGTAGTCCATGTAATCATTAACACCGTTAGATATAACATGGTTGTCAATCTGGCGTGTTGGCGGCTGCGAAATTTAACAGGATGGGAACCCTGCGACCAAAAATTACGAACGTTAAAACATTATAATAAATTAATATTTTCACTATATATCAACAGATGTAATATGATGGAAAGATCTAAAAGTAGAAACAACCTATTTTACTGCCCAAGCTGTATAACAAAACCTGATCTTTTTTCAAAAAAAATTGGGTAGCTAAAACACATTAAACTATACATAGTCTTCTTCTTTCGATTTCGATGGATCAATCTAAATTATTTAGAAATCTTCGTCATCTTCAGAAACATAGGCATCACCCAATTCCTTCTTCTTCTTCATTCTTTCCTTCTTCTTCTTTCTCAATTCGGCAGAAGATAACTTAGCCTTCTTCTTAGCAGCGGCAATCTTGTTACCCATAGCGTCGAATTTGTCTTCTTCATCTTCCTTCTTTTCCAATCTTGGACCAGCACCTTGACCTTGGACCCAGTTGTGACCAGATGGAGTCATCTTACCGTCCAAAACAGCCCAGACTTCTTCAGTCAAGTCCTTGGTGAATTCGGCAGAGTGAGTAATGATGACAACACCACCTTCGAAAGCCTTCAAGGCCTTGGACAAAGCACCCAAAGAGTCACGGTCCAAATAGTTGGTTGGTTCATCCAACACAATCAAATGAGGTCTTTGCCAGGTACAAGCAGCCAAGACCAACTTGACCTTTTGACCACCAGACAAACCTCTGATTCTGGAGTGGGAAACCAATTCAGCTTCCAAACCCAACATGGAACAATGCTCTTCAATTTCCTTTCTGGTCAAAGGTCTGAATTGACCAGAAGCCAAAGCTTCCTTCATATCAACTTCAGCAACCATCTTGGAGTGAGTTTCCATCAATTCACCTCTTGGCAACCAGGTGTTGTCAACAGACATCATTGGAACCCATCTTTCGTTCTTCATGCCGATGTTTTCACCCAAAGTCCAGGAGATTTCGTACTCGTAAGAGTTCTTGAACTTTCTTCTAGCGTGAATACCAGCAATTCTTCTTGGGGTACCTTCAACCTTGAAGATCTTCTTCATACCACTTTCATCGTCTTCGTTGATTTGTCTAGAAGCTCTGTCCATGGTTTCTCTATCTTCACCGGTTTGGAATCTCCATTGAATGTACTCAGATGGAGTTTTGTCCAAGTGGTTATCAATGTGAGCGAAAGCGTGTTGCTTAATGTAAGCGATACGACAGTTTTCGTGCACGTAGACTTCACCAGTAGTTGGCAACAATTCACCAGTCAAAACGTTGATCAAGGTGGACTTACCGGCACCGTTAGGACCAATGACAGCAATTCTAGAAGACAAAGAACATTGGAAGTTAATACCTTCAATTTGAGGCTTAGAAGTACCTGGGTATTGGAAAGACATGCTAGAGACCTTGACAATAGCCTTTTGCTTGGTCTTGACACCTTCCAAGAAACCTGGTTCTGGGAATCTGAATTCCAAGTCGGAGGCACCCAATTCGTAGTAAGATTGAGCAGATGGGCACTTCTTGACGAATTCAGACAAGTTACCCTTGTATTTTCTCAACTTGAAACCTTCGTAGTGGATGATGTATTGAGTAACATTGTCCAAGAAACCGGAATCGTGGGAAACGATAATGGAAGTAATACCACAGGTGGTCAAGTAGTTGACCAACCAAGCGACGTTAACGGTATCCAAATGGTTAGTTGGTTCATCCAACAACAAAATGTCGGCGTTCTTCAACACAGCTCTAGCAAGAGCCAATTTCATCTTCCAACCACCAGACAAGGATTGAATTGGCATGGCAATCATGGCTTCAGAGAAACCGAATTCGATCAACTTGTCGTGAGCAATGTCCAGGGTCAAACTGACAGAACCGTCGTTAAGGACGAAGTCAAGGACAGAGGTCTCAGCTTCAGTACCATCAATGTCGTGTTCGACGTAGACAGTCTTCAATTCGTCTTGGGATGGGAAACCTTCAACTTGACCGTTGGCAATGGCTCTCATCAAGGTAGACTTACCAGCACCGTTAGGACCACAGAGACCGTATCTTCTGTTTCTCTTCAATCTGAATTGGGTCTTGTTCAACAAGATCTTAGCACCGTAAGCCAAGGAGAACTCACAGTTACACAAGTCTTCACCTTCATCTTCTTCGTCTTCGAAAGATGGTGGTTGTGGGATGTTGTCAAGGGCTCTCTTTCTGAATTCTTCAATGATTTCAGCAGCTTCCTTTTCGTGCAAGAAAATGGTAGCGAATGGCAAGATAGCACTCAACCAAGCATCTGGTTGAATTTCTCTTTCGTCGATCAAGTCACCGGCAATAGCGGCAATGTAGTTAAGAGCAACGTCAAATCTCTTGGCGATGTTCTTACCTTCCAACAACTTGGTCAATTCGTTCAAGGTAACTGGAATGTCACCAGCGGTAGAGACTTCTGGAATAGCGTCGTTTTCACCGACAGCACCAACTCTTCTCAAGGTGGTAAGAGCTCTGTTGGTAACTTCTCTGGCTTCAGGGTCAGCCATGGTTTGGAAGTTAGCCTTCAAAGCTGGCAACAAGGTGCTCAAGAAAGGAGCAACAACTTGAGGGTCGTCGACCAACTTACACATGTTGTCAACAATGACAGCGGCCTTACGCTTGATGGCGGTTTCACGTTCAGCCAAACCTCTGGACAACAATGGAGCCATGATGGAAAGAGTAGCCATGGTGACTTCAGAAACGAAAGTAGTGGCACCCAAAAGGTGGACGGTTTCTGGAACTTCAGTTGGCTTAGCGATACATTCAATCAACTTTGGAATAAACTTTTCAATATCCTTGTTGTCGATGGTTTCAGTGGACTTGGTCATGGTGGCGGTGGCGGCTTCCTTGACTTCCTTCTTGGTGTCCCACATAGCTTCAGACAAAGCTGGAATCAATTCAGGCATTCTCAAAGCAATTTGGGCCTTGGCGGTGTCAACCAATTGGGAGACAGCCTTCAAGATGGCAATCTTTTCAGTCCACTTGTTGGTTTCAGCCAAACGTTCCATCAAAATTGGCAACAAAGCCTTGATGGCATGTGGAGTGACAGCTTGAGCAATGCTGAGCAAAGCATCGGAAGCAGCAACTTGGACTTCCTTGGACTTTTCACCAGAAAGAATAGCAACATCTTGGACCAATTCAACAATGTATGGCTCAACAGATGGAGTGATGCCGTTTGGAGAAGCGATGTGAGAGTACAAGCTCAAAGCGGCAATGACTGCAGCAGGGTCCTTCTTGTTAGCAAGTTGCTTCTTGAAATCAGCAAAGAATTCAACAGGAACATCGTGCTCAATGATAGAGGAGTTCAAAAAGGATGAAACATTAGCGGCAGCTTCTTCCTTATTGTCAGCAACCTTCAAGTTACCCAATAATTCGGAAAGTACTTCAGCAGAGTATTTGGATTCACTGGCAGCAGTCATTTTCCAATGTTGGTAAAAAAGAAGAAATAAAAAATGTGAGAAACGGTCCTATTATAAGGTATAGGATGAGCACAAAAAATTTTCATACGTGATGGCTGTTACCCGGACGCACGTGCAGGGACAAGCTTGATCCGATGATAAGCGGACTACATGGATTCAAAAGAAAAAAAAAAGTAATGTTTGTAGGCGGGGCGCACGTGCACACGAACGTGATCTCACAGAAAAAGATTTGGTCTTCGTTCCTTCGGCACGCCTTGCAGTTCTTTTAGATGGGATAATCGCGTCATGCTTAGTTTGTCACCTGCAACTGTTGTATTCTGTGCAGAAGTGTCTGATTTTTTGGGGGGTTGGGGAGGTTTTTATTTTTTGCAACAGGTGCCAGACACTATTCAATTGGCATCCAGTCAATTGTCAAGTTCACCAGGGTCGGACCAGTTTTATGAACTAGTGACATTTTTTTTGTCCCGGTTGCTCTTGGCGTGTTGCCGACCAATGGAACAACTTCTCATTGGACCATAGAATCGCATTTGGTAAGCCACCCCTAGATTCGTATTAAATAAGCCTTACCTTACCCAAAGTAGTATCCGATGCCTTATACGATGTGCGAGCTTACGTATTTCGTCTAAGTTTTTGTGACTGGACAATCGCACTGGCAGCACCAGATAACTGTGTTCCATTGCACCATCAAGTGTCCGGGCTACACTCCACAATTGTTAGTCTACCTCTGTGAGACCACATTTAAGCACAACTATCTGTTAATCCATCCGCTCTTTTACTTTCCTCCACACTGTTGTCGCCCGATCCGTATGATTGACAAGGAATCCAAATACGACCGTCAGTTGAGGTTGTGGGCCGCCGCTGGCCAGGCCAATCTTGAAAACTCCCACATCTGCTTGGTCAACGCCTCCGCTACCGGAGCTGAAATTCTCAAGAACCTTGTTCTTCCTGGTATCGGTGAATTCACCATCATTGATGATAGAATAGTATCGTCGAATGATTTATCGGGCAACTTTTTCTTGAAAAAGGAGGACATGGGCAAGAGCCTTGCCGCCCGAATCACCGCCAACTTATGTGAGCTCAATTACGATGTCAAGGGCCATTCGGTGGAACAATGCACCCGTAGCATCACCAAGGACGTGGATCCTTCGTTTTGGAACCAATTCACCGTTGTCATCATTTCGGATTATTCATATGACTTGAGTGAAATAATAGACATCCTCTGGGAAAAACGGATCCCGCTTCTACTTGTCAATTGTGTGGGGTTTTACGGCTCCTTAAAGGTTGTTGCTGATGAGATCACTGTTGTTGAGACCCATGACCCTTCCAAACTTTATGATCTCCGTATAGATTCTCCATGGCCAGAACTCCAGGCCCACGCCGATTCCGTTGACTTGGATTCCCTTTCCGACCAAGACCATGCCCATGTTCCTTATATAATCATCTATATAAAGGCGCTCCAAGCATGGAAGAAAGACCACCAGGGATTGCCCCCACAGAACTATTCAGAGAAAAAATTATTCCGTCTGTTGATCGAATCGTATTCTAGAAATATCTACCTTGAAGCCAACTTTATAGAGGCATCCAGCTCCATTCACCGCGCATTACAAGTCACCCAGATACCGAATTCGATTGCCTCTTTGTTTGCCCATTCAAATATTGACGATGAAAATTTGACTTTGAGCACTCCTATGTTCTGGATCTATATTAAAGCTTTAAAAAGCTTTGTGAATAATAATGGCAACGAATTGCCGTTGCCTGGAACACTTCCTGATATGGCTTCTGATAGCGAGGGCTATATTAAATTGCAGAATATCTATCGCTCAAAGGCGTTGCGTGACCAGGAATTATTTACCGAAGAAGTATACCAGGTTCTTGAATCGATAGGAAGATCCCATGATGACACCAATCCAGAAGCGATTTCCAGTTTCTGCAAAAACTCACAACTATTATTTGTCACTCAAGGCTCAAAAGAATTATTCTCACCTGCTTTAATTGAAGAATTATTATTGTCAGATCACGCCGCTGATGACTATAACACATTAGCCATTTACTTCTCCATCCTCACATATAATGCATATATTGAAAGATTCAATACCGAACCCATAATCCACGACTTCGAACCGTTCAAGGAATTATTTTACGAATTGTTCCTTGAAAACCATACGACGGCAATCCCACAATCAATAATAAATACCTTTCAAGAGGTTTTAAATCACAACACTCACAACTATCACAATCTCAATAGTTTAATGGGGGGCATCGTGAGTCAAGAAGTGTTGAAATTGGCCACGTCCCAATATACTCCTCTCGATAATCTATTTGTGTTTGATGGTATTCGCTCCCATAGTGAAAAATGGAAGATCTGAATATTCATTAATTTATACATACTTAATATAATGCAAATTCATGATTAATCTACAATCCTTCGAACGCCAGTATGCCAGTGGATGTCTTTTTTTTCTTATTGCTCTTGACAACCTCCTTCCAGTCCTCTATAGCATCCTCGTCATCTGATTCCTCTTGTTGTATTTTCTTTTCAATTGCCTCCCTCTTCCTCTTCATTTTCTCTCTCCGTTCATTCTTGGTCTCCTTTTGGTCGGATTTCGAGGACCAGGCTTCGTTCTTGGCCTTAAGTTCCTTACGTTTTTTGGCATCAGCTATCTTCTTCAACTTATCATCTTCCAAATTTTCCATCCTGGCAGCTTCTTTCTCCTTATTGGCGAATTTATATTTATCCATGTCTATGGCTGGACCCAACCACCCGTTTTCAGGCATGATTTCATTATCAATATATTTTGTTTCCGGCATTTTGGGCAATCTTAAGAGTCCATACATCTTAGCGATTCCAAGATAGTCCAAGGTTTGAAGTCTGAATATAGAGCTCGCCAAATGCTTGGAATAGTACTTCACAAATCCCACATATGACTTAACAGCCAACTCATGTCTTGATCTATCAGCAAGTTGGAACTTTCTAAAATTTTGTTGAAATTGGGAATGTTCATTCACTGGAGGAGCTTCCATTTCATTCATCGATACTCCCTTAACCTCCATGAAGTCGATATAATTCTGCTCATTATTCTTTTCATCTAACATCACTATTGCTTGACCCACTTTGTTGGCTCGTCCTGTACGCCCACACCTGTGTAAAAATACGTCGGGGTCAGTAGGGGGATCTATTTGAATGACCAAGTCCACATCCGGAATATCAATACCTCTGGCAGCAACATCGGTGGTCATAAGGATATGTTTTCCCACTGACACGTCACCTTCAGTGAAATTTTGTAAAGTTTTGAGTCTTGGCTTCGAGGCCAATTGGCCATGCAATGAAAAAAAATGTAAAGCGGGATCTTCCACCAAGCTTCCAAACACCGAGTAAAAATATTTGACAGAGGTACATGTAGGGAAATACACAATTGCCTTTTTGTATTGATAATCGGAAATCAATTTGAGTAGAAGACTGATTTTATGCTCGGAGTTTGTGAACATATATGAAATTTGTAATGACGAAGGAGCAGCATTATTGCTAATGTTTTTGGACTTCACGGAGACCTTGACCGGATTATTCATACCAGTACTAAAAATGGCATCACCTGCAGCAGCGATAGTGGCGGAGAAAAGTCCAGTTCTTCTTTGCTTCGGCAATTTCTTAAGCACCGTGACGACATCGTTCTGAAAGGAAATGTCTAATAATTTATCTGCTTCGTCCAAAATAGCAATTTCAACTAAGGACGTTTTGACATACTGCGAGGACAAGAAGTCTAGCATTCTTCCGGGTGTGGCGATTAAGATTTGGGGTCTGTTTTCGAGAAAGTAAGTCAAGTCTTCTCTGACACTAGAGATGGATCCAATTAATAATTGGGTCTTTATTGGAGGCAAGTCCTCGGGCAAATACTGAAGAACTGACTTGAACACACTTTGAATTTGACTGGCCAATTCTCTGGTTGGTGACAATATCACAGATAACATATGGCCCCTTTTGGGAGGCCCATTTACATCTCCTTCCTCATCAGGCGTATACATGTAGTCCGAAACTTTCTGAAGCACCGGGATGGTGAACGCCAAAGTTTTTCCAGATCCGGTGACAGCTTCCACTACCACGTCTTTGTTCCCACTCAATAATGGAATGGTCGATGCCTGAACCGGGGTCATGGTAGGAAACCCAAGTGAAGTGATGGCTTCTTTGATCCACGGGTGGAGCTCATATTTGAGATTATCCCAAGAAAGTGATCCCTTCTTTGTTTCCATCGTATCTGAATCGTATACCTAGTCTGTCTGCTTTCAGCACCGGCTTCTACCTTAATAATACTTGAGATGGTAAGAGGGTAGGGTAGTCGCACGAAGCATATCGCGATGAGTGAAAAATTGGCCATCGCCAACTCTGCTACTTACAAGCGCATGATTAGAATTTGCACGATGTTGAAACGAACATTCGCTACCATGAAGACCGAGGCCCCCGACTACACCCTATGGACTAAGGAGCAGCTCATATCGCGGATCAAGGAATTGGAGAAAGTGCCTAGTCCCAAAAACGTCAAACAGCAGAAACCATTTGACTTCTCCAAACATAATACCCGATTCATAGCATTAAAATTTGCATATCTTGGATGGAACTACTCAGGGTTGGCATACCAATTTGAGCCTACCCCAAAGCCCACTATCGAATCAGAGTTATTGGGAGCTATGGTGATGGCCAAGTTGATCAAAGATGAAGACCCTAGCAGCTGTAAGTTCAGCAGGTGCGGTAGAACTGACAAGGGAGTCAGTGCCATGAACCAGGTGATCTCGCTTAACATAAGATCGTCGTTAACTGACGAAGAACAACAAGACCCTGCCAATGATAGCAAGGAAATGCCATACATTACCATCTTAAATTCGTTACTACCACCAGATATTCGGGTCACGGAGGTGTGTCTTCGACCACCACCCGACTTTGATGCCAGATTCAGCTGTAACTACAGACACTACAAGTATCTTTTCAAGAAGGAAGGATTGGATATCGAGCGAATGAACCAGGCTGCGAAACTCTACGAAGGAACCCACGACTTCCGTAATTTTTGTAAGATCGATGGGTCCAAGCAAATAACCAACTACGTCAGAAGGATTGATAGTGCCGGAATTTCCAAACATGATGACCTGTTCTATTATTTTGACTTGAAGGGCAGCGCCTTTCTTTGGCATCAGGTGAGATGTATGACAGCAGTGTTATTTCTCATTGGACAGGGATTGGAGGAACCAAGCATTATTCATGATCTTTTGGATGTGGAGAAATTCAAAGGGAAACCCCACTACGAAATGGCCAACGATATACCCTTGGTGTTGTATGATTGTGCTTACGATGATGTGGAATGGAAACGGCCCATTGACCTCGGAAGACAAAACAAATTGTTGAAAAATTACACCAATTTCAAAGGCATAGCTCTCGACTACCAAGTGAAATCAAGAATAGTCACCCAAATGGAAGACATATTCCTCAAAGATGCCGATAAACTCCTGCATGGACCCGGTTGTGGTTCGGTGAATGTGGGTAATGGTAGTGGAAGAAACTTTACAAAGTATGTTAGTATCCATGAGAAGGAAGTGAGTGAATCGTTCGAGGTAGTGAATGCTAAACACAAGATGAAAAAGCAGAAGAGAAACGAAGAGAGAAGAAAAGAAGAACAGAGAAGAGAGCAAGAGAAGAAAGAACAGGAGGAACAAAAGCAGGAAGAAGATAAGAAAGAACACGAGAAAAACGGAAACCACGAGCATACCCAGCCAGAGATCAACGGCAGTAAATAGATGTATATTAGACCACCACAAAGAGCATTAGATACAATAGATTTCACAACCATAATAATACAGTAAATCCCACTGATAAAGAAACGTCGTTTTTTATTACCTCTATAACCAGTAACTAATCCCTCGAGATCCACGAAGGCTCCCAAAACAAGGTTTCTCCACCTTGTGTATCTAACCATAATAATCCGTTCATAATCATTTCGTCTATGACAGTTTTGCACCGCACGCGGTCCCAGTCAAAATTGTCTTGTAATAAGCGGTAGGAGACATATCCGCCCATGAACCCACATAATTCGTAAATTGTTTTTTGATCAGTGGAAATGGTGGAGCCGGAAGACCGGAGCCACTTTTTTCCATTGATATTGAGGATTTCAAATCCCTTGCCCAAAGTATTGAGCATCCCCATGGACGACTCGATATCCACCTCTGTGGCCGATATAGGCACATTGTTGGACGCCAATATGCTGAGCAATTCCGCCATCGATAGCAAGCCTCCATTGATATCTCTCGTGTCCCGAGAAACCTCCACAATCTTAACCGCAAGGGCAATATTGTAGTTGGAGGACTTCTCTCCAGTTAGAACCAACTCCAACACATCGACCCCGACCACTTCACATATTCTGGTGAACTTGGCCCGAAACTCAGTATTGGTTTTGATCTGTTGTTCGTGATCATGGGCAAAGTTGATTAGCACAGATTGGATCACGCTCAACTGAGTCGAAAGCTGGTCCAGGTGCTTTTCATGAAGAGCTCGGCCCAACTGCTGGAAGGCATCGTTGTCTTCGCTACCCCACCTATTCATGGCCATGTGATGAAGACGATTCGCACCCAACTCACTATTGAAGAACTGTTCAAGGTGGAACTTACACGGACACGCCCCTCCCGTCTTAGGTGGAGGTCCCCCAGTTCCCCAGTAATGTGCACCACACTACGCATCCGCGGTCTTACTTTGTTAGTAAATGGCGGCTGCCTATACGCCTGTGAAACCGAACAATTCCAATAAAAGACCTTGGATTTCCGTAGGACAATCTTTGTCATCTTGGGTTTATCAATATACTATTCGCCATGGAACCACAATTTCCTCCACCACCTCCACCCTCCATTCCTGTTCCTCGAGAGATCGAGGTGACGCTTCCATCCGGGGTAACAGGAACGTTGGCCATTCCTCATTCAGCAGACGCCGAAAACCCATTTGCCGATGGCTATGCCCCCACCACCCACAAGGTGGCTTTGATCCTCCATGGCCAAGGTGGTCACCGCAACTACTGCTACCAGAAGATTGTGGCCCATCGTTTGGCAGCGGAATTGGGGATCTACTCTCTCCGTATTGATTTCAGAGGCTGCGGATATTCTAGCGATAACATTGATCCCGCCAAGGGAAGATTGTTGGAACAGGATGTCGAAGATATCCAGGAGTGTGTGGAGTACTTGATCGACGAGTCGAAAAACCCTGTAAATCTCAGCTTCACCTTGTCTTCGATGATTGGCCATTCCAGAGGAGTGGTGGCCATGTTTAAGTGGGCCGAGAAACAGAACAAACTCATGAACTCGGGCCAGAGTGACAAGGCCATCATTGTGCCCAATATGATCAATTGCTCAGGCCGTTACGATTCGTTACGAGTCTTTGATAGATACCCCAAAGGAGATTGGGACGGGGTCAAAGTCTTTGCCCCTAGATTCGGAAAGTCCTCACTTTACTACTTCCCCAAAGCGGAGTTAGACGCATTAGCGTTGGTAGATCTTGAAGGGGTAAAGGATCTTCCATTGGACTGGTCAGTGCTTACCATATTTGGTCTTGAGGACAAAGTTGTCCCTTTGAACGATGCTTCGTTATGGGCCAATGCGTTAAACAGAGGGCCAGAGTCCCATGTTTTGAAATTGATTAATGGTGCCGACCACAATTTCTATGGAGTTGAACCCATCGAAATGTTGATGGATGCCGAAGATTACAACCCCAACAATTTGCCTGTTAACAGTAAGAAATTGGTCAACTACAATTACGTTGTGGGTGATCTAATTTTAGAGTACCTCCACCCAGACCAAGAGCTCAAGAGATTTGCTTCATCCAATATAGACGTTGGAAGATTACCCAGATGGAAGGACGTGGAAGGTGTCAGCAACTTTAGAGATATTGGAGGATGGCACATCACCCATCCTCGATACCTTGCTGACGCCGAAAGGTCCCATAGCTATTATGTTAAGCCCCACGCAGTGTATCGATGTGCCAACATGTCTAACATCACCGATCACGGGTTGAGGACGTTACAGAGACTTGGGGTTAAGACAATATTTGATTTGCGGTCTGACGGAGAATGTGAAAAAGCAGGAAACCCACAAAACCTTGAAAAGTACGGCATTAATAGAATTCATGCTCCAGTGTACAAACTGGATGACTACTCTCCCCAGGCCATTGCCATGAGATACACAAATTTGATGACCAGTTGGTCCACTTATGTTCACGTTTACGAAAACATGTTAGAAATGGGTATATCCTCGTTCAAGACAGTATTCGAATACATCAGAGACAACAATCAACCTTTTGTGTTCCACTGTACTGCTGGAAAGGACAGAACCGGTATCATTGGCATGCTTATCTTGTTATTGTTAGGTGTGGACAAACATACTGTTAGTAAGGAATATGAATTGACCACCCTTGGACTTAAGCCTGAAATCCCGATACTTAAGCTCGCCTTCTCTGAAACTGTGGATAAATTGAGAGAAAAAATGGGAGGCACAGATGATATTGAAAGAGCCATCGGACAGGGTAGAAAAAACTGGGATGTCGAAGAAGAAGGGTTCAAGAACTTGATCAGTTCAAGATATGAAGCTATGCTTTCCACCATTGAAATGTTCAACGAGAAATATGGCGGAATCGGAGAGTACATGAAATCGGAGCTTGGATTTTCGGAGTCAGATCTCCGCAAGATCTATGATAACTTGGTGATTGTGGACAATAGCTTTGCGTGTGATTCGTTGCTCAGTTCGAGTCATAGAAGGTTAGAGAGATGCAAAATTTAGAATCCTGCAAAATAGTCTTAATAAAATTAAATTCAAATATTAGCTATGTATTAGTCGTAATTACATGATGGGAAGGGGCCTTTCCTTAAAGATCAATTTTTTTCGTATTATGTCGACCATTTGAATATTTGGCTGGTTTTCATCAGTGGTTTCTCTAGGTATCTTTAGTACTGCGAGGGGAGTGTCCAAATCCACCAATTTACCTAGGAGTCTTTGGGAGTTTCCGATGAAAAGTGTGACCCTTTTGGAGTCGGCCGGGTCAAACTCAATATGTCCACATTTCACCGCATGGTATGCTTCGTCCACCGTCACGAAATTCTTCTTCACATATTCGGTATCGGCATCTTCTGGACCAGGTGCCAGTTCGGGGAGATTCAACTCGCCCTGTATCTCAAGGATGGAGAGTCCGTACGGCGTGGAAATCACTCCGTCCTGACCAGCAGATTCACTGTGCTCTACCTTTCCATTGAGGAGCGCATGCGCCCGAGAATAGTCGATATTGGCACTAGGCATTAGTGTCTTTGGAGCAAACATTTGACACTGGCTTTGAAGCCAATTACGCGTGGCAGCAACACGTGACAAACGCCATTTGGACCTGAACCCCCAGGGACCCTCGACAAACGGCAACGACGGGGTTGCCCTATCACATGCTAACTACAGCACCTAATTAAAGAGGTACCGGAAGGCTATTTCCGTACAACGGCCCATTTGACCGTACCTTCCACCTCGTAAGCACCCCTAGTCACGTGGGAGATCGTTGCTGTGCCGAATGCGGAAATGTGCTCGGTAACAATAACATCAACCACACTGTCAGGCATCGTCAGGCTTCGCTTGGCGAGGGCAGGATATCTGGGGTACCTCTGACATTACCACTGCCAAGTTAGAGATATGGAAACAGACCCGAGAAGCCGGCAATTTTTGCCATTAGGACCATCGGGTGTGCTGTCTTTGCTTATTCGCTAAGTAGCTTAAAGTATAGTAAAATAAGTTGGACGACAATCTGGATTCCGAACCTCCGATTGCCCCACTTGTACTTGTGTGGACGCTCTAGAGAACACCTAATCTTGAAATTGGCTAATGTTCCGGGTAAGGACCTTCTGAATTGAGAATGTGGAAGAGGCCGCACATCCTAATTAGGAAAAGATATTTGGTGCTGCACCTGTCCATGTCCTAATTAGGAAAGTTCTATAATGGCTGCGACGAAACCATCTCCAAGAGCTAAGAACGAATAAATAAAGCCGGAATCCGCTTGTGAATTGTCCCTTCGGACTTATAATCTTTTTCTTCAACAGTATCATCATGCCCATGGACTTCGAAGACTATACCGCAACCCGAGGGATGATGTATCTCTTGTTGGCCCAGAACAATGCCCCAGCATTAGGAACAGGTACCAAGGTATTAACGGCCCAATCCTTCAACTTATTGGGAGGCATCCCACCATCATTATTGGACTTCAATAACCAGTACCAAGTCAATTTATTTGGTAACTATCCTGTGAAAAGTGATACGGTGCCCAGTGCTATTTTTGCGGCTGTATTTGCTGTCTTGATGATTCTTCATATGGGGGTGTTCATGGTGAATGCATCCCGTCAACATTACTTTTGGTTGACATTGTGCTGGGTGTTCTACTGTATGATGAGAGTAATTGGTTTTGTGGTGAGAATCTTCTGGGAACCAGTTTTGTACAACACCACGAGAGGGATTTCTGATGAAGTGTTTTTGATTTTACCTTCGATTTTTCTCACTTCTTTCAACTTGATCTTGGCCCAGAGAATTTTCACTTGGAGACATCCAGTGGGTGGATCGCGTCGTCTTTTCTGGAATTTGATGATTACATTATATTTGTTTGTCGTTGTGCTTCTTGCCATGACTATTCTCGCTTCGGCCGTTCCTTACGTCAACTTCTTATCCCATGACAGTTTCAAGAAATGGCAGAAAGTGGTGCAGGCGACGGCTGTTTTGATTATATTGTATAACTTGACATCCATTTCGTTGATCGGATTGGCCTATTTCTTCAAGCCAACCGCCAAGGATGAAAACTTGTACACCTATCAACCATGGTGGATTGAATCCTTTTCCCCATTCTACTTTGTGAAGCCTGGAGCAAAGCATGAAGCAGAAGAAACTTTCATGAAGAGAAACCATAACCATCGTCATGCTATCCGGGTGATTGCAGCTACCCATCATCACTACAATATGGTGGAAGGGTTAACCAATCAAAGAGGTGATTTGACTCATAATACCTCTCTCATTATTATCGCCATTACCACGGTTTTGCTCTTAACCTCGGCAATTATGAGAGCCATTGTGGTGTTCCAAGGACGCTACAACTACCAAAGTGGACCCTTGTGCAAGCCGGTGGCGATGTACATAGCATGGGGGTTGTTTGAGACTATCATCAACTTACTCTATCTTATCGGCAGAGTGGATTTGAGGTTCTACAGGCCAGATAGATTACCCCGTCGGGTTAGAGATATCGTCACTGCCGAACAATCGGTGTACGTGTCGGATGCAGAAGTTGAAGACGAAGAGGACGAGGAAGAATACGGAGATTATTCCGACGACGGATCGTCCCACCCTTACAAGGAGTCTATTTCAGATGACGATATTAACTTCTCACCTCCATCATACAACCAGGGAGCTGCTCTGCGGGCACCTCAAAGAATTCCACCACCAAAGCTCGAGAAGCATGAGGAGGAATTTCACTTTTAAATACCAAAACCGCCCCGTCTCCTCGGGGCATGTAACATATGATGATAGACATGAAAATTGTAGACTTTTGAGTGAACATATAGTAATTCAATTGGTAATGGTAGAGTCTAGCCCCAAACTAATGACGGGTCTCCATCCCTGTTCTGCTGCCATGACTATGGCTTCCTCATAATGTATATCAAGACCGATCACGTGACCGACCATCGCATCTCAAGATTTTTACGGTGCTAGCTGTGGACACACAATCACCACCACAGATGTCGAGACCGGAACAGATCGCCCCTCCAGAGGTGTTCTACAATGACACTGAGTCCTATAAGTATACATCGTCCACACGTGTTCAGCATATCCAAGCCAAAATGACGTTAAGGGCGTTGGAATTGCTCAATTTGGATAACGAAGAGCCTCATTTCATTCTTGATTTGGGGTGTGGGTCAGGATTATCTGGCGAAATTCTTACCGAGGAGGGCTACAACTGGGTAGGCATGGATATTTCTCCTAGCATGTTGGCCACCGGATTGGACAGAGAAGTTGAAGGAGATCTTTTCTTGAGTGATTTAGGAAATGGGGTTCCATTTAGAGCCGGTACATTTGATGCTGCTATTTCCATTTCGGCAATCCAATGGTTATGTAATGCCGACACTGCCAATGTGGATCCCAAAAAGAGAACGTTAACGTTTTTCAATACATTATATGCATCACTCAAGAGAGGAGGTAAATTTGTGGCCCAATTTTATCCAATGAATGATAGCCAAACCGAGACTATATTAAACTGCGCCAAAGTGGCTGGATTTGGTGGTGGTTTGATCATCGATGATCCTGAATCCAAGAGAAATAAAAAACACTACTTGGTCTTGACTGCCGGTATGGCCGAAAGAAATATTAATTTGGCAGGTGCTGAAATGGACGCCCCAGCAGTGCCAGCGAGACAGAATAAAAGGCTGTTGAAGAAATTGGAAAGCAAGAAGGACTTTATTGCTAGGAAGAAGGAGACTATGAGAAGAAGAGGTAAGAAAGTGGCACTTGATTCCAACTTTACTGGTAGAAAGAGAAGACCTCGCTTTTAATCAGTCATCTACGTGTATATTAGGTAACATCATTCTTCATTTCAAATATAATTTCAGCATGTTAAATCCATTTTGTAGGTGATCTGGTCGTGCATGCGTAAACCTAAGCACCACGGGTAAATCGCGGCCCGATATCTTTTGAAAAAAATCTACTTAGTGCTCTCATATACAAGAAGTAGGTAACATCATGTTGGCACGTTTAGGTGGGAAAGTGGCTCTCCCATCGTTGGGAACCAGCGTGATTAGTATGAGGACTTTTGTTACTTTGAAGAAGCGTAAGTGTGTTTTCTACGAGCAATAATATACCTTCTAATGAGTACTAACATTTAGCGGTGGCTACTGTATTTGAACCACTTCCAAAGAAAAGACAAGGACAAGATGCCCTTTCATTCTTGCACAAGCAATTATTGCAGAAATATGACCCTACTGGAAAGAGAAGAGCATTAATCGACTCAAAGACCGGTTTACGTGCGGGAGACATAATAAAAGTGACTTACCTTGATAGAACCGATGTGATTGGTAGAGTTTTGGGTATCAAGAGAGGTGAAAACAATGTGGGAACCAACATCTTGATAAGAAACAAGATCAATAGAGTGGGCTGTGAGGTGAGAATTCCAGTTTTCAGTCCAAAGTTAAGAAACATCGAAGTGATTCAGAAGCCCAGGGAATACTTACCAAGAGCCAAGCAATACTACATTAGAAACACCAAGCTTGATGTTGATGACATCGAAGCCTCCATCAAGCGTCAAAACAAGAAGAGCAGAAAGGCCGAGGCCGCTACTAAATAGTCCATACTCCTGTAAATACATTAACGAAATCAAGACAACCTAGGTAGTAGTCACCAACTGACTGAATTTTTCAGATATATGGTTATCAAGCTCGAAAAACGGGGATGGGGTAATTACTCGCTTTCATTGATGTCACTATGGACACCATGCTGAGAAAGCATGGCTAGTTTAGAAGAGAGTTCGGTGTTGAACCGAGACAGAAAATCTACCGAATTCTCCATCATTAACGCTTCGAACGTTTCGTAAAACTTAGAGTCCTCAACTAGGACGAACCATCCTTTTATCCCCACTGAGATCTTCAAAACCTCACCGCTCGTGAGTTTAATAGAAAGATAGTACCTCGGTGGGACCAGCGGATTATAGAAGTCGCTGGGTCTTTTGGTACTAGTTTCAAGTTTACACTCAGAGAAAAACGTATGGTACTCGTTCCGGATCAAACAGAGTTCGTTTTCTTGAGTTGAGTCATCCATTTTAATTCAGTATAAGATATGCAATAATTAACGACGTTCACGTCTTACAGATTTAGTCACAACTGATTCCCAATGTTCCACGAGATTGTCAACATCGGGCGCCCAGAAACGTGCTCCAACTAGTGGTTTTTCTACGCTTTTGCTCACTTTTGAACTCCAGCCAATTCAACAAGGGATTCGGTAAACTGGCCTTGTGTGGAGAGTGAAGCTGCGATTGATGTTAGCGAATAAAAAACGGGGATCCGCCACCATTTATAGTGTCCTGCGCGCCGGGTAACCGTACCTGCACAAGAGGGCTACAACCAGATGGAGGTCAGATTCAACTTGAGACTAGAGATCACTATGTCAAGCGGTCCAGTTCCTACAGAAAAGTTCATTGGGTCGACTCTCCGGATCAGAATCAATGATCAGCGTGTATTGGACGGAGTGTTGACTGTGATCGATCCTTTTGGTAACATTCTTCTCTCAAATGGCTACGAGTACACCCTTGACAAGATAGATAACCAGAAACTTCATAAGAGAGAAATCGGGTTGGTGAGTGTGCCCAGAGATAGTATAGTGAGCATTTCCATGGATAAGATTTCTCACAAGGCTGTTGTGAGTTGATGGATGATTAGATTTTTTCACTTTCTTTGTCGGAAGAGTCGGTCTTACGGCCCAGCGACCAGGAATTGCTACATATGCGGTATAGGGTATACGAAGGCGATAGTTTAGTCCTGAATATCCCATTATATGCCTAGAAAATGGCTTCTGGCCAAATTGATAACGTTACTCAAAGGGGTCATTATAACCCAGTGGATAACACAAGATATAGCCGAAAGGGTCGACAGGGAATTCCGGTTTCTGGCCTCGATGCAAAGGCCATCTAGGTAAGTGCCGAAAAAATGGGCTTACGGCTCATTTACAAAATCAAACCTTTACTTAAGTTAAGAAGGAGTAAAAAATCTTACCCCGTGGTCAGTTGGTAAAAGTCCCAGCCCAGAAGAGACCTCAAACTCTGATAGAAGGTAACCAGGAGCTGAGGGAATAATTTAATAAGCAACTTTCTTTAGGGTTTGTGCAATGGCTGGGCTTCAACAATGCCTGATAATTAACACATTTAGCACACATTGCATAACGCTTGTGGTGCTAGAAAATAGAGCATTTTATATAATTTTATTTATACATATCAATTTGCTTACTGGCAAGTTGAATTTGCACACAATAACTGTTGTAGTACTCTTCGGGAAACCCGGATTTTTCGTATTGCACATATCGTGGGGATCACAGGCCGCTTTTGTACCCTTCCAATCTAACTTTAGCAGTCGCGCGCCTCTAGGCCACTTATACGAATGCGGGCGTGCTTACATAAGTGGGGTGCCCCGAGTGAGTACGATTTTTAGCAATGGTCCCGACCAAGTGATTGTTGTTAAACTTCTTCCTCTATTTGTTGTATCTAGCAAAGCTCAAAACCTGGTTGAAGACGATTCTTGGCATTTGGTTGGTCCGTTTGATTTCCATATAGTCAACTCTACCATCTATAGAGATCGCTGACATCTGATATTTGTGTTGCGCTGTCATTGATATTGACCACAACACCCACAACGCATTTAGTTCAAAGCGAAGTAATCGCGGTTTATCGAAGTCTAATTGTCCATAACCATGCAAGGAACATATAGAAACAACGGGTTGCCTAGACCCTACTATATGAAGCCTTCCAAGAAGAAATCGCCCTACGAAAATGTTGGCTCCTCCAACTTTTTCAACACATCTAGAAGGAAGATATTTGGATACCTTGTTTTGCTTTTGTTGATAGGAACATGTATGTTCTGGGTGGCACAAGACTTGAAACCTGGTCCTGATCCTCGGTATGAGATTGTCAAGAACCCATCGCAACCACCCGTTGTTCCCGATCCCAAGAGTGATAAGCATGCCAACATTAACAAGATAGCAGACTCGGTGGGATCCAAAGCTGACAAGGAAAGCGAGAACGTCGATTTGGCAGGCAACTTGGCGCAAGGCTCCAAAGGTGAAAAGGGAGTAGGTGTAGTTGAAGCACCTAAAGGTGGAATTGCCAACGAAGCACCTATAGTAGGAACCGATGAAGAACAACTTGTTGGAACTGGAAAAAACTCAAGACCAAAGGGCCAAGCTCCACCAGTACCGAAATATGATACCACCCCTCCTTCGAAAGGATACAAAGCTGTTAAGGGGGCCGATGAGGTGGGTAAGCCAGCAGGTGCTGCCGTTGACAAAAATGGCTTATCAGAGAATGTCAGAAATATCATAGACGAAAGTGAAAATTAGTTTTCTTTCAATTAGCATAAAAGCTGTGTAAATATAGTAATTGTTTATAATCCCGAATACTTGTAGCTACTAGACCCCAAGCTCTATATATGAATTTCCAAATCGATACCAGGATGGATATTGAGTGTATGCTCTACATAAAAAATTTCTAAAATTATCGTATTACTCATTAAACAGTTAAGAAAGTTATTATACCACTGCACATTTTTCACCCTTGATCCCTTCACTCTTTCCTTTCATCTCGTTGTATCTTTCTTGATCTCTTTCTCTAATCTTTTCCTTAACTTCGTCAGGGAAATGTTTTTTCATGTAGCTCATCAATTGAAGATCTAAATTTGAACTGTCGGCTTTTTCAACCGCATTCTCGCTTCTGCAAATAGGACAGTTAGTCTTATCTTGCTGCTTCATCTTTACCAAGCACCGAACACAAAACAAATGTCCACATTGAAGTCTAATAGGTTTAAAAGCTATGCTGGTACAGATAGGACAACTGTAATCATCAACTTGTGGAACTAGTGTCAAAAGTGACGATTGGACAACATAACTTATTGACTGGGCTAATGACGAACCATTAATGAAAATATGATCATTGGAAACAAGTTTAGGAAAGCTGTTGCTGATACCAAGGGATGTCTGTTTGTCAAATTTCTTTAGAATTTTTCTGAATGCCTCTGAATTGATTGATTGAAATTGAAGAATCTTTAATAGATGAAAATTCATTTCGAGAAACTGGTTATAAGCGTATACGGACTTTTTGCTTTTGAAAGTAGTTAAAATACCTGACTTTTCCACATTATCCACAAAGGTTAACAAATTTTTCTTTATTTGATTTGCATTCCGTTCACTAGCAACATTATCCGTATCATTATATCTAAAATATACTTCGGAATCTAAGTATATTCTGAAGAGTTCCCTCCACTTGTTGGCATCGGAATTTTTGAACTTATTCTTTGAATCAACCATGGAACTCAACACCCCAGCGATATTTTGAACCTCCTGAATAATCTTCGATTCTTCAGAAGATTTGAGCTTATCAAGACTCTCCAATTCTTCGTCGAGCATTTTGAAGAACTTTGTGTCCGAATCCAAAAGAATATAGATCTCATTTTTTCTGATATTAGGGTCCAATACGTGGTCGTCAAGGATTTCTTCTAAAGGAACAGCAGGCATTTGTTCTGGAGACAATGGTGGAGAGCCATGGGCAGAAGGAAGAGGACTGGTTACCTTAATTCCTTTGTCGTCTTCTTCAAGTTTAATGATATGTTCATGAGGGAGTAGCGGCGGCGATTGTGACTTCAGTCGAGGCGCCATCTTAAGATTCTGCATCTCGTCTTTCAATGAATTGAGAGTACTGTCATCCTCATCGCGGGCTTTTGACTCCTCACCTTCCTTTATTTCATGGATTTTATCGTCATCGTCTTCTTCCAAGAGACCCTCTATACGTTCTTTCAACTGTAATCCAAGTTGATAGATATGGTCATCGGAGATTTTATCATTGGAATAATCCAAAGTAATTTTCAACATTGGCTTAATTCCTTCGTCCCCTGAGTGGGGCAGCTTGGTTAAGGAATATTCTGCCATAATGGGGTTGGTAGCAGAGGTGTCAGATTCATCTAACTCTATAACCTGGGACTTGGATGGGTCTTGCAAAAGCAACTTGAGGTCGTTCAGCTCGAGTCCCAAGAACCGAAGCTCTTTCACCACTTTAGTAATACATTTCTTAAGTGTTTTGTATTGGATAGCCGCTTCCACCCACTCTTCAGGAATATCCTCCTCAATCAAGGTTTGTTGCAATACTTTGGCGAACTTCATGGCTGCTTGCCATAATGAGGAACAGTACGAAGTATGGAGACGGTAGTTGACTTGCTAGAGCTACACTTCAATGAAAACCATAGTAGTACAAACAACTGGAACCAATTTGCGGTAATGTAAATGTAGCTTCCTATTGACCCAAAAAAAAAATTGGCGCGACTATTTATGAGATGATGGCTCTGCCTGTGTGCAGGAAACACATCATTCTATGGGTGGGTTGCTAGGTGCAAGTCCCCGTGGGTTTGACTCGAGAAGCAAACATTGCGCCGCGCGGGCACGGCTAAGTTGTGCGGGAGACGTCCGCCTCGCGACTGACTGCTTGGGAGGGACTGGCAGCATGTGCCAGAAAGAACCTTCTGGAATGCACGTGACGGCGGAGGTGGTGGACGTCCGCTCGCCTTCACGTGAACCTGGGTTCGGGTACTAAAACATAGCGGTGTCCCCATCTTTTGCCAGCAAAATGGATTTTGAACTCGAACCTACTTTGGAGACGATAATCAAACAGGATACCTTAAAGTGGATCTTTGTGGGTGGTAAAGGAGGTGTCGGAAAGACCACGACGTCCTCGTCCATCGCAGTGCAATTGGCGCTCAACCATCCCGATGACGAATTCTTATTAATTTCCACCGATCCAGCCCACAACTTATCAGATGCCTTCTGTCAAAAGTTCGGAAAGGACGCCAGAAAGGTCGAAGGGTTGTCGAACTTGTCGTGTATGGAAATCGACCCCGAGGCCGCCATGAGTGACTTGCAACAACAGGCCCAACAATACAACAATGACCCTAACGATCCCTTGAAGAGCATAATGAACGATATGACCGGTTCTATTCCCGGTATCGACGAGGCGTTGTCGTTCATGGAAGTTTTAAAGCACATCAAGAACCAGAAAACCGACGAAGCCGAAGGTAGTGAAAAGCCTGGCATTGCCTACCGTACCATCATCTTTGACACAGCGCCAACGGGTCACACCTTACGTTTCTTGCAATTACCATCTACCTTGCAACAGTTGTTGGGCAAGTTTCAGGCGCTTTCAGGTAAATTGGGCCCCATGATGAGCATGTTGGGAGGAGGAGCTGGTGCTCAGCAAGACATGTTTGCTAAATTGAATGAGGTGCAAAAAAATGTGACGGAAGTGAATGAGCAATTTACCAATCCGGACTTGACAACGTTTGTGTGTGTGTGTATTTCGGAATTCTTGTCGTTGTACGAGACCGAAAGAATGATCCAAGAATTGATGTCGTACAATATGGATGTCAACTCGATTGTGGTCAATCAATTGTTGTTTGCCGACGACGACGAAACCCCATGCAAGAGATGTGTCAGCAGATGGAAGATGCAGAAGAAGTATTTGGATCAGATGGCCGAACTTTACGAGGATTACCATTTGGTGAAGATGCCATTGTTGGGAACCGAGATCAGAGGCATCAACAACTTGAAGAGGTTTTCCAAGTTTTTGTTGCAACCATATGACCCCAAGGTAGACAGAGGAATCATCACCGAATTAGAGGACAAATAAGTAGAGTCACGGGATGTATATAAATTGGAACCACGGATGTAGATGATCAGTAAGATGCAAAAAAGTAACCGCCAGATTTGCTCCTAGAAAACATAAGGTGTAGTAGGTGCCAAGCCAGGTTTAGAAGTCACCTATCACTCCAATTGCCCTTACAACTAGGCTGTGGTTGGGCCAAGTAGTTGATATGGGTAACTGGGGTATTGCGCGATTGGCCCGCGTTAATTAATATGGGGTATCAAGGCCCTGGTGCACGCATCTCAACGCCCCGAACCACACTCGTAGACGGAGCTATCTGGTGACATTGTGTACCCTGCTTCATGGAGCAGTGTCAGGTAGCAAATATCCGCAATCTCCGCCATGAAGTTTTCATAAGCACCACGGAGGTTACGGACCCGTACAACCGTTGCCTTGTCAAGTGCGCACACCAGTGCTTGATCTGGTCAGAGCCTATTGTTTGGACAGAAATTCACAACGGTTTTAACAATAGTAGCGAGACACACCCCTATACAGGTACCAGACCGATGAGGCTCTACGGCAACAACATACCGGCATCCAACACCAGTGGACCGGGAGTTGGAGGTGTCCACGGTGTGGATCCAGGTGGTGGCCCTGCCCAGTTCTCGCGAAGGACCATCATCATGACAGCGACATTCGAGGTGGCCTGTCTCCATGTAGTGCCACGACAATAGATCAGGCCCCCTGCATTGCAGGCCGAGAGGGGATGCAGTGGTGGGATGGAGTTTGGGAGGCCAGAAAGCGATATTTTTCGGGAGTTTCACTTTTCAGAGTGCTCACGGCAATGACCACTACCGTTTTCGGAAGCCACCCCCCGCCAGCATGTAGTGGCCACACCCTAATACCTGTAAAAATTTGATGATATATAAGTGCGACAATCTACTGGAAGGCACGACGCAAACCTACCCCATAGCCATGGCCAGAGGAAACCAAAGAGATCTTGCTAGAGCCAAAAACATGAAGAAGCAGATGGAGGCATCCAAGAGTCAGAAGAAGAGCGGCGACCCCACCAAAAGAATGGAAACCGATGCCGACAAGATGAGAAGAAAACAGGCAGAAGGTGAGTAATAGATTTCCACTCGAATATGGCCCGTCTTAGTCCCAGTGAACCACGGCAAAAGGAGATTGGGTGTTTTCTGGTACAGGCGCCTCGGTGATCTGCCGGCCCTCACCTGTGTTGTTGATTTTCCATACTAACATTTATAGCGGATGCCAGAAAAGCCCAAGGGTTATCCAAATAAGCATTTCACTACGATGCCATGTTTCGTCAGTGCCTTCACTTCTATTCCTTCATTATCTAGGGCCCATCCACCGGCACGTGGTCCGGCCCCGTCCTTACATGTTAGTTGTCCTATAATTTACCTTCCGTGTGCTAACCACGGGCATCAATATACATTGGCTAATTTCGATTCGTAGGTGTTGGGTGCCAAAATTGAAAAAAATAAAAAGAAATGCGAAGGGAACTGACCTCAGGGGATGCCATTCCACCCAATTGGTGGTCGATCTGTCATCGGAGTGTGATGTATTTGACACAATCTGCTGGATTCGGCCAGTTTAGCCTGGTGGACTAATGGGTTGAAACCAAAGTGTGGTTCCGTGAACGGATTTGTAAGGAAGCGGTGCGGCGGTTTCAAAAGATAAGATAGAGATTTACTACACCGGCGGTGGCCACTCGTAAACGTTTCAGGTCATTTCATCACAGGCTGGTTTCTTTTTGTGTGTCCTGCTTTTCTTGTCTCTCTCGTTATCTCCCATTATCTCCCTCTCTGTAACGGTCTTCCCCACTATTTACATGGGTGCCGCAACGACCATTGGGCCCGCTTCGGATCGGCGAATCCGATGGGTTGGTTGCATATGTCGATCTTATACTTGTGACGGTGGCGATACAAAGTAGCATCAATTGTGCCAACCTTGGCCCACCAATTGCTCCTCCGCAGGTGCCTGCGCACAACCGGGAATATTTCAACTCCACCCTATCCTCTCTTTTATCCCCATTGCCACGATGTTAATTGAAGAAACCTACCATGATGTCAAGACTTCCTATGGAACAACCATGAGGTTGTATGTCTACCACCCCAAGATCCCTAATTATCCTAAGGTCAAATTTCCAGGGGTAGTGGTGTACAGTGAAATTTATCAAGTCACTGGTCCAGTAGCTAGATTTGCCAAAGACATCGCTGGCCAAGGATTCATTGCTGTATGTCCATCTATCTACCACAACTTTGAAGGTCCTGAACCTTTGGCCTACGACGTGGAAGGTACAGATAAGGGCAATTTGTACAAAATCACCAAGGAATTGAAGTCTTACGATGAAGACAACAAATTGGCCCTTGACTATTTGGTGTCGTTGCCAACATGCAATGGCAAGATCGGGGCTACGGGTATGTGTCTTGGGGGCCATTTGGCATTTAGAGCCGCTTTGGACCCAAGAGTCCGTGCTGCTGTGTGTTTCTTTGCTACCGACATCCACAACCATGCGTTAGGTAAAGGTGAGAACGATGACTCTCTTGCTAGAAGTAAAGAAATCAAAGGAGAATTGATTATGATCTTCGGTTGCAAGGACAACCATGTTCCATTGGAAGGAAGGGACTTGATAAGGTCGACTTTGCGTAAAAATGACACTGACATGACCTTTATTGAAATTAACGATGCTCAGCACGCTTTTGTCAGAGATGAATATAGTAAGGGTCGGTATGATTCTGCCACCACCAAGAACTGTATGGAGTGGTTGTTTGAGTTGTTCAACAGAAAATTGAAGTTGGACTACGGAGATCACGATGGTAAGAACGTGGAAATCGAAGATGTATGTTAAAAAGGTCTGGTATAGGTTAAGCAGATCACAAACCCTACTTGGGTCCTTAATCCCATTTTAAGTGTAGTTTCAATGTAGAGGTAAATTATGAAGCAGTGTATTATGAAGTTAGAGACGGCACGAATCCTACGTTTATAGCAATGTTTCAATAATCATACCCATAGGTGACGCAGGTGCCCTGGGTTACAATGTCGCAAGTTTTGGTCGCATCACACAATGTCGCACCATCTTAGTAGCCTTGACCTGAGGTTGAATGTCGCACGCCCCAACCTGAAAAAAACGATGAAAAATTTACCGTTAACAACCATCAATCCTCCGCCACTATGAGACCTATAAAGTTGATGGGACATGAGCGTTCCTTAACGCAAGTCAAATATAACAGAGAAGGAGATTTGTTATTCTCCGTGTCCAAAGATAATGCTGCCTCCATTTGGTACTCGTCCAACGGTGAAAGATTGGGTACTTTGGAAGGACACCAGGGTGTAATCTGGTCCATTGATGTTGATCCCGAATCCCATTTGTGTGCCACCGGAGGTGGTGACTTGGCCATCAAATTGTGGAAGGTTGAAACCGGTAAGTGTGTGTTCACCTGGGAGTCTCCATCTCCTTGCAGAAGAGTGGCATTTTCTCCTGATGGATCCAAGTTATTGGCTATTGCTGATCAAGTTATGGGTCACATTGGTACTGTTTCGGTATATGATATAAATCACGACGACCAGAGTTTGTCCTTGCAACTGGAAAAACCTTCATTAGTGATTGAAACTGCCGAAGGTGGTTCCAAAGCCAACGTGGCAGGTTGGTCCGCTGATGGTAAATACCTCGTGGTTGGACATGATAACGGTTACGTTTCCAAGTACGAAGTAGCTACTGGCCAAGTGGTGGATTCCGTTCAAGCCCACGGGATCCATAACGAAGAAAAGAATCTTTCTATCACCGATATACAATTTGCTCCAGAGGACGGTTCGTACTTCATCACTTCTTCCAAAGATAAGACTGCTGCTTTGATTGATTTTGATACTTTCAAGTTGTTGAAGGTGTACAAGGCCGATGCTCCAATGAACACTGCCGCCATCACCCCACTTAAGGACTTCGTTATCTTGGGAGGTGGTCAAGAAGCCAGAAATGTTACTACCACCGCCGAGTCGCAAGGTAAATTCGAAGCCAGATTCTACCATAAGATCTTTGAAGACGAAATCGGCCGTGTCAAGGGTCATTTCGGTCCTTTGAACACCGTCGCTGTACACCCAGACGGTACTGGTTACAGTAGTGGGGGAGAAGATGGTTTTATCAGAGTGCACACCTTCGATAAGTCCTACTTTGACTTCCTTTTTGATGCAGAAAGAACAGAGAAGGTCAATGCCGCTGGTAACATTTAGCATATGATAGGGGACTATCCTGTATATTAATACATTTTAATGTTAGGCCGATGTAGCCCTCAAGCACGCCAGCTCGACTATTCTAGGTGCTTGGGACTGTTTATTCCAGCTCCATCGTATGGGTTTGTAGAACTCATAGTTAGCAGTATCTATGAGGATGCCTGTCACGTGAGAACCATGGTTCTAGCATGTTCCACTACGATTCGCACCCAGCTGCGAAAACCTCTGGAACTTTCTATACATCATCAATTTATATAAAAGTGGCGGCTCCCCGGGAATTGTCTAAACATTCTATACCAAACATGTTAACTTACCTTCCCCAGTTCTTTAGTCCCCCTCAAGGGTACAATCTACATTTAGTTGACAATCACCCATTGACGGGACCAGTTTACAACAGGGTCCCTCGCCGCATATACCTGAGTCAGGGGCAACATTGCACCCCTACTGTAAAACAGGTCAACACCAAACACGGAGTTCAATTACAAATATTCAAAGAGTATGGGTCATTTGACTCTTATTCCATACGAATAATGAAGGGCAGCGGTGAGTACCAAATAAGGATCACTTCTGAGCCAGATCAGTTCGAAAAGACTTTCACTTTGGACCACAATTTGGTCAATTTGGAAGAGATAACCACAAAGACTTATTCCGAGAAAGGCGCATTGGTGATAAACATACCGAAGCGTGAAGTTAGCTCGCATGCTAAGCTCAAGGCGGCGAAAGCAGAGGCCAAAAGGGCCCGGAAACTCGAGAAGGAATTGAGAAGAAAGCATAAACTAGAACGGAGAAAATTGAAGGCTGCAAGAAAGTTGGCCCGTAAATTAGTCAAGAATCAACCAAGCGTTCACGTCCAGGAAGAGAATAGTACCGAATATGAGACATCCGAGGAGATTTTGCCAACGGAAACTGGTTATGAATTCTCTCAAACACCTTCGGATACCGAAGTTTCCACGCCAGAAATTACACCACAGAATTCTGAGTCCGAGTCACCTGCAACAGGTATCGATTCTGATTCTGATACTGCTTCGGAATCCCCTACAGATCTGGGATCAAGCTCTCCTCGAAAGCCTACCTTGGAAGAGGTGGAAGACGAGGAGTTTGTGTGGTACAGAAAAATGAAAAGTAACGAGTTATGAACTATTCAATTCTATATGTAACTGTCCTTTATAGTATGCCCAAATTACGATCTTACGAATAGCAATAACCGACCGTAGTCACAATGCATTACTAATGACCTGGCTTATCTACGCCAGAATCACGTGATGTGAAATGAATTGCTTAACCTGATTTACGGTAGATCACCTTGCTATCTAGTACTCTAATAACACTGTCGTTTACGGCCTAGAAAACATGGCTCCAACTCTGCAGACCGTGGAAAATCTGTCCGATGACTCAGACACTAATGTGTTGAGCGGTGGGTTCATTGTTGACGATCCTTCCTATAAGCCCAGAAGATCAAGAAGAGCAAAGGCGAACACGTCCTACCAGGAGTCCTCGGGCGATGAGGTCGAGCCCGATTATGCAAACGAAGAAGTACCGGCTAAAAGAAGTCGTAAGACACGCGGGACGCCCCAAAAACGTAAGAAAGTTAACGAAGAAGATGCAGAGTTCAAGGTGCAAATTTTGGAAAATGGCGAAGACCAAGACGAAGATGAAAATTATTTTAGCGCCAACGATTTAGAAATAGTAGGGACGGAAATAGCGACTCGCAACGGATCGACTGCGGTCCAGGCTATTTCATTGTCAGATGAGGAGGACGATTTGCCTCTTTCCAGCAGATCAGATACCAAAAAGGCACCAAAAAAAAAGAGAGCCCCCAGGAAAAAGAAAGAACCCAAAGTCAAGGTTCCGTATTTCACACGAACCACAAATAAGTTATACGAATTCCACCCGCATTTGAAGAATGTGTTTCCGTATTTTCAATCTTTGGCTTCGATTCCCATAGAACGAGCCTCTCAACCTCCCGGAATGACAATCAAATTATTACCCTTTCAGCAGGAAGGGTTGAACTGGCTCTTGAAACAGGAAGAAGGTGAATTCCATGGTGGGATTTTAGCGGACGAAATGGGTATGGGTAAGACCATCCAGACTATTGCTCTTTTCATGCAAGACTTATCGAAGCGACCTAATTTAGTGGTGGGCCCCACAGTAGCATTGATGCAGTGGAAAAATGAAATCGAAAAACATACGGAAGCCGGAAAGCTTAAAACATATTTGTTCCATGGGGCCAACCGAGCCACTAATATAAAAGATTTGGAGCAGTACGACGTAATTTTGACTTCGTACTCCGTGCTAGAGTCGTGTTACCGGAAACAAACCTACGGCTTCAAGAGAAAGAGTGGGCTCGTTAAGGAAAAGTCGCCTTTGCACTCATTACAATTTTATCGGGTCATTCTTGATGAGGCCCATAATATCAAAGATAGAACCTCAGGAACCGCAAAGGCTGCCAATAATTTACTTACGCATAGACGGTGGTGCTTAACCGGTACTCCGTTGCAAAATAGAATCGGAGAGATGTATTCGCTCATAAGATTTTTGAAGATTTCTCCAATATACCTTTACTTCTGTACCAAATGTGATTGTCTGAGTGATGAGTGGAAGTTTTCAGACTGGAGACATTGTGACCAGTGTGGCCATTCGCCAATGACCCACACTAATTTCTTCAATCATTTTATGTTGAAGAATATTCAAAAGCATGGTATTGAAGGAGATGGACTTATAAGTTTTCAACATATACGTCTCTTGTTGAGGAACATCATGTTGAGAAGAACTAAAGTTGAAAGAGCAGACGATCTCGGATTGCCTCCGAGGATTGTGGAAATTCGAAAGGACAAATTTAATGAAGAGGAAAAGGACTTGTATACCTCTCTTTATAGTGACTCTAAGAGAAAATTCAACGATTATGTGGCAGAAGGTGTTGTTCTCAACAACTACGCCAATATTTTCACCTTGATTACCAGAATGAGACAATTGGCTGATCATCCAGATTTGGTGCTTAAGCGGGTGGGATCGAACCAAATTTCTGCCGATGTCGAGGGAGTGATTGTGTGTCAGCTCTGTGATGATGAAGCAGAAGAACCTATTGAATCGAAATGCCATCATCGTTTCTGTCGTATGTGTATTCAAGAGTACGTTGAATCTTTTGGTGGAGAGGAGAAAAAACTTGAATGTCCAGTCTGTCATATTGGACTTTCAATAGACTTGGAACAACCGGCCCTAGAAGTAGATGAGGAATTGTTCACCAAAGCATCGATCGTGAACAGAATCAAGATGGGGTCTCACGGTGGTGAATGGCGATCGTCTACTAAGATCGAAGCATTAGTGGAAGAGTTATACAAGTTGAGATCAGACAGACATACGATAAAGTCGCTTGTGTTTTCGCAATTCACCTCCATGTTGGACTTAATCGAATGGAGACTTAAACGGGCAGGCTTCCGAACAGTGAAACTTCAAGGGTCAATGTCGCCACAGCAACGTGATAACACTATCAAGCATTTTATGGAGAATACCGAGGTCGAGGTGTTTTTGGTGTCGTTGAAGGCTGGTGGTGTGGCATTGAATCTTTGTGAAGCGTCACAAGTTTTTCTTATGGATCCATGGTGGAACCCCAGTGTGGAGTGGCAATCGATGGACCGTGTACATAGAATTGGCCAGAAACGACCCATTCGAATCACAAGATTCTGTATTGAAGACAGTATCGAGCTGAAGATCATTGAATTACAAGAAAAGAAGGCCAATATGATCCATGCTACGATCAATCATGACGACGCAGCCGTGAATAAGTTGACTCCAGACGATTTGCAGTTTTTATTTATGAACTAGACTACTTTATAAGGTATAAAATGGGAGGAATATATGGAATGGTAAAATGTGATGTAGTGGTAGTAGGACGAGTACATTTGGGTGCAATATCCTGCACATAGTCCAAAGCTCCGGTTGCAAGTGACTCAGGTCGGCGTCCATACTGGCGCTTATCTAGCACGTGAGGCTGTACTGAGTCAGTGATATATCAGGATTTTTCATTCAACTTGTACCACAATTCAACATGTCCGATCACTGGGTGAATTACTTAGACAACCCTACGTTGTCGGTTTTGCCTCACGATTTCCTCAAGCCTTCCAATAATGAAGCTGTGGAAGCCACTTATGAATTCACTGTGCCCCAATTTCCTCAAGGGGACAGTTTTCTTGTTGGATTATCCACATTCGCCGCTTTAATTTACAGATTGTCTGGAGATGATGATATTGTCATTGCCACCGATAGCAAGAAGCTGCCTGAGTTTGTCATCAGATTGAATCTCACTCCCAACATGACGTTTGACCAATTGGTGACTGCTGTTACAGAAGAATATAACCGTGGTTTGAATCAAATCAACTACAGCACATTATCTGAGGTGTCGGAGCAGATCAAAAAGGCAAAGAAGTTAGAGCATGCTCCTGCTCTCTTCAGGTTGTCCTATCAGCATGCCCATTCCAAGCAGCAATTGTCTACTACCGTGGAAGGATCAGTGAGAGACATGGCATTCTTTGTCAATGGCACCTCGGTGACTATCTATTACAATGCCTTGCTTTACAAACATGACAGAATTGTAATTTTGGGTGAACAATTTACCAAGTTTATTACCACCTGTCATGCCGATGCCTCTATAACATCTATGAACTTGTTAACCCCATCTCAAGAGAAACAATTACCTGATCCTACGTTAGATTTGGATTGGTCCGGCTATAAGGGGGCCATCCAGGACATTTTCATGGCTAATGCTGAAGCCCATCCTGAAAGAACGTGTGTGGTTGAAACTAAGTCGTTTATGGACTCTGCTTCCAAGACCAGAACTTTCACTTATGCACAAATAAATCAAGCGTCCAATATTGTGGGAAATTACCTTAAGAAAGGAGGAATCAAGAAGGGTGATATCGTCATGATTTACTCTTACCGTGGTGTGGACTTGATGATTGCCGTAATGGGTATTTTAAAGGCAGGTGCTACTTTCTCTGTGATTGATCCTGCCTATCCTCCAGCCAGACAAAACATCTACTTATCAGTAGCTAAACCAAGGGGTTTGATCGTTTTAGAAAAGGCCGGTGAATTAGACGACTTAGTCAAGAAATTTATTGCCACTGAATTGGAAGTCATTGTATCGATTCCCCAATTGAAGATTAATGATGATGGTCACTTAGTCGGAGGTGTCGTTGAAGGCCAATCGGATGATTCCTTGAAATCCTACCAGAATCTTAAAGATACCCCAACCGGTGTGATCGTGGGACCAGATTCTAACCCTACATTATCTTTTACTTCGGGTTCTGAAGGTGTTCCAAAGGGTGTGTTGGGACGGCACTATTCTCTTGCCTACTATTTCTCTTGGATGGCCAAGAGATTTGGCTTGTCTTCTAATGATAAATTTACTATGTTGTCGGGAATCGCCCATGATCCTATCCAAAGAGATATGTTCACTCCGTTATTTTTGGGAGCCCAACTCTTGGTCCCAACAGCAGACGATATTGGTACCCCAGGTAAATTAGCTGACTGGATGGCAGAATATGGTGCTACTGTGACCCATTTGACTCCAGCCATGGGTCAATTGTTGAGTGCTCAAGCCACGGCCTCGATTCCTGACCTTCATCACGCGTTCTTTGTTGGTGATATCTTAACAAAGAGAGATTGTTTGAGATTACAAACTTTGGCGGAAAATGTTTTCATTGTGAATATGTACGGTACCACTGAAACCCAAAGATCTGTGTCTTACTTCGAAATACAGAGTCGTAAGAGCGATGCAACCTACTTGAAAAACCTTAAGGACGTCATTCCCGCCGGAACAGGTATGCAAAACGTCCAATTGTTGGTTGTGAACAGAAATAACACCTCAGAAACTTGTGGTGTTGGTGAAATCGGTGAGATTTATGTGAGAGCAGCTGGATTGGCCGAAGGATACAGAGGTTTGCCGGATTTGAACAAACAAAAATTCGTCACCAACTGGTTCGTAGACCCTGAAAAGTGGAATGCCCAGGACCAAGCTGCTGCCTCTGGTGAAAGTTGGAGACAGAATGGTTGGTTGGGTCCAAGAGACAGATTGTACAGAACTGGTGACTTGGGTCGTTATTTACCTGATGGTAATGTCGAATGCTGTGGTAGAGCCGATGACCAAGTTAAAATTAGAGGGTTTAGAATTGAATTGGGTGAAATTGATACCCATTTATCGCAACATCCATTGGTAAGAGAAAATATCACTTTGGTGAGAAGAGACAAACTGGAAGAGCCAATTTTGATTTCGTATATCGTGGCCAAGGACTCCTCTGAATTGGCTTCGTTCAAATCTACAATTGCTGATGATAAAGATGTGCTGGACCCCATCATTGAAGGATTAGTTATGTACAGAGAATTGATTAAGGATATCAAGGCTCATTTGAAGAAAAGATTGGCATCATATGCCGTTCCTTCAATTATAGTCCCATTAGCCAAGTTCCCATTGAATCCAAACGGTAAGATTGACAAACCCAAATTACCATTCCCAGACACTGTTCAATTGGCTGCGGTGGCACAAATTACCGCTGCAAATAAAGGAGACTCTGATGGTGATGAGGTACTTACCCAGATCGAAGAGAAAATCAGAGATTTATGGTTGGAAGTTTTACCAACTAGACCAGCTTCAATTTCCAAGGACGATTCATTCTTCGATTTAGGCGGACATTCCATTTTGGCTACTAGAATGATTTTTGAATTGAGAAAGAAATTGGCAGTGGAAATTCCATTGGGAGTTATTTTCAAAAATCCAACTGTGGAAGCATTCTCCCAAGAAGTTGAAAAATACATTAAGGGCGATGATGTCCAGTTGGCGAGCGGCACTAATCAACAGGATGATGGGCCCACTGTCACCAAGGTCGTGGAGTATGCCAAGGATGCTGCTGATTTATCTAAGGAACAATTGTTAGCCAAGTACCCATCCTTGAAATCTCTTGATGATTCTAAAACCATCAACGTATTTGTTACAGGTGCTACAGGTTTCTTGGGGTCTTTCATTATCCGTGACTTGTTAACTGCTCGTAAGGGCAAGTCTTTCAAGATATTTGCCCATGTCAGAGCATCTTCGGAAGAAGCTGGACTTGAGAGATTGCGCAAAACTGGGTTGACTTATGGAATCTGGAAGGATGAATGGAAAGACCATATTCAAGTTGTGTTAGGAGACTTGTCCAAGCCGCAATTCGGATTGGACAATTCGAAATGGGCTAGTTTGACAGAAACAATCGACGTTATTATCCACAACGGTGCTTTTGTTCACTGGGTTTACCCATATTCTCAATTGAGAGATGCTAACGTGATTGGAACGATTAACGTTTTGAACTTGTGTGGACAAGGTAAAGCTAAGTTCTTTTCTTTTGTCTCGTCGACTTCTGCTCTCGATACTGATCATTACGTCCATTTGTCTGATGAATTGCTTGCTAAGGACTTACCAGGTCTTCCTGAATCTGATGATTTACAAGGTTCCTCGGTTGGTTTAGGTAATGGTTATGGACAATCCAAATGGGCTGCGGAATACATCATCAGACAGGCGGGATTAAGAGGATTGAGAGGTTGTATTACCAGACCAGGTTACGTTACTGGATTCAGCGAAACAGGAGCCTCTAACACCGATGATTTCTTGTTAAGAATGTTAAAGGGAAGCGCAGAACTTGGCGGGTTCCCTGACATCACCAACAATGTTAACATGGTCCCAGTTGATCATGTAGCAAGAGTGGTGGTGGCTACTGCTTTGCATCCTCCTGCGGAATTGTTGGAGGTGGCGCATGTTACCGGACACCCAAGAATTAGATTTAACGATTTTTTGGGATCGCTCAAAGAGTACGGTTACAACGTGGATGCCCAGGATTACCCTGTATGGAAGACTAATCTTGAAAAATATGTGGTGGAAGATTCCAAGGACTCTGCGTTATTCCCATTACTTCACTTTGTGTTGGATAACTTGCCCCACAATACCAAGGCACCAGAGTTGGATGATACCAATGCAGCTACATCATTGAAGTTGGACACCAAGTGGACCGGTGTAGATGTTAGCTCTGGTAAGGGTGTAACTTTGGAGCAAATGAGTATTTACATTGCATACTTGGTTAAAATTGGGTTTTTGCCAGCTCCAGAACAGCATGGAAAGCAACTTCCTCAAATCAACTTATCCAAAGAAACCATGGAGTTGATTAATGCTGGTGCTGGTGGCCGTGGTTCCGCCGCCAACTAATAATTAAAATTATAACTAAAATTAAGATAAACCATTGCTGCAGACACTAGCGATTATTGTGTATAGATTCAAAAAGACATGAGTGGAAATTTTACATTAGTAACATTAGCCGCACTTAGGACTTTTTCCGTAATAATCACCTATGTGGTAACGGCGCAACGGCATTTCCGTTTGTAGTAACTTGTTGAGACAATAGACTTATTGAACTCCAAACCATCACTTCAAGACCAGCTTTCCATCAAGCACACAGCGGGATTACACGATGGTACAGCAATTTCTAACATAGAAGAGGACTGCTCTAAAACATTTAATGGTTAAGCTCAACATTCCGGTCAGCGTAGTAAATTACTGTAAGAAGGAATGTGGATATGGATATGTAGCATCGGGGATCCTGCATATATCAAGATTAACATAACCATCGGTGGGGTTAGTCCTTCACGTCTACAGTTGTTGGCACGGCAACATATGATGAAACATAGGACAACAATCACGTGGAACTATTATGGATAGTGGTGATGATAAATCGCCTCATTGGCAGCCAGTGTCAAATGGATCAGGCCGTAACAACTCAATCGAGGATCAAGCCCTAAACAAGCTATCACCAACTTCCAGCAGCGAAGAGTCATTAGGGTTTCAGGGTCAAGCCAAACACAATCAAGGAATCCCTATAATTGTTTCATCCGAAGAACCGAATCCTATGGTATTGGAAGATAAGTATGGCCGTCATAATTCTCGCCATGACCATCCTGAGTTCGGGGGAGCAGAAATGTACAGATTAACCCCCAAACCGGGTATTTCTCGAGAATCCTCCAGTACGAATGTCAGTAATATATTTAAGAGGAAGCTCGATACCATGGCGAAAACCAGCCCAAGCAGAGGTCCATTAAGTTTCCAATCACAGCAAAGAAATGCTAGCGTGGCATCAAAATTGAATGAAGAAAGCACCGGAGCACGTTCATTTATTGTCACTACAAACGATGTTGATCGGAAGAGATTGGTGGATCAGTTTTACAACTCGATTAATGAAAGTACGATTGCGAACTCCAACGCCGAAATAAACCAGAAAAGGGGACCGACTACTCCTCAGGCAAATACCCCGACCCCCAGCATTATGCATTCACCAGTTACAGAAAAGACGTTTCGATTTGTGGAGGAAATTAATCCATCAGGAGGCGATTCCGAAGATCAAGGACTTACTACGGAAAAATTGAACGAAATATTGCACAATGGAGGGTTCAAGTTCCAGCGGGATGAAGAAAGAATGGTCCACAATCGAGAATTGACTGATTATGTGCTTAATATTGATAACATTGCCTCAGACCTTGGGAAAACAGAATTTGAAGGGAAACCTCTGTTGCAGGCATTGGTACAAGTGACGAGCCGGATAGCAGACGTAGAATTTCCCAATCTGGTGACTCTACAAGAAAATGGGGGCCCTATCAAATCACTTCAAGAGCTTGAGGAGTTGCGCAAATATTTGAAGACATTACATACCAACACCTCGGAACTAGCAGAACGATTAAAAAATAACCGAGAAACTCTCCGTACAGGATATAGGAAAGAGATAAATGATAGCGTGGCCCGATTGCATGAACTTTTGGGAGATTTGACGGTGTTGGAACGGCGACTAAATAGCATCAAGGACCGCATTAATAATGACAAGTCAGTAATATCACAGGAGATGCTTGAAAAATTGGAGATATTAGAGCTGATTGAAAACAGATTTACGGAGCATTCTAGAATCACCCGAAACAAAAGATTCAAACAATTGAACATTACGTTAACGGTGGTGGTGGTTCTAGTGAGTATATATTTTGGATTAAGGCTTAGGTAACGGACACGAAAGAAACACATCCCAAAAATGGAGGCGTAGTTAAACATGGCATCACTGCCAAGTAGCCCCGGTAACAGACAAACTGGAGCACCAAAACGGCTCGTTTGAGAGGTGGCTTAAGGACGCGATGACATCGCCGGCTAATCCCAAATTCTGGGGCCCATGGCTGATAATATTCCTTGAATTTGCGGCCCTTATGGGCCGAGATATATTGCGCAATGGACTGCTGCCGATGCACCATTCCCATCCAGCGATGAGCTTCAAACCCGACGATGGTCTCGGTCGTGTCATCCTCGGCCGCTGTCTAAATCGGTCTTATACTCGGATTGGGGTTATTTTGACACGTTTCTGAAATGTGGCGTACCGAATCGACCCGTTTTTCTACGATCTGACGTTTTATTTTATTCTATTTTCTCTTATTTTTTTTTTTTTCGGCGAGGGTCCATTGCTTCGTATTTGGACTCATTTTGTACTATGAAAACTGCTCTCGTAATCGACATCTGGTGGGAGGGCTCTGTAATGTGTCATCGAGGTAACGGGATTAATATGGGGTGTGTTCACGTGTTAAATTGGGGCGCACGCCACGGTGTTTCGAAGCAGAATTTTGCTGCCAGAACCATGTGGGAGAAGACAATTATGCGGTGGGTTCCAAGGTGGTACTCCTAACTAAGCCATGTCGGTAGATTACACGTGTGAGACCAATTGCTGGGTGTAAAATGGACTTAACGTTGTTCCTGCATGGGTTTGCGGAGCGTTGTGCCGGCCCAGCAACGGCGGACAAAAATTCATGACATGCCCGCAAAAAGAAATTTGCAAAACTCCAAAAAGAAATTTGCAACGGCCGGGTAAGATAACGGCCTGCGCACGACACCTGTAGTAGCCTACGATAAACACTCCCAGGGTGTGGTAAAGATTCTGTCATAGTTTAATTTTTTGTTATCCTACCCGTGAAACCAGGCCAAGTGTTCCTTTGTTGGTCGATCAAGTGCAGGGCTGGTAAATCAACAGTTTTGCTCGCCACCTTCTACCTGGGTCTCCATCTCTTACCTCATCTTTGGTGACTGGTCATTCAACTAGTTCACACCAGGTGAGAATTTACCCCGATACCCCTATCGAATTATATTCCATTTCCCGTCAACGTATTGTGATTGCAGTGTATCAGTCGGAGAAACCGGTTTGATTTACCGACAATTGTGATCCAACTACCTCCGGAATGGCTGAACTCATAACATTGGGTGAATTCCCTAGAGGAAGTGACAAAATATCCCATTTCAGCAAGAAGCTGTTTGCAAATCTTAGAGAGCTAGTTCGAAACTTGTTCGCTCGATGCTCCAGTGAAATCGACACAAATCATCCCTTGGTGTTTATCCTAGATGAACCACCGCATGCATCGGTTGATCTGTTGGATACTCTTTCGTTTGATACCAAAGCTCTATTGATCAAGTACTTTTTCAGTCATTTGAACCCCATCATTCTTACACCTTCCCAAGTGCAAGACCCCGTCCTCATAGCGAGTCTCAATGATGCCATCGCTAAAATTAATAAATTAATTGGTGACAGAATATCCAGAATACAGACTTGGACAGGTGCCGGTGCATCTAAAATCAATGACTTTTACATCATTAAACAAACCACTGCACAAGAGACTCGTTTTGCTGTCAACGAAGTGATTTGCACCATGTCTTACACTTTGAATAATCATGCCAACAAATCTCAACTATGCATAGATAATATTATACAGTTAAAGGATTTAATCATCAAGGAGATTGACTTCAGAGACTTGTTATCGCAGAACTCTTCCCAGCATTTTTCAAAGCTTTCTCATCTCGTTGGCCACTGGTCATTTCCTGCTCACGAGTTGACTAACGACGATCTCATCTATTGTGTGTATCTCATGATAAGGTATGCCTTGAAGCATACGGAGAAATATATTGAAGCCATCAAACCAAACAATGATACTTTGGAAAACTTCCATATACCTACCCCTAACGAACTATTAGGTTTTGTATTTATGGTGAGAGATACTTATCGGAATGGGAATCCTTTCCACAATTTCCGTCATGCCGTCGATGTTATGCAAGCCTGCTTTCATTTCTTACTTCGATTAAATTTCTTGCCCCCTTTCAAGCAACTTGAGATTCAACCCGATGCAGATGAACTCATTTATGTTAATATGGAAGAAAAGGATTTGGATTTACAAGAAGAATTGGTTCCGTTGTTCGGCTTCAACAACAAATCTTCATCAGCGCCTGCATCTTCTACTTTCACACCAACAGCATCAAGTTCCGTGTCATCCTTGCGTAATCTTACTCGCTTGAATCCTTTACAAACATTAGGAATATTAATTGCAGCATTAGGACATGATGTGGGCCATCCTGGTCTTACTAATGCGTTTATGATTAAACATGAATCACCAACGTCTCTCATCTTTAACGAACGATCAGTATTAGAACTGTTTCACTCGTCAGTTTTTATCAACAAGGTTCTTGTTACTAATTGGCCGTCATTACTAAAGGTTCGGACCGATGTCAATGAAAGGGAACCATTCCTTATTAAAGATCTTATTGTTTCTAGCATATTGGCCACTGATATGGCTGAGCATTTCGAATACATTCACAAATTGAACAACCTCAAGGGTGAAGCCGCACCTTCTAACAACAACATGGTCAAGCTAATTTCCTCGCTTTTAATCAAATGTGCTGATATATCCAATGTGGCTAGGCCTTTACGGGTTTCATCGCAATGGGCTTTGGTTCTTGCCCGGGAGTTCGAAGAAGTTGCAGCCTTGGAGAAACGCATAACAACCAAATCCACATTGCTGGAAGATGTTCAGTACGAACGGGTTCCGGTAAGCCTCGATGACATATTAAAACAGGCACCGGATTTACATAAGGGTCAAATATTCTTTATTAATACCTTTGCGGAGAATTTGTTCAATAATATTGCTGATATTTTGCCCGAATTGAAGTACGCAAGCGGTATAATTAAACAGAATAAAGAATTCTGGCTCAAGAGGGCATCTTGCTAGGCCCATACAATGTACTACATACATATATCATCGTTCTCGCTGTATAAAGTATAATTAGAAGCGAGTGCTATTACCTGTCAATTTGTAGTTTTATCTATGCAAGGAAAAAACAGTCACTGTTATGTAAGCGGGCCACCATAATCCCGGTCGGCAACCCACGATCGCTTATGTAACCGGGGTCCAACTAACTCTACTAAGGCTAGGTTGTACAATTACCAGTTAAACCAAAATTGTACAGCTACAATGCGAAATATAACCCAGCCATTTCTAGGTATCTCTCATCTTAACCCCCGTAACTCCCTCGGCATACGTTTCCTTCGCTTGTAGACGTGTCCCCACACTGTGTCGCTCCCTGGCCATCTATCTCATCACAAAATTTTCACTGCGTGGCTCTTCAGGAATCCTGAACATAAAGCGTCAAGCGCATTAGTGAATTTTAACCTTCACTTCCATTGAGACTACCTCTAGTCTTTTTGACACTGGCCCCCTCACTGGCTTATCACTAGATATTATAGATTCATTGTTGTGTCTTGTTTGTTGGCACTTCACTTCCTTCAACTTCGCTTCCTACTCTCACTACCACCATGGACGGCGACAATGCTTGGGAAAGACCGATCGTGTTATCACCACCTCCGTTAGAAAGACACTTACAAGCATCCCAAGGATCCTCTCAGCCCTCATTGACTCCAGGTCACTCCCAGAGGCAAATGAGTGTTGGCTACAACTTACAACACGAGTTCGAGACCTTGACCGCCGACTTAGACTTGGACTTGATGAACTTTCCTAAACAGCAAAGATCGGGCCAAGCCAGCGGAAGCAGCTCTGGTAGTTCTGGGTCGGCAGTTAATGTTAATGGTACTGCCACAGTTAATCCCAACACTAACAGTGCTACTGTTGCTGGTACTAGTGGTGCTGGCACAACAGGCTCTACGTCTGCCCCTGGCTCAGCTCTTCTCGCTCCATCTGCATCCAAGTATGGGTTTTCCGAGCTCCTTGGGACTGGTGGGTCTGGCACTCCAATAGGCACGAACCCCTTACTCCGTGATAGTGCTCTTTCTCCCAACCAGAACCCTCTTCCAACCTCCAACTTCTCATCATTATTAGGAAACGGTGGCATTGCTTCCGGTTCTAGTTTCTTACCTCCATTGGCATCGATTCCTAGTCGTCCCCAGTCGGTCAATGACTTTTCTAACTACTTTAACCGCCAGCAGCAGCAGGAACAACAACCCCTGTTACTTCTGCAAAATCAACAAACTAATTTCTATCTGGAATTATTAGCATTTACTAGTTGGATTGAAAACTTGAATCCCCAGGATAACCTCACCATGATTGAGTATTTGTGCGGCAATTTACCTTTGGATATATTGTTGTCTTTCAAGACCAAACTTGAGGCACATTTGTCGACTCACCAGGCTAACCAAATGTTCTTGACTCCATACCAAGATTTGTATGGCGATATGGAAAACTTGAACTTGGGTGCTCAGTCTGAATCGCAACCGCCTACGTCATCCTCTCAGCCACAGCTTCATCAGCCAAAACCAAAGCTCAAAAGCAACTTGGCTAACCAGCACTTGTTCATTGACCAAAGAAATCAAAGACCAAAGTCAGCCGATCCCCTGGTCAATAACAATACTGTGAGGTATCCTCAACACCAACTGCAACAACAGGGCCAAGCTCCAATGCTGCAGCTGCAGCAGCTGCAACAGTTTGAAAGAGCCAGGTCGCCTACCAGCCATTTGTACGAAAAGACCAGTTTCTTACAGCAAGCTGCTGCCAATCCTAATTCTCCTTTGCACCAACAGCTTCACGGCCATCAGTATGCCCAGGTTCAGGCTCCACAACCTCATCTGGGCCATCAAGGACCACAACAAGCTCCAAATCCATCTGGTGCCAGCTCACAACCCGCTGACGACTCGTTGGAGTTATCTGCACACACGGCATTGAAACTCGGAGCTTTGGCAACAATCAATTCAAGAGTGGCATTGGACTCCAATAGAAAATACGGTTATGGACCATACGGAAGCGGGCACAGTGCCTTCCAAGCTACACGGTCTGGGCAGTTTGAAGACACTATCAATAGAAATGTCAACTCTTCGTCGGTCCCTCTTCCAAGGAGCAACCCAAAGTCGCCAGGTTCCAAGCCTCTTAGTGGTCTTGGGAAAAAAGACCAGGAGCAAATGGGAGGGAACCGTGAAAATTTATCGGGAATAAATTCTCCAACCACGTCATCTTCCAGTACTTCGATGCCTCCGGATGTTAGTAACATCAGCTTGTTGAACAACATTCCAGCCTGGTTGAAATTGTTGCGGTTGCACAAGTACACCGATTATCTTAAGGACATTCCTTGGAGACAGTTGGTGGAAATGAGCAACGAAGAATTGGAAGCCACCGGGGTGATTGCCTTGGGAGCCAGAAGGAAATTGTTGAAAGCGTTTGATGTGGTTAAAAAAGCTAATATTAAAGCAGACGAATGAACAATTGCTGAGCGATTGTTGAAGTTGTCACATTGCATTATTAAATCTCCTCTACATTGGGAATGAAATTAACGCTACTTATTTGATATGAGTTGCTATAAATTGTAAATAAACCTACATAAGTACACAACACGAGTTGGTCTTCTTAGCTTGCTTGTAGAACATTCTCGACGAACTGGACAACGCTTCGGACTTGTCTACCAACGAGTCCAACTTCTCCCCTCTTTGTAACACACTTTCGATAGTCTTATGCAATACAATCTTGGTCTCGTCTAATTCTTGTTGGACCTTCATGATGGAATCGGCTTGGCTAGGGTCCTGATACTTCTTCAAGTATTGTTCCAATGTGTCGTAGGTCAACGATGGGCTGGTGGCGGTGACCCCACTCCATTCTGATGCTGGATGTAATGATAAGTACTCTTCCAAGATCTTGTTAATCAAGGTGTAAGCAGGACGCACGGGATATTCTTTGTCGGTGATGACCACACACGCCAACCCTTCCGATCTGGCGTAAGTATGGCCCACATAGTTGCCTTCCTCGATGGACTGTCTTTGTCCAGCAGCAGTTCTTTGGGAAACGGTTTCAGAAAAAAATGTCATGAACTGAGATACCCCAGTTCTCTCGAAGAAAGAGAACTGGCTCAAGTCACGCGCAGAGCTCAACTCCAACGCCTTGCCTCCGGTGGTTCTGAGAATACCTATGTAGTAGATCTTCATGGCAAATAAACGGCGGTACAACAGTTGTCTTTTTGCTCGCTGCTATCAAAACGAGCATCATCAGGCCGAGTCACGTGCAGATCAAAGGAGAAGCCACCAGAGCAATCGCTTGCAAGCAGAAGTGCTCTTCCTTCAGCACCGCCTTTGTAACTACCACCATGATAACCGGAATCGGTATGTGAACAGCCAGTCCCCGGGAGCCCGAGACAGCGGTCCCTGATTACGATCGGTGACTAATGCACCACCTCTAAACTGCATTAATTTCAAGTTTGATACGGTTACCACTCACGGCATCGCCACATGCAGGACATGGTCGTCTGTTTACGATAATGCCGTTATACCATCTGGGATTCGACTACCACCACTGACCCTACTGCCGGATCAAACATTCGCTCTCGTTGTAACACCATACAGTTAATACGGCACTATGGCTCTGGCGGCTCGCTCGGCAGGAATGGCCCTGGCGGCTCCAGCTGTACCGTCTCCCCAACCACTGGGCCCTCCTCCGACCGTGAAAGTGGTGCTATTGGGGGATTCGGGGGTAGGAAAGACATGCCTCCGGTCCCAGTTTGTGCATCACATATTTACCAACGCATACAAGGCCACCATCGGTGGCGACTACCTTACTACCACTGTGGTGGTACCATCAGAAGAAGCGCTGCAACCGAGCACCAAGGTCAATCTTCAGGTGTGGGATACTGCTGGCCAAGAACGGTTCAATTCAATATCACAGGCATTCTATCGTGGCACCGACGTTTGTGTTCTTGTGTACGATATTACCAACTACGAATCAGTGCTCAGCATTCGAGCCTGGTTCAAGCGATTCATGGATCATTGCCATGTGGATCGCCCGGGTGTGATTATTGTGGGTAACAAGATGGACCGCACGGCTGAACGATGTGTGGATCTTGAAGAAATCAGAGACATTTTGATGTCAAACACCTCTGTTAGTGTGGACGACTATGTTGCAGAGTGGTCAACCGATTTGCGAGAAGTTTCTGCCAAACGACTCGACTTGGTAGAGGACTTGTTCACCCGGGTGGCCCAAATCGCTACCCAAGCTGCCCAGGACGGTAGAGCACTGCTTCCAAGACGGATACAAGGATTTGATATAGACGTGGAACCTAGGGGCCCACCATCTTCGGGATGTGCATGCTAGCCAATGTAGATGCAAAATACTTTACAATAAATTATAATGACTAATGGTGGAGCCTCTTGATATTTTAAACTATGTACATGTAAACTCTATTGCACCACTACTTCTGCTGCTTCTTCTGCAGGGGTCAATGCGTCCTTTTCCTCGGAGGTAATCAATTCCTCCTTTTCTTCGTCCTCGTACAATTCTTCCTTGTAATGCTCGGGGTACTTTCTGAAACAAGATCTCATGTTTTCAAACTTCTTGATACAGTCAATGCCCTTTGGTTCACTTTCAGAGTAAACGAAACAAGAAAACGCTTCCTTGAACTCTTCTCCACAAGGTCCGTGAGCCATTCCACCAAGACATGGACAGTCCCAGTTGATTTCACCAGTTTCTGGGTTGAACGCAGCAGCTTGTCCCTCTTCCTCGTTACCTTGAGCATCTTTGGTCTCCGCAGTTTCGGTGGACTCGGTGGATTCGGTGGCCTCGGTTGCAGACACTTTCTCGGACTCTTCCACAGGAGCTGGGACAGCAGTCTCGGTGACTTCAGGAGCCTCAGTTGACCCCTCAGTAGGTTCCTCCTTTGCTTCCTCTTGGGTCTCGGTTGGTTCCTCTTGGGCCTCCTCCGCTTCGGAGGCTCCCTCGCCATCTTCGCTTTCATTTTCCTCTTCTTCTTCTTCTTCATCTTCCTCTTCTTCCTCATCCTTAGGTCTGTTTAATCTGACAGGATGGATGTACTTTGGGATCTGATCAGCTTCATTTTCAGTCTTCTTTCTGGTCAAAAAGTATACCAACGTCACAGGCACAGTGGCAGCGGTCAACAACAAGTAGTTGTTGTAGTTCTTTTGGCTTTTGGGGCCTCCGTTGCTCAAAAAACGACGCCCACTTCTTTGCACTTGGCGCAATCCACTGGATCTGAATAATCTATACATGGCGATGGCGGAAATAGTTCTGGGGGTTTTACTTTTGCTTATATAGAATTTTTTACTTACTAAGCATTGGCCAAATTTTTCGGTCTATATACAGGGCGATAACGTCGAATCATCATCAATTCTGATGTCCTCAGAGACAAATGGAAGGTAGTAAAAGTAGTGAATTGGGTTCAATCCCACCTCTATGTTAGTTGTAGTGATATTGGCACTTTCCTTTCAATTCTGTTGTATGCTTCATCTTTATTGTAAAGATTTTGCTTGATACTTCACTTCATGAACTAGCTGGGGCTAGATTGTACGGGATTAGAATCCGACTACCCGTCAAAGTCGACCCGTTTCTCATGAATTAGCATACGTTTGCCGGGTAGCAGTGTTTTCAATGGGTGGGTGGCTTCCGGCAACCTTCTCAATTCATCGGTTCACTGACCTCACGTCTTTACCTAAGTCCTTCATATCCTGGACTGTCTCCACTTGCGGATCTTCAAACGAGCTAGCAAGGAAAAGGGATGCTGTGACCACGAACATCGAAAACACTCCGAATTTCCTGAAATATTTAATGACGGTCTTTGACTCTTTGGTATTCTCATTACCGATCTTTTTCATCATATTGTCCACAGACTTCAAAGGGTTAGATGAGAGCGCCCGTTTCTGGGCATATATACCGCGATGCAATGCCCCGTGGCCCAAATTTCTGGTTAGTTGGATCATGGTATAGCTAATGAAGACAAATATCGACTGATAAACACCATCGTTGCGACTAGTATATGGTCACATGATGTGTCCTAATTGGTCAAGCGATATCGGCTGGAAAGAATTCTCCTGGGTCTTAGAAATCCAGAGAACATCCTGATCGATGTATGCCCATAGACTGGCGTCTTCCCTCTTGATTCGAAAAAGCGGTAACCCCAAGGTCTGGTGGAATTTACTAGTTGGGGTGAGTAAAAATCCATTCTCGGTGCAGTAAGCATTGACCACGTCCTTAAAGGTGGTAACTAGTTTATAGGAAGGAATTCCGTCGACGTTGGCACCCGTAGACGTATTGGAGCTTGGTCCGTTGAGAATCGTTTTAATCTCAGATACCTCGGGGTATGAGTTACCAAATATGGACGGTAATACAATTGGTACCTGTTTATCCATGTAGTGCAATGCAGAGTTTAAATACCAAAGAACCAAAGCAGTAATGTTCTCATCCTCCATCTCCGTTCTTGACCAGAACATGTACCAATCTGCATACCACTGCAGTGCCCTTTGTGAGTCTGTAGCAAAGAGTTCAACCAATTTATGGAACCATGGATTGAAAACAAGAAATTGCAAAATTAATTGTTGGTGATAAGCCGTCGTAATGGGTGACATTAAAATATTCAATACGATGTCAAGTTTGTTCGTATCTCCTAATCTCCTCTCTTTAAAATGTTCCATGATTGATACAGTTGCAACATATTGAAGATGAGAATACTTTTCGGGTCCAAGAAACTGGGAATAGACCTTTGCCCATACATCAACTATTTGTTCAAGTTGTTCAGTAACGCCATCAAATCCACCTTGCCAGAATGAATCTTTCAGTGTGTAATCCACATAATCCAAGTGCTTATTGTATACCAAGTCTAGAAGCAGAATAAATTCGTTCGCATCCTGGGGCGAAAGAACGAGAATGTAATCTATGATAATAGTGGGGGCGAATGCATATCTTTTTCGTGGACTCCAGTTTTGTAACTGCTGATAGAGAAATGGGACTATTATCTCTCTCACAAGTTTGATTTCTAATGAGAGTTCTGAATTTACAAAAATCAGAGCATGCAACCAAGTTTGGATAATGTTTAGCACATCTATCATGTGCTCTTCATTGGGGTCATTTGAATTCATAAAATGTTCCACCTCACTTGCAAAATACGGGTATATTGCTGAATCAAATGAGTCCATAGAATTCATGCTGGGGTTAGCTATTTCTCGGTATAGAAATGACCATGAAGATAATGTTTGAATGAGTGGAGATCTCTCATTTGACGATTGTTCGAAATCTGTTTTGAATAGATATTTGAGGTTAGCCTCAACCACAGACACAAACGCATCTTGTATTTTAGAAAAGTATTTGACAGGGTCCTTTACTAGTAAACCTAGAATGTGAGTTGTATGTTGGATAGTTTCAGTATAATTGTCTTCACTTGAACGAGTGACGAATAGCTCATTATTTTTGCTCGTATCCAATAATGATAGAACTTGCATGGCAGATGCTAATTCATTACCGGTTTTCTTCAAACTATCATTCGTTGTCTCCATTTGATACATCAAGAACTTCTCTTGTCTTTCGGCCTCGCTATATTCCAGGCCGATGCGATCTAATCTATCAAAAGCATCCTTAAGCTCTTCATATGAGCGCCCTTTATCATCTGATAGGATTTTATACTTGAGAGGCACTTGAATATGCTGCGATTCCAATTTTTGAATCATGTCATATAATGATATTTGAGGTCCAGCCTCTTCCTCATCACTAGAATCAACGTCCATTTTGTCTTGCGAAGCAGTGGTACTAATAGCCCCTACACCTAGTCCTTTAGGAAGCAATTTGGTCTCAATCGGTTGGACAATGCCTTCATTATTCACACCTAACCCTCTCCCTTCTTGGTACCCCATCTTCATCAACAATTTTGCACCAATTCCATATTTCTGGAGACTGGAAGAGCTAGGTTGTTCTAGCCATGTAGTTGTTGTGGCTTCTACTATGTTCTCCGTGATTTCTTTGACATCTTCTTGGTCGCTGTAGTCATCTTCATCGTACTCGTCATGAAGCGCAGCCATTCTCATACTACCGTTTCTGTTGGGGGACACGATATCAGCCAGACCTTTGCTGGTATTCGAGGAGTTGGTCCCATCATTCTGTCCTTTAGTGAATAATAGGCCCCCTCCATATGCCATAGTAATAGATAGCAGTCTAAGTTTGAGGTATGCTCATCTACATTTGTTTAGTATACAGTACGCGCGTGTTGAGATACCAGCTTATCTTACAAATCTAAACACAATCACTAGCAGGAGGGGTCACCGGGACGAATGGTTTATGGATTGTATCAAGTTCAATAGCTGCTGTTCCTCTGTGGTATTTTCCTTTTGAATTTCTTCGAGTCCCTCGGTAATAATTTCCACGATGGTAGGCTGGTGCTGTTCTCCAGGAAGAGTTAATTCTTTGGGAATAAATTCACCATACTTTAGAAGCCAATTTTTCCGTCTCTCGGCTTCCTCTTTTTGCGTTTGCTGTAAACTTTCGTCTAAAAATTGTGTTAACTTTTTAAGAAATTCTCGTGGGTAAGTGTACTTTTCATAATGCAATTCCTTTAAATACTCTGTGCGATATACATTCAAAAATTGAGTGTAATGGTAAGACAACAGCGAAATGGTTCTGGTATTCTGATACGGCTTCTGTAGTGTCCTAAATTTATCACATAGTATAAGGATTTTGGGAATGTTCGTGGATCGGAGTGTCCGGTAATGGGCTATTTGTTCTTCTGTTTCATGAAGGATCTGGTCTAAAACTGGAATTTGGATATTGAGAAATTTGGTGGCTCGGTTATCATTGTTTTTCACTATCTCACATACTGTGGTGAGCTCCCGCAATACCTCAGGCAATTCCATAGAATCGTTTTTTAACACCTGTAAGAATTCTCGTGATATCCCTGAATTGAAGGAATTAAGCCCTTTTGTACATTGATCATAATGATTGGTGAGCATTTCTAATACCGAGACAAGTTCGTTTTCTAGTGATCCGTTTTCTTTTAGTATAGTGCTCATCAAGTTATGACCCTCAAATGCCGTGCCTCCACTAAGAGCTAAAAGATCTAGCTGTAAGGGAGTTATCTTACCGTATTCCTTTATTATTCTATTGTACCTCTTTGCTCCTGATTTGAACGGTTCCTGAACATTATCAATAAATTGCAGCCGGAGTAAATTTAACACTTTCTCTGTATTCCGCTCGTGAATACCGATATCTGCTCTCAAACGCTCTATGGAATCAATAGAAATGAAATCCTTAAGTGTCTTTGGTGAACTCATTGACTCACCTCCTGTTATCAAATATTCAGGCACATGGGTATTGTCAAGCTGATCTAAAATGTTGTCAAAGTCCTGCATTACCGGCTCCATCTCCGACTTCCAAAGCTTAACTTCATCGAGAACTTCAGCTACAGTTTCCCGGGTTCTGGCAACAATTTTTCCAATTGCATCATTCTGTCTCTTCATGCTCTCAACTGCTGTTAAAGAGTGACTGAAAAGTTCGGGTAAGTGGGTTGTGAACTGATAGGACATACCTTGGAGCAGGGTCTCCGCATCGGTACACAACTTTTGGGCTCTCTGGAGGGTCAATTGCGCCTGATCGGCCCATTCTTTAATATCTGCCTGAGTAATACTCATTCTTCTTATCCAGAGTACCCGGACGACACTTCTTTGGATTAATATATGGGGTCACCAGCCAGGATACCCCAAACAAGGATAAAAGAGTGTGTGCTACCAAAATGGATTTCCAAGACGATTATAGTCCTTTTATTATAGTTTAAATGTTATTCTATGATTGTGGCTTGATCTGCCGTAAAAATCCGGCGGGCTATATCGCTTTCCTCTTATCTGTAGTGCTAAGTATTATGTGGAGCTTCATATATATCAGTTGGTTGTGTGCAGGATTTTGATATTTCGCATTTTATCCAGTGAACAAAATAAGACAAAGTATCACCCATTCTGTCAAGTGTTGTTATAGACAAAAATGAGCGGGTCTGCGGCCATAAGAGCCTTACATGCAGCCACAACTTCTAGCGCTCCTATAAAGTTCTTTATCCATGATGATGAAGAAACAGAATCTATCAAAAATGCCACGAAAGTGAAGTTTGGAGACTCACAGTTGTTTGACCTTGACATCGTCACAAACTTTTATAATGAAGACCAGCCACAAAGGCTTAGAGCCGTTGTATTTTCGTGGCTCCATGACAAATCTTCAATTGTGGACTATAAAAATGAGGCCATGGAAAACGGGATTCCTGACTTCAAGTTTTTGGTGAAAACCGACTTGAATACGTGGTTGAATGGTAATTCAGACTCCTGTGCATTCGTCAAAGATGAAGAAGAGGCGGTACCTGCCCAGACAGAAGAAAGTAAAGATCAGTCATCTACCACAGGCAAAAAACACAAGTTTGAAGACCCCATGATAGAGAGAATCAACGGTTACGAACGAGAGTCTATAGACCATAATGCTGCCTTAAGAGGTACCAAGAATATTGACTTCGGATATTTAGTATCTGATGCCAAAAAATTTATCAGCCAACTTAAACGCCCCAAAACTAATCCATCATCCAAAACAGCCAAAACCGGCTCAACCAAGAAGCAACCAATTATTATCGTGTCTCCGGCCACCACTTCTTTATTGTCATTGAGTAACATCAAGGAATTCTTTGAAGATGGTAGATTCTCGGAACCAAACCCTTCCAATAAGCCTAGTGGTGGACTTGTAACATTATCCCATAAATCAGATAGACTTATTTCTTCTGCTCAACAAATTATGGTAGTGGATAATGTGGAGATGTTCACTAAGCCAGAATATTGGGACCGCGTCATTGCCATTTTCACCACCGGTCAAGCATGGCAATTTGCGAAGTACAAATATTCCAAACCAGAATTATTATTCCAAAAATATGCCGGGTTCTACGTCAGTTATCAGGGGGAACCAACTCCTCAAAAGATTAAAGAATGGAACGTTTCGGAGATAAAGGTAGATAGAGGTGAGAAAAGATTTAGAGACAAGATGATTGTGAAGGACTTCTGGGCAGAAATTGATAAGCTTTTGATCGCTAAGGGATACGGTAAATAAAAGTGGCAATCCTTAATGCACTAGTCATCCAGCAAGGAATTTGACTAACGTTGTCATTGGCGAGTAAAAATAAAGCCTCTGAATCCTGTAAACGTATTTTATTCTATGTACATGTATTTATCTATATATACGAGTCAATGATATACGGTCTCGTATTATTATTATTAGGATAACCTAGCCGGATACAATTCCATTGATTATTCAAATTGTTTTTCCAATTCAATGAACATTTCATAAATTTCCTTACTAGTCCTATTGCTGACCTTTCTGTCATCTCTGCTTCTGATTGCCACGGTTCCTTTTTCAATATCCTTATCTCCCAACATCAATATATACGAATATCCCTTTTGAATACCATCCTTTATTCTGTTACCAACAGTTTCGTTCCTGTCGTCAACATCAACGTAAAAGTTATAGCCAGTCATAGGAGAAATCAGTTCGTTCTCATTGATAATATCACCGCTCAATTCCTTTTGTAACTTTTTGGCACTTTCGACATGTTTGGAGTTCACAGGTACAATTAATGCTTGTCTAGGATTGAGCCAAAATGGCCATTTGCCTTGATAGTGGTCCAACAAGATGGCAAAAAACCGTTCTAAGGAGCCAAATACTGCTCTATGGATCAAAATTGGTTGATTGTTGCGTTCTCCTTCCTCACTGACGTACTTCAAATTGAATCTAGAAGGAAGCTGGAAATCCAATTGGATGGTTCCCACCTGGTGCTTCTTGTTGTACGCATCTTTCAACAACACATCGATCTTGGGACCGTAGAATGCCCCATCACCCTCTCTTATCTGCCAAGTCTTGGCATCGGTGACTCTATTCAATACCTCAGTTAATTGGTTTTCGGCCTTGTCCCACGTCTCCACGTCTCCAATGAATTTGTCAGGTCTGGTGGACAAATGAAATTCGATCTCATCGCTTTTGATACCAAACACTCCATAGGTGCTCTTAATTAAATTGATAGTATTGGCGATTTCCTGATCTATTTGTTCTAGCTGACAGAATATGTGTCCATCATCCTGGTGGAATCTCCTAACTCTGGTGAGTCCTGAAAGAGCTCCGCTGGCTTCATTTCTATGCAAGGAAGAAAAATCAGAGTACCGAATGGGTAACTCATTGTATGAGCGATCAAACTTCGAGTAGATCAAGCAATGTCCAGGACAGTTCATTGGTTTGAGGCCATAGACATCATCCTCATGAACATTCTCGTGTCCTTCCCCACACTGATCGCCGTTGGTGTTCTCTTCACCTTCATAGCCTTCTTTGGAAACGTTCCCCATCACTTTAAACATATCGTCACTGTAGTTCTCCCAGTGGCCTGACTGTTTCCATAACTTGTTCTTATATATCAAGGGAGTAATCACTTCCTGGAATCCGTATCGTATTTGTTGGTTCTTCATGAATTGAACCAATTTGTTGAAGATTCTGGTACCATGTGGAAGAAAGAAAATGGATCCTGGGGTTAAGGGATCTGTAGTGAAAAGTAATTGTTTTTGAGATATGACATGGTTAGACTGTGTGGCAGATGTAATGACCGCCAGCCCTGTCTCCTTCGAAACATACCGTATCAACGGTACGAGTTTTGTCGGTCTTGGTCTGATGTACATGATTACTGAAAATTATGCGATACCATTTGTTAAACTATGTAGGATGAGACTGGACTAAAAATTTATGTGACGAAAATTGAACGTACTACTTGACAAAAAATTCTAATCTGGTGACACCTGGATGATTTCTTCAGGTTGAACCCTCCAGCATTAGTTACTTTGATCTACGCATTGATACCTTTTCTTAAATCATAATTTTAGAGAACGACTATACAACATACCAGCTAGGAGTGAAGAGCGCCCTGTCGGTCACATATTTTCTATTATTCTGCCATTTTCAAGCCCATTTCGTTAAAAGAAAGAGGCCATAATAATATTACACTGTGGATGGTGGGTATCTTGGAAACCATAGTAAAGACATGGGTATGCATGTTATTCTTCGACTCTCTTTGTTTCCGCAGAATCTTTGGATCCTTCGTGACATTTCTTATTTGTGTTTTGTTGGTTCATGACCATCTAGGCCTCTGACCGTATTTCTGGTGTCAGCGAATTTATTTGGGTGGACTCTTTTTTCACTTCGGACTCCTTCTTTTGTTGGTAGCCGATGTATTTTACCTTGAAACCACTAAAAGTCTTGAACTGGAAAGGTTTCTTCACCCATTTTTTGCATGGGGTGCCTGATTTGTCCAACGTATAAGCACTCTGGATACTATTCATGGTCAACCCTGACGTAGATGACTCTTTTAACCCAGAATTGATCTTGAAACTGCTGATTCCGCCCGGACCATTGGAGTTCGTACCATTTTTGCCCTTGAAGTTGGCTGCCTTGTTGCGGACTGCGGAATCTGGTGTTGGAGATGCGGTACCTTTGGTGACCTTCCCCTTAGCTTTAGACCCACTAGACGCGGCCTTCAACTTGGACTTGGGGACTGGTGGTGGAAACTCGGGAAGGGTCTTGAGAAAAGACAGGGGTGCCCGAACTGTTGCCCAGTACCGTCTATTTGCTACCATGATTATCTGTTCCGACTGTGGTGGTGAGGAAATCTTGACTGCTATGGATCTACGGTAAGGGCACTCACGTGTCACTACTATCAATCATTTTCTTCCCCTGAATATCTTAACGGAAGGATAAGGCGGTCCCCAGTATTGTCAGTTCAATTCGGCTGTGGACGCTGTGATCATGTCATTCCCCGAGCCACGGCCGCAGAGACAAAGATTACCTTCGAGACTTGACGTTTTGAGCAACAATCTTAAACTTGATGTACGAGCTCACCAAAGAACCTATGAAGGGGCCTACACGAGAAGTGCCATTGGGTGCTTATCGTTTTCAATCGTTATCATCAAATTGTTCTCCAGGGAGTTTCTCCCTGTGGGAGTAGTATATACAGTGTATGGATGCCTTTTTTACTTTATTGGAGTATATAAGGCATCCACAGTTGATGTGTTTTACAATCCTGACAATCATATGGAAATTTTCAAGACATCAGGAAACACCGTGCTTTTGCTCTCCTTGATTAGTCTAGCGAGTTATACCACATTGTTGGTATTAATCTTAAGAATGTGAAAGCACTGATTTTCTAAGTCAACAACCCCAATCCGATTACGACCACTTGGAACAATGCTTGCATCGTCCAGAATCCTACCTTCTTCATCCGCACCAACCGTGCTTCTTCGTCGGCAACGTAATCGACAAAGTTGTCGTAAACCTCCTCCGAAATATCATCCATTAACAATGAATCATAAACTGTCCAGGAACCACTAAAGTCCTCGATATTCTTGACAATACGGTTCTTGATTTCGATAAAGGTGTTCTTGGAATTAATATAGGCCACAATGGGTCTGATTAATGCATAATTGATATAGCTCAATTCTGGGGCCTGGAATGGTACCGACGCACGGACATTATTGAGTCGAATAGTCAAATCCAATACAAAATACTTCAGAATGTCCTTATAATCATTGGCGGTTAACCGCATATGCTGATCTGGGTGGTTGGGCTTTTTAACCTCGGGATTCTTGTACCTGGTCGCTTCCTTTTTTATTGATTGGGCAATAATATTGACGATTTCAGCAACGTTAAATTCATTATCTTCTTCGGGAACCATGACATCCCCAATCATATCTACTTTACCTGAAGAGATCCAGCCAAAGGGGCCTTCCAATCCTCGGTTAAGATGGTCAAGATTCAAGGAATCTACTCGGAGACGAGTGACTCTTTTCCATTCATTTTTGCCGAGGGCACTGGATCCAAAATCGTCCATACGTTGTTTCTTGTGAATTGTGAACAATGAATTATCATATGAGCCACTCATATTGTTAGCATTTAGGAAATCATAGAACAACCAATGTTGTCTTAGTTTTGTTAACTCGCAATTGTAGATCGCCACATCGAAGGTTCTGAAGCCGCTTGGCTGGAGAAGCTTGAAAAGAACATCTTCCATTTTGAAATCTTCAAACTCAAAGTCTCCTGGCTTGTGAACGTTCTTATAGTTCGTAGCATTATCATTAGGATCCCACCTCACATGAGTTCTGTCAACAACCCCTCTCAACCCCTTGATTTCCATGGTGTCTATCATTCCTGTACCATTGACCCATTTGTTGAACGACAATGATATATTAACTTCTTCGATAGTTAAGTCATATTGGGTATAATTTCCATCATCTTCCATTATAGGATCATTCGAATTTTGAGAACTCATCGCTTCTTCAAATGCTTCTGCTTGCGAACCCTTTCTGAATGTCTTCTTTGTTCTTGGTCTTCTACTTACAAAACATTTTCTAAAACTGATTTTTCTATCAGACCATCCTGGCACGATTGCATGCTCAAAAGTTACATCTAACTTGGAATTCTTGGTAATAAATTCTCCTAATTTTCTAGCAACGAATTCCTGAGCGAACACTGTATTGGCAGTGAAGATGACGAGAGAAAAGAATGTCGTGGTTGCTAGAAAAAATAAGAGAACGTTCCCCATAACAAGCCATGATACAAATGCAGAATAGTCATCGGTGTTGTATGGTCGGTTTGACCGTTTAATGAGCCACCTGAAGTGAATACGAAGTCGGGAGAAAAAATTGGTGGCTTTAGAAAGAAGTTCAGCCTTCATCATTTTATTGTGATGCTGTATATCAAAATGCTGAGGGGTATCGTGGTTATTATTTTGGGAACTGGTGTTTGGTTTGTGAGTTTCTGGATTCTGAGGAGGATAATCTTCCTTGTTCTGGGGAAATTGATCCTTTGATGACGATTGGCTATAGAAATGGGCAAAATTGGCCGTGATGATTGGAGATATGGCACTACTTATTGTCAGTTTTGGTTTAGCATGAAAGGCAAGATATGTCCTTTTTTGTTGGAAAATATGACCATGCTTGCGAAAAGCATTTCCATTTGCTAGTCGGGCCCCTCTAACACTAGGTACCGATGCTAAAGTCCTGTAGACATCGTTCCGAGGAATTGCCTTCCTAATTATAGAAGTAATTCCGTATGATTTCATGCCTCCAGAGGAACTATGAATACTTTAGTGTTCTTCTCTGTGCAGAGATACTAAATAGGGTTGATATGTGGACGAAACAGGACAAGCAGTGGTGATGGTGTATCCATATAATTGCTTAAAAGTTCGGAGATGAACTTATCCTGTATGTAATATCCGTCCACTGCCATTTTAGGATAAGAGCAAACCCCCGTTCAAATACTTTTAGAAGAATTAGTAATTGGTGATTGGATAATGCTAGATTCGGATTCCGTATCTACGTACATAGTTCTAAAGTTCTGGTAGGACATGTTCTGTAAACACCAATATACGGAAAGGCGTGGGTGTGAGGTGGGGTTCGCATAGATTTGGGTGCAAATACAATAGGAAACGGTTGCATTACGAAGATAGTAAAAGTGAAAGGGAATATTGCTAAATCCAATAGCCCAGTAATAGTTGGGTAAATGAACAGAAATTTTTTTGTTTGTTGTGATGGATACTTTATACAAAATAGCAAACTCTAGACGTAATATTTTACTTTTATATTTTTTTCACTAATTTAGAATTAATCTGCCTTCGAGGATTTCGTCTTTACGGCGGAGTATTCACTACAGATATGCAATTGTGGGAGCCGAGAACCGTTGCAATTGAGCTGGGATAATTTTCTTGGACCAATGCCGTTCAAAACCTTCGATTCCCATGCTAAGGTTATTCTTATATGACCAACGCTGTGTCCAAGGTAGTAGATCACTTCCAACGGGGTCACACTAGGCAGGTCGTACTAAAACGGCATCTGGTTGTCTTTGGCAACCATCGATGTTCGATACGGGGGATGTAGATACCGTTGTGACTAATACTACCGCTCCTTTTCGGGACGGTCGCGGATTTGTAATATATATTTCTTGCGGAGTCATCAAGAGTCACCAAGTACGGAGTCACCTAAATCCCCGCTATAAATATCGATCTCAACTCCTCATAGGTCAATTGTTCCCTATTACCTACAAAGAAACAAACATTGCATAATGTCTGCTCCCCTTGTGCCGTTTGGTAAACAATTCCGAGAAAAGTACTTCGCTAATATTGATCCCAAAGTGTATCCTGTTAACCATGGATCATATGGAATGGCACCAGATGCTATTTTGGAAAAATACGTCGACACCATTAAGTACGCTTCAAGCTTTCCTGACCGTTTTATTTTGAACGAGCAGGTAGATCACTTTAAAGAAGCTGTTCGTGTGCTAGGTGAGTTCCTTAACGCTGATCACAGGAGCTTAGCCATCTTGGATAACACTACTACTTCTGTCAATACTGTGTTGAGGAGTTATCCTTTCCAGAAAGGTGACAGAGTCGCCGTTGCCAGTACCGCCTACCTTACCAATAGTAATACCCTTCGGTTTCTAGAAAACCGAGTAGGTATCGAACTTATTGTTGTCGATGTCCAGTATCCTTGTGAGGACAATAAAGTTGTCGACACGTTCGTGAAATTGTTTGAGTCAGAAAAGAAGCCGATTCTTGCAATTTTTGACACAATTACCTCCCAGCCTGGTCTTAGAGTTCCCTTTGAAAAGTTGATTGCCGCATGCAAAGAGCACGGTGTTCTCTCATTTATTGATGGTGCCCATTCTGCGGGAATAATCCCCATCAATTTAAATGAACTTAAGCCGGACTTCTACTGTTCAACTTTACACAAATGGCTCTATCTTCCGGTGGGGTGCAGTGTGCTTTACGTCGACAAAGCCCACCACCGGAAAATCCATACCATGCCAATCAACCACAAGTACTTCGACGATGATTTGCCATTGCTGGAGGAGAAAGCCGATTCGTTGTTTCTGGATAGATTTGCATTTCTCGGCACCAAGAATTATGCACATCTCGTTATTATTCCGGAAGCTATCAAATTTAGGCAAGAGGTATGCGGGGGTGAAGATAATATCCGTAATTATTGTAATGGCTTGGCTGTTGAAGTGGCAGAATATGTATCCAAGAAATGGAATACCACCTACTTGACCAACCAAAAGGGCACCACAATCACCAGCATGACCAGTGTGGAGTTCCCCAGTGAGAAATATGGTCTCGACCCAAAATTGATTTTGAAACACCATGCGGACGTGTTAAAATTCATTTTGCCAATGTACTTTAACCAGCTCAATACGTTTGTCCCGTTTGTTGTTCATAACAACAAAATCTATTCCCGCTTTAGTTGTCAAATCTATAACCAGCTTAGTGATTACGAATACGCCAGTGAGCTGGTTACGAAAGTATTTCAGGCGTTGGCGCACAGTGAGTTCTATAAATCGCTAGCATAGCTTCAACCTAAAATGTTTGACAAAAATGGAAATGCTCGGTATTTAACTTTCGCTGAGCTTAATCTATATAATTGAATATGAGTGAAACCTACAAGTAATTATGAAAAGTCTAGTTAAATTAATTAGCGAAGTAAAAAATATTGTATATCTTTCGGGTTGCATACCCATTTTATACGAAGGAAAGGGTCATATCAAACTTAGAAGTTACATTGATTCTTGTATTGTCTTGAATTCAATGGCGAAGGGAACAATTGATGGTAACTCAATTTTTGGAAATCCCATTCAATTGCATCTTCGGTCTTCCAGTTCCAGAAAACCCAGCCTGCAGTTTGTTCGAAAGCGTCTAATTGTGCTTCAATGTACTTTCTAACATCCTTCTTGTATTGATCAGGCCAGTTGTCATATTCCGTGTATGGAGCACAAGATCCAATGAATGGAGAATTATCGTAGTCCCCAGAGAAGCGAGCACCACGACCAACACCATTTAACCAGAGAGCACAGTCGGTCATGGCAGCAGACCATTCACCGGCAACATTCCAGTGGCTTTCACTTCTAGAGTCAAATCCCCACTTACAAGCCATTTCAATATGTTTATCAGTAGTCAATTGAAGCTGGTTGGCATCGAAAACTTGGTAGTGGTGATGGTCAATAACAACACTCCAGTAATCACCATCGTTAACAGTTTGGAAGTTATCCCAGTAGTGTGGAGGTTGGAAAGCATCATGGAGAATCACAGGCGTAACTGAACCACTAGATCTCAACTTCTTGTATCCATGGTCGTAAAACGATTTCACGTCATCCATGTTCAATGATGGGCCCAAAGGCTCATTGACCAATTCGATACCAATGACAATATCGGAATAGTTGTTGTGACCATATTTCTGGAAGATAGTATCCAAAACCTGCAAGGTAACCTTGACGTTGTCACCCTGTTGCCAGTCAATGGTGTCACGCAAACCAGAGTTATCAAATCCATTTTGAGAGCCTGGGGCACCGTGCAAGTCAATCCAAGCCTTCATGCCATATTTATCAGCCCATTCTAATGCTTGGTCCAAGTACTTAACCTGTCCTTGAACGTATGGATCGTTATCCAAGAGCTGGAAAGCCCAGTACCCAATTGGAATTCTAACAAAGTTAAGACCCAAGTCATGCATTTGAGAAAAGTCATCTTCACTGTACCATGAGCTCCAGTGAGCTTCCAATCTTGATTGGGCCAATTCCTTGCCCAATTCCTGGGTGAAGTGATATTCATCAACTGGGATCTGAGATTCGTCATTTCCAAATGCATGGAACAATGAAGGGGTGATATATGCTTCCAACACAAACCAACCCCCTAAGTTGACACCTCTAATTTTATCATTCTCATAGTCCCATGTGGCGCCCCTTTCTGTTAAGAGTTTTAAGTTGCCGTTTGGCTCTAGCGGATTGCTGGCGGCCGGCATAGGGGCGGCTGCGGCGATTGCAGCCACCACCATGGTGTATATTATAAAGAAAAACATTTTTGAATTCTCTCTAATACCACGAGGTTGTTGATGCTAATAATTAAATCGATGATGCTCCGATATAGAGCTGTCAAAACTGAATACACGAAATGAGATCAGCTAACAAACCGAAATTGCCCTAGGCGGCTGTTGCGTTGTGGTTGTAGTAATAAAAGCGCTAACGACGGAAGCGCTACGTGTTTGACGTAGTAGTAATGTTGTTTATGAACAGCAACGAATACAGAACCAGCGGTCGCAGTGAATTTATACCTAGGTCAGATTTTGGCTACACAATTACACGCTATTGCAGACATTATATACTGTAAGGAGTGGCAGGGATGAAATTAAGTGTCAGTACTCGCTTGGAGTGAGGTGCGCAATGGTGCAGACAAACATCTAACTCCCTGCGCATAATATTGGAATTGTTTATCTTCTATAATTAGTGCAGAGTGCAGTTTTCATGACGATTGCACGAACATTCCTCTGGTTACAATAGCAAATCTTGCTTTGTTGAGGCGATTGGGGGATCTGTGAAATGGGTTTCCGGGTCATTTGTGTGGTCATGACCCCTGTGTTCCTAACGAATAGGTTGGTATACCCTTGTGCCAGATTATGCGCGAAGGTCTTTCACTTTGTATTGTACTAGTTACTATGCACGTCTATCAGCCAGCGCTCATTTAATTCCGAAACCGGAAATCTAGAACAAGCTGAGCAAGCGTGGCGCGCGCATAACGCCACGCAAGGAAGCGCGTTCAAATGCCTTTCGCATAGTGGGAAATTGTGCTACTCCATTAGGTATGGGTGGATAAATCGGAAACGTGCAAGGCACCGAAGCATGTCAATCCCTAAAATATTAAAATTATGACACCAGCCATGGCCAGCATTCTTGGCTAACTCCTTGTCAGCCAAGACCGTAACATGCGACCGTCCTGCCAACCCATCCTCCTCTAGTCACATCCCCCTCACCTACACCTGAGATTTGTGGGGTTTCGAATGGGGCATTATTACTTCTATTGAAGGTCTGCATAGAACCAACCATTGCATGATGCCCTTGTGGTTAGGTACTGTCAAGATTCAACTCAGGTTCGCGGTGCATGTCGCAGCACAAATGTATGAGTGTCGTCACGATTGTGTTGCAACCAAGCCAGGGGTTGAGTCGCCGTGGTTGACGTGGGGTAACCTATTCCGAAATGGCACAAGCCATCGAGTCGGCGTATCGGGATTGTAATACATGGCTGTTCAAGGTCACTGGACCAGATACCCAAGTGCGACGTCGCCGCTCCCTTGCCTTATGCGGCAATGTTCCCGGGCTGCCCCTCATTGCAAACAGAGCTCTTGGTGTCATACAACAAAGGCAGCTTACGAGTCAAGTACACCCGACTCGGAAACGGCCTTACCATAATGAATGTCTTCGTCTTTAATGCGCTGATCGTTATTCTTTCGGGATTTGTTCGTTTATTTTGATCGCTACATTACTTCGCCCCGAGGTGCTCCAACAACTACAGCAGAATCATGTTTACCAACAATTGGTTGTTAACGGTTTTTCTAGCCCACACCCAGTTTCTCGAGAAGATGATCACCTCGCCTCACGATGTAGGATCACTACTTGACCTTCGGTGAGGGGAGTTTAGGTGGTTGTGCATTTTGTACTACTGAATTCCACATCGTTGGTGAGCCAGCGCCCTTTTGGCGGTGGGAAGCGTAATTCATCAATAGGCTCAACCGTCGTTCCAAGGGGATCCAATGTGACTGCTGCTATTTTTAATTCTCTTCCTAGATCGTTCCTACTTGAGTACTATATGGAGGCGTCCAACCGAGGCGATGTAGAGACTGGGACTTGAAGGTATCCATCGCCCAATCAACGTGCGACCCGAACCTGATAATAAAGTAGGGTACAGTCTTGTGACGAATTTATCCGTGATTTCGCCATGAGCCCAATTCCATGCTCTTGGACCAGGAATGGCGCGCAGGTTTAGTCTTCAGGACATCCATAATTTTATCCCATCCTAGAGACACCTATCGGAGTATTGTTGTGGATGCCTTGGTTGATTCACTCCCATCCAACTCAACGCTCATGAATAGACCCATCACGAGCGTCAATCTGTCGAGCATGAGTGCTCGTTATCACAAGTGCGTATTATTCCAATAATAGCAAAAAGTGGAATAAAGGGGTTATGACGGTACATAGGTGATGTACAGCTATAGATGGATCAATGTAGACTAGCGTCCGAACGAAGCATAGCAAGGTTTGGATGTTTGCCAATTTTGAGCCTTGGGTACCCTACTAAAGATCTAAATTGCAGCCCCATTTGGACCATGATCGTCACCTTAGCAATACAAGGGTTAATTAAGAGATTGCTAGGCTTGGTAAAGCCAACTAGCAAAGTCGAATGGGACTAGTGGGGCTCCAGGTTCGTTTGAAGGTGTTCTTATATTCTCAATTGAGCAACTTTGGCTCATTTTAAGCAGAGGGGGATTTCCAGCAATCAAAGCTCTCGGAATTCCATGTTTGACGCCTTGTTCGCTAGCGTACATAGTTCGTCATATCTAACACTCGCATATCAATTCTGGCTATAAAAAACTTCCACTTGATCTTCTAAAACACACGCTTTGCATCATTCTTAGCGTGGAAACATCGCATGGAAATAACGCTGCTTCAATAATAGTTCTGGAAACACCATTATTTGTCTTTCCAGGATGTAAATACTAGAAGCTAAGTACTACTGCCTCCACCTTTTTCTTTGAGTAAGAGCCAGTATGGGAAATTACGAAGTGTGTAAATGAAAATTGGCCTTGGTGTTAAACCATCACCGGTCTCTTGAGTGTACTGCTGGATGTCCTGAACTGTCAATGGGTGCAAAAAGTAGTGCGCGGAGACAGCTTGCAGCCAGTAGTGCATATTATGCGCACGTGATTGTAATACTCTAGGGTTCGTGCCCTCGGGCAACGCTCTCGGTGCTCATTCTCAACACGAAGAACTTTTCACTTACAATCTTCATCAAACTAAGAATAGTCTGCCTTAGCTTAAACTGATTATCTCTAGTGAAAATGTCTGTTGAAACTGCTTTATCCTACGCCGCTTTGATCTTGACCGACGCCGATGTCGAAATCTCCTCCGAAAAGTTGTTGACTTTGACCAAGAACGCCAACATCGAAGTTGAAGGTATCTGGGGTGACATCTACGCCAAGGCTTTGGAAGGTAAGGACTTGAAGGAATTCTTCTTCAACTTCTCTGCTGGTCCAGCTGCTGCCGCTGCCCCAGTTGCTGGTGGTGAAGCCGGTGCCGCTGCTGAAGAAGCCAAGGAAGAAAAGGCTGAAGAAGCTAAGGAAGAATCCGATGACGACATGGGTTTCGGTTTGTTCGATTAAACAATGTGATCATCTTAAGCCCTTACAGTTAATGGTTGGGTAGTTTAGGTTTGTATAGATTATATTAAATGATTGAATAATACAATCTGTAGTTAGGCTATATTCTAAGGTGTCGATATCTGGGTGTATTATTTATTGATAACAAGGCTCGACGATGATGAAGCTGATTAGCACCCGAATTGGATGCTGGTGGGGATCAACGTCATATAGCTAGTTTGCATCCAAGTAAATGTGTTTGTAGTTGCATTTTTGCGTTCAATAAATCTTAATACTGTTTAAGTTACCTTACTCACATTGGGCCAGCAAGATTTGTTCAAATTTGCCTGCAAACTTATTCTACAAGGATAGGTATCACTTCTAGTTAGCTCTTGACTAAGTTTACTTGATTTGTTTCTTTATGAGGCTTGACCCATATATGATTTGTTGTAATTCTTAACCACGTATCGGCACCAATACAATTGGGGACGGATAATTTGAGATCCATGCAATTCAAATGCAATCAAAACCCCTAAAGCCCCAAGCAAAATTGATCCACATTTGCTCATCATAAATGATTCAAATTACTTCTTGCAGGATCATCTCCATCATGCGAACTTAGCGAAGACCCTCGCAATCTGAAGAATTGCACGTCGGAATGAAAGCTACATTCATGAATCTTTTGATGCCGTTTACAATGATTATATTATTCACATACTAGATAAATGTACATTATGAACTTACTTCTTCTTTTCAGCTTCAGCTTCAGCCTTTTCTCTAGCACGCTTTTCCTTGATACCCTTGTACTTCTTGTCAGATCTAGCCAATCTCAAGGTGGTGTAAGCAGAGACAGATTGTTCTGGAACGGCTCTTGGGGCAGATTCAACTGGTCTTTGCACAACTGGGAAGGTAGCACCAGTAGAAACTTGCTTGTAGGCAGCAGCTTCGGAAGCCTTGGTCTTCTTGTCGAAAATAACCAACTTAGACTTGTATTCTTGTAATCTGGCAACGTTGGCATCGAAAGTTTCCTGGGACTTGTTTTGTCTTCTGTGGTCAGCGGCAATACCGATGGTTCTGGCGTACTTGGCAGTCAAACCAGCAGCCTTCAATTCGGCCAAGGTGAAACCTCTACCGGCTCTAACCTTTCTGTTGTATTTGATGGTTGGGGCTCTGACAACTGGTCTCAAGGCATCAAGAGGTCTTGGGGCAATCTTGGCAGCCTTGGACAATCTAGCTTGTCTTCTGGAAGCCTTCTTACCGGCTTGGTCAAAGTGAACCTTGACACGTTCTTGCCAGTGCTTTCTGAAGTGATTCTTCAATAATGGTAAGTTCTTGGAGATAGCCATCTTGGTTGTAAGTTAAAAGAAGACGAAACCAAAGGAGGATTTAAAAATTTTCCATATAGGTCAATCCGCGCTAGTGCGGCCTACGCAGACCAGTGACAACCTGCACTTTAGCTTTGCAGGTTGGGCGGGCTCACTGCGAAGATTGGTTGAGCTCCTGTATTAAAACGCAGTCACGCGGGGCTCTTACATATCTGAGCATGGCGTAACTATCAGTATCGCAAAATATGCAGGACCACCATACAATGGCTCTTCGCACGCAGTAAATGCGCACTAAACCACAATTCTAGTCATGTGACCCAAACCGGCGCTCTTCACTACTGCGGTTAGGGTGTGCGTGCGCACCTCTACCGCAGGCTTGAATTTTTCACCTAGGCCGAAAAAACCTGCTAGAAAAATTTTAATTTCTAATTCTTTCAACATTACGAAGCACAAGATGTCCACTCAATCTGTCCAAGTATGTAACGCTCAGATCAATCAATAATACACTATAGGACTATGGTCATTCAGAATACCCATAATGAAAACAGTGTTACCTTAATTCAGCCGAAATTCGTGGACCAAAAATCACCAACTACATCAAGTCCATGAAATGGCCTGTTGGGAGAAACAAGTCAAGATAATTCTCTGGCGAATCCTGATATGAAGTCCAGCATGTGTATTATTTTATTAGAAACCGTTTACTAACATTTAGACTTTTGGTAAAAAGAAGACTGCTACTGCTGTTGCCCACGTCAAGGCCGGTAAGGGTTTGATCAAGGTCAACGGTGCTCCAATCACCTTAGTTGAACCAGAAATCTTGAGATTCAAGGTTTACGAACCATTAACCCTCGTTGGATTAGACAAATTCCAAAACATCGATATCAGAGTCAAGGTCACCGGTGGTGGTCACGTCTCTCAAGTCTACGCTATCAGACAAGCCATTGCTAAGGGTTTGATTGCCTACCACCAAAAGTTTGTTGATGAAGCTTCTAAGAACGAATTGAAGAAGGTCTTCGCTGCTTACGACAAGACCTTGTTGGTTGCTGACTCCAGAAGAATGGAACCAAAGAAGTTCGGTGGTCGTGGTGCCAGAGCCAGATTCCAAAAGTCTTACCGTTAAACAACTCATTGTCTTATCATATATCTTTCACTTGGCGTTCTTGTAGAAGGACCTTGTTTATTAGCTAATCGGGTAATATACACCACATATCGACTCAGAAGATCGACCACATCGAAATGGCAAGTGTAATGATTGTATATAATGAATGTAAGTCCTATAATTAATGCAATGTGTTCCATCTTTTATGCGCTAGTTCGAGCTGTGTAAGTTCATCCGGTAATGGATATCAGGGCTTGGTTTGAAGATTAAAAAAATACAAGGGGTTGAATCATCACTCGAAGATGACTTCAAAGTCCCGTAATATTTTGAATTTACATTCTATAACTCGATCATTCAAATACAGTTCTGCTGTTTGATAATCTTCGTTATTGTTTGACTGCTAAATGATTGAAATGATTTTTCTTGTGGTAGAGTTTACATTAATAAACTGAAACCATTCATGAAGTCGACATCCAGAAGTTCTTGAGGTGACCAAGCTATTCTGTCGTTATACTGCTAAGTTATTACATTCATGTGGCGTACGTTCGTTTCTATAGACCTAATATTTCAAAAATCAAAAAAAGGGGCGAGCTGGGAATTGAACCCAGGGCCTCTCGCATGCTTGTAGTAGTCCGCTCAGTAAACTGAACAGTCGCCCAAAGCGAGAATCATACCACTAGACCACACGCCCGATTTTAAGAATTAATTTTTTCTGGGTACTCAGGCTGTGTATAGTGAGTCTAAGTATTACATAATACACACATATACATATGTACTCGCTGTTAGAATCAACATCCATACTAAGCACCCCAGATTGCAAGTGATGGTGTGGGTAGAATCCTGTCCCGAGAAGCTGGTTGTGCTTCCCTTTCAAGATCCCATAATAAAGCTTATCCATATTGCCCATACATCTCTTGTTGTAATACTTACCGCTAAATCGGTTTACTTATTCAATCAGCATACATTACTACCCATTGCATCCCATTCAAGAACAGAAGATTCGATTCAACAGCATGGTAGAAATATAAACTTGAAGACTAAACATATATCTGTGAATGCTGCTCAATTGCAAAAGCTCACCAACGTCAACTTGTTCGTGCATTCAGATAAGGACTACTTGGTGATCTATCAGATCCTCATCAATTACTCGAATTCCTTGTATGAAGTACATAATTCGAAGGATGATCTGGTACTACAATCCGGATTACCCTTGAGTTACACCTCTAAGAAGTTCAATTTCGCCACATTTATCAAATCAGCTACCAAAACAATTATTCAAGGATCAGATAAGGTGTCAGTGAACCTAGAAAACATCGAGCATTTAAATAATCGAGTTCTTGAAGACGAATTGGAAGGATTTATCGTAGACTCTGCCAAGATCTCAGTTTTCAAGATGTTGAAAATAAAGATCGGACTTGAAAAATATTGGTTGAAACAGAACAGTCATAACTTGATTATTTACAATGGCCACGATATAGAAAGTAGATCTCCAGATGATGAAGAGGAACATCAAGATAGTCACTTTCAAGTCATTAATATCCAGACATTCAAGAATTCCATTGTTTCGTTGTATGAGACCGACTGGTACAAAAATCATTCCAAGATTGCTTATATCAATTATAATATCTTCCATAACTACTTTCTATTCATCAATCAAGATAAAGAAGTTTGGATTTTAAGGTTTGCGTCTCCTCAGAATTCGGAAATCCATGCGAATGGTAACAGACTCAGATGTGACTTGGGTTCAACAAACGTGAGATTTGTCTTCAATCCTCAATATGATTTGGTTTTGGTTATTATTGATGATTCCTTGAAACTTTACCAAATTGACCACGTTAAACAGTCGTTAGAACTTGTGAAAACTTTAAGAAAGATTAAATTTGACTCGGTGAATGCTAGTTGGGCATCTTCGGGGGAATATTTTGTGGTTCATGACAGTGATAGTGGCTTTTGGTCCATTATTTCAAAGTTTGGAAGCGAATTTTTCAGTTCCTATGATATTTCAAATGAACTTGAAGAACGGGAAGATGAAAATCGAAAATTTTTAAAGGCATCAAAGATTATCTTAAGTGCTAACTCTTCTGTGTTGTACCTTATAAACGATGACCAATCTAAATTTTATTCAGTGAATTTAGTAACACGATCCTTCGATACCAAACTTACGTTCAGGGACTCTAATTACATTAGTGTCATCTATCAAAATAAAACGTTTGTGAAATTTCCAATCCTACCAAAGTTTAAAAATATCATTAGGGGTCTTGAATTATTCAACGGTACGAGCGATAAATCTCCTAAAAGTATCAATGGGAGATTAACTGTTTCAGGAAACAGATATAATCAATTCTCTTTAACGTATGGTAATGATGTGGCAATTTCGACACCACTCACTACTGTTAAAAGGTTCTTACCTGATTCAGATACTAATGCTATCCAGCAGTCGAGCTCAATATCTGACGATATCAATCATTTACTATGGTTTAACTTCAAGAACTATTATTCAGACACCATGAACATCGTTGAACATTTCTGGTTCAATGATTACTTGATTTTAATTAATCGTAAATTCAACGATGAGTATGAAGCAAAAGAAGGCGACAAAATCTCTGAATCTGATATCCATCACCTAGTGGATGAAATCGTTGTCCTCAATACTACGATGTCTAAGTATGGTAATGGGGGCGAAGATTTCGTCTTCGATAGTGATTTGATACTTTGGAAGTATGATTTCAAGACAACTTTTATCAATATCAATCCAATTGAAATATCGAACAATTTAACAAACTTGCTAATTCTAACAAGAGACTACAGATTAGTTGTTCTAGAGCTAAACAACGAGAAGCTACTCCTCGATGAAACTACCATAGGTTCTGATAATAAGAAATACAGCATATTCATTGGTGTCAATAAGACGATCCATTTATCAACCATTAGTTCTAAGCTCAATCTTAATGCTGTTGTTAAGTCGACAATGTCCCAAAGAAAGCACTTCATATTTTTACTTAATACTGGTGAGCTTTATTTATTGAAAAATCAATCACCTGAGAATTCAAATGCTAGCCCCATAAAAGCTATTAAGCCAAGCAACATGTACGATTTAATTTTGGTTAATTCTTCTGTTGAGTCTTTTGATACCCAGTCCATAAAATACAAAGACAGTGAAGTGGAATACATTCTGTTGTTTAATGGACAAAATCTATTGATCTACGAGTTGAAGGAGCTTATTGAACATGCATTTAATAAATCTGCGGCCATGGATGATGGTATAGAAACTCCTGAGGACCATTTGCACGGATTGAATCCTATTTGTATTGAAATGGATAATTATCATCCGATCGAGTTAAGTTCTAGTGATGGGCAGGAATCATTATTGGAGCTCCTTGCGATTGAAAATCAAATCGTTGATAAAAGTGCAGGCGGAGGATTGATAATGAAACCAAAATTATCCCATAAACTAGTCCTTAACAACTTTATTGAGAACGAGCTTGTTCTTAAGAATGATAAAGTAGATCAAATTGCTTCGAGGTATTCTCACTTCAAGGGATATGACTATTGTTTGGAATTACTTTTATTCAAGCATCTCACCGATACTCATCATGAGAGTGACCCCATTCTTAAGTCTTTGATGAACTTAATTGAGATAAACCCACACGCAGAGACTATATTTATCAACTGCCTTCGTAAAATTGAAATTGGGTACTGGGAACCATTTTTCAACGTGTTGAATACCTCACCAACTGATTTTATGAATCGGTTGATCGATAAGGGAGATGTGGAATTGTGCTACACCTTTTTGATTGTTTATCTTAATGTGAAAAAAGAAGAAACACCGTCTAAAAATAACAAGGACAAAAAGAAGAAGGAGAAGCGGGCTGATTCGGACCATGTTTTAGACTCAAAGGATAAGGAAACTATTCTTCAGATTGTTGTCATGCTCGATAGGGCCAAGAGGTGGGATTGGTGCTTTGAATTGTGCCGGTTCATCAAGTTATTGGACCCCTCGGGAGCACTTTTGAAAGAAATCCGAGCCTCACTCAACTAGTGATCTGGAGAAGGGAATTTGGGCCTTGAAATGTTCCCATTGGGAGGTGAACCTATTGTATAGCGACAATATACTTATACTGATCTGGGTGTAGATAACGTTTGTATGTGTCACGTGCTTGTTTTCACGTGTTATCTCAGCCAACCAAAAGCCGCCAAAAAAAATTACCAACCTAGCTGAAGACAACAGTACCATGACTTTAGCTACGGAGTTTGCCGAGACAACCCGTAGGTCTCTCAACAATGCTGACATGAGAAAGAGGGTGTTACATTTATACCGCAAATACATCCGTTACTCCAGAGAATTTTGTGACTTATACGAGTTGGACATGCCAGTGTCCAACGTCAAGACAAAAATCCGTCAGGAATTCGAAAGAAACAGATTTGTCACCGATTTAGGTATCAACAATCACTTATTGATGAAGGGACAAATGGAGTTCCAAGAGTTGATCAACTTCTGGAAGCAACAGTGTCATGTCATGAGATATTTCGACAACCAAAACAACTACAACATTGTGGATAAGGAAGACTTTGTTAAAAACTTCCTTAGATCTAATTAGGCATTGCATTAACGTATACGGAGTATAATACAAGCACCAGCGATGCTGGTGGCATATTTATGTGATTTCTGTAGGGAAAACTGTTAGTGCGATATCATTCACCAAAATAGACTAGAGTGAATGCCACCCGAGCCAGTAATACTACAATTGTACTGACATAAACAAATCTCACATTCATCGCAAACAGGGTATAAATTAATTATTATATATAAGAAGCAAAGAGAAATAAACGTAACCATACCACAAGTACTTACTCTAATTGGTCTTCCATTGGAGCTTCGTCAGCGTAGTCCAATTCTTCCTCTTCATCAACTCCAGCTTCTTGATATTGTTGGTATTCGCTGACCAAGTCATTCATGTTGGATTCAGCTTCGGTGAATTCCATTTCATCCATACCCTCAGAAGTGTACCAGTGCAAGAAAGCCTTTCTTCTAAACATAGCACTGAATTGGTCACCAACTCTCTTGAACAATTCTTGAATGGAAGTGGAGTTACCAATAAAAGTAGCAGACATATCTAAATCCTTAGGAGGAACAGAACAAACAGCAGTTTGCACATTATTTGGAATCCACTCAACAAAGTACGAGGAGTTCTTGGTTTGAACCTTGTGCATTTCATCCTCAACTTCCTTGACAGAAACTTTACCTCTGAAGAAGGCAGCAACGGTCAAGTATCTACCGTTCTTAGGGTCTGAAGCAGCCATCATATTCTTGGAGTCAAACATTTGTTGCGTCAATTCTGGAACGGTCAAAGATCTGAAAGACTTAGAACCCAAAGAAGTCAATGGAGCAAAACCAACCATGAAGAAATGCAATCTTGGGAATGGGACCAAGTTGACAGCCAACTTTCTCAAATCGGAGTTCAATTGCCCTGGGTAACGCAAAGAGGTAGTAACACCAGACATAACAGAAGATACCAAGTTGTTCAATTCCACGTACGATGGTTGAGGCAATTTCAAGGTCTTTTGACAGATGTTATACAAGGCTTCGTTATCAATACAGAAGGTTTCATCGGAGTTTTCAACCAATTGGTGGATAGATAAAGTGGCATTGTATGGTTCAATAACGGTATCGGAAAGCTTTGGGGATGGGACAACGGAGAAAGTGGCCATCATTCTGTCTGGGAATTCTTCTCTGATCTTGGAAAGCAACAAGGTACCCATACCAGAACCGGTACCACCACCCAAAGAGTGTGTTATTTGGAAACCTTGCAAGGAGTCCGAAGCTTCAGCTTCTCTTCTGATGACATCCATCACGGAATCAACTAATTCAGCACCTTCGGTGTAGTGACCCTTGGCCCAGACGTTACCTGCAGAGCTTTGACCGAAAATAAAGTTATCAGGACGGAACAAATTACCGATGTTGGAGGTTTTGACACCGTCGATAGTACCTGGTTCTAAATCAACCATAACGGCACGTGGAACATACTTACCGGAAGACGCTTCGTTGAAATAGACGTTCAACTTTTGTCTTTGAATTTCATCGGTACCATGGTAGTTACCGTTGCTGTCCAATCCATGTTCGCCACAGATGGTTTCCCAGAAGGCAGCACCCTAAATGTTAGTACAGATCAAAAAAAACGGGATGGTGATGGTATTGATGAGATGTTGATCTGCTGGCGAAGGCCAAGCCATGCCAAGACGCGTCATTTCATCGGTTCCACCGTAGGACTTGCTGATTTCCTGATCCAATATATTCAACTTACAATTTGGTTACCACATTGACCGGTGGATAAATGAATCTAAATGATGTTAGTACCGCGTCAGAAGGCGCAAAAGTGGTCAGATTGAGGTGGCAACCCCGTGGGATTCAGTATGTGCCGTTGTATCATTCTGACAACCGAAGCTTTGAGATCAAGCTACGTACAATTTCCCTCATTGCTGCTCTTAAAACTGTGTAAAAGAACTTGAAACGTTATATAGGTATGCGTTGTTTTGATTTGAACCTGGCGCTTCGTCTAGGATCGGTGGGCGCACGCCGGTGCTAACCTGTGTTTTTTTAATACCCAATTCGGTGAAATTGGTCGTGTGAGCCCCCATCAAGGCTGGGCCAAATTGGATGCGACTGATCAGTTCACTTTCATAGGAGTACTGGGGTGTGTTAGGGCGGGGCTAGATGGAAACCACCGGAGACGTTTCCTATAGTTAGCTCGTTGTAGTTGTTAGTGTCGTGGTCCTGGATCCACAGTGGGCCCTAGGTTCGGTCGTGTCTGCTCCCAACTCTCTGTTTATTGACGTTTGGTTTCACCTCGCTTAATTGCGGGCCTATTTCGCACCCGATGCACAGTTTCTCTGACCAATAGATTTATTACCCGTTGGAAGAACCTATCTATCTGTGGTGAGGCGAGGTGTATGGTGACACTTACTGGCACCAATTGTACTTTGAAGTTTGTCATAAAGGTGTATATCCATTTTTGTATTGGAAGTTTGATGGTGCAGAACAGATCATAGCTGATCATAACGAAATCGGTAGTGGCTCGTAGTCACAAATAAGAAAGCAGTCTAATTTTGCATCCATTTTTGGGGCTTACCCACTTTAGAATTCGTATAATGTGTACCTTTTTAAACAGGTACGATTGTTGCTGTTACAAGTTGAGTAGTTAATCACTTTTCTAAATTGCTTTAGAAAATACAACTTTCTTGTATTAATTCTAAAAAAAGGAGATAAAAAAAAATTAAAGCAATCAAAAACACTTTGGAGCCTTTAGAGCCACAGGGAACAATTTCTGCTACCTAAAAGTCCCAGCTACCAGAGTTGGAGTACTTCATGGGTCCTGTTCTAGTTGCCACAAATCACGTGACGAACCCTTGTTCACACCCCAGCAATGGCAAGAAAGGCATGCAAGCCCCAAACTGGCAAGCTGATTTGTATATGGAATACTTGGGAGAACCTCCAAGGAAGTAACATTTGCCCTGGTTGGCCAAAGAAATTTCTACCATGTTTTCTACGTTGGACGGAAGGTCACTCCGGACAATTGAGAGCAAAGATGTACTCAAAAACAACCGCTTTGTGACCCCAGCCAATGTAACTGCTCAGAAGATTGTCTATGGACCTTCCATACGATCGAAGAACGGGTGTGAGCAGTGTCGTCAGCGAAAGTGAGTACATTTGGGCCATTGGAATTAGCCCAAGAACTCTTACTAACGGTCAGAAAGAAATGTGATGAAGCAATGCCAATTTGTGGTTACTGCAAACATCGGGGAATCGAATGTACTCCCAAGAAAAGTCGAAATTCCAAAAATCAATCGACGGGTGCAAATGGAGAGACAGAAGTGACCATTCTTCGGCAACAGGCACCACATTTTATGGTGAGCCAACCCGAAGTGGAACTCGAAGCTACCATAGAACAACAGGGAAACAATGGAAACTGAGACCAGTAGTGAGCCATTCCATAATTTTATACCGTCCCTAACAGTAACCTTTGGAAGTTAGTTGATTGCGGTTAAAGAGGAAGGTTAATTCTTATCAGTAGTTAACCGGATTTTAGGTAAAACAACCGAGAAAGGGCCATAGTGCTATGTGTGCCACGTTTAGGATATCTTCCCAAAGCCTCGAGGCATGAGTAATTTTGTTAGATTGAGTCGTATATACGATGTCACAGCCGTGCGAGACTTCAATATAGATAAACTAGCACGCCGGAACAAAAATTGGAGATTCGGAGCAAAAATTCCTATTCCCGTAGATGCGAGAGAAGTGGTATACATGAAACACAAGCTGGGACTAAGTTCTACGGGCTGCAAAACTTAGGGCAATGTGGGATTCGTTATCTATGGGCGAAATCTAGAAGATAGCGACTCTCGATATCTAGTATTAGAGAGATGGATGCCACCAGCATCAAAACTAAAAAAAAGTAGTTCAAGATCGAACAAGATACTGATCCTATAAAGTTTGGTACTACATGTGGTGGATATGTGAGGGTTATCTGGGATCCCCGCCGGTACCATCCATCCTGCCACATTCAAGTATCCTTATCGGTGAGCAAGCACGCAACACCGCCAAATCACGTGCACACCGGGAGGTCCACATCTCACGCGCCAATAACAAGAAAAGCGACCAGTGTCGTTTGTGCCATCGATACGCCATTCATCTAGCATCAGCCTGCATTTCGCAGATTCCCCCAGCATATATACCCAGCCATGTCCAGTGCAATACAGAATCGGACATTCGAATTCCAGCAATGTGTGTCCACGTTTGACAAGATAAACAAGAAGCAGAACCAAGCGGTACGTGGCAGTAACCCTTCGGGTCCGGTAAAGAAATCCAAATTCAGCCAACAGGCCAGTATCATTGCCAAAGATATACTGCATGTGACCGAGTTGTTGAGTAAACTAGCATTGTTGGCTAAAAGAAAGCCGTTATTCGACGATAAGCCCGTCGAAATCGGAGAGTTGACCTATGTGATCAAACAAGAGATCTTCAAAATCGAGCAAAACATGCAGAATCTACAGAAGTTTGTCAAGGGAGACACCTCGATCCAAATCGACTCCCAAACGTCGCAGTTTTCTAAGAATGTTTTGAATTTATTGAACTCCAAAATGAAGAATGTCAGTGGAGAGTTCAAAAACGTGTTGGAGATTCGCCAGAAGAACGAAATATTGAACAAAAACCGTACCGAAAACTTCCTCTCTGCCACTAGCAGCCGTGCTGGAAGTACCAACTCCCCTAATCCTAACAATCATTTATCGAATTTGGGAGAAAACCCATATTTGATGTCGACCGCTCTGGATAGTCAAAACTCATTGCCTTATGATCCTGATCGTGATCCCCCAGATGTTACTCCTTACTCCAACGGTGACTACCTCTCCATTCCCAACCAAACACAGCAAATGCTTTTAATGGAAGAGCAGGGGACGCAATATTTGCAGCAAAGAAACCGTGCCGTCGAAACTATAGAATCTACCATTAATGAGGTGGGTAACTTGTTCCAACAATTGGCCACCATGGTGAGCGAACAAGGTGAACAAATCCAAAGAATAGACGAAAATGTGGAGGACATAAGTCTTAATATTTCCGGAGCCCAAAGAGAGTTGCTCAAGTACTACGCCCACATCACCAGTAACAGGTGGCTCTTTCTCAAGATCTTTGGGGTTTTGATAGTGTTTTTCTTTTTGTGGGTCATGGTAAGCTGATAAGGTGTGTAGATTGGGGTGGGTCGCACTTGGTGCCGGGTAGTGTCCTGCACACTCCTGCCCTCCAGTGTCATTATCGACTATTGATGACTGAGGAGTGTAAGGGAGCCATCCAACCCATCCGTCTCTTTCAATAGATTAGCCTATACTATTACGCTTTTATTGATTGTGTACGTAATCCTGATAGATTGCTCGTGTTACTGTTACTTGAATCGTCGGGACCCGAGTTTGATATAGAGCGTGTGACTAACCAGGATAGACCCAGCGGGAACAGACAGATATACCTAAGATATTCTGTTTCAAGTAATTGAATTTGCAAACCCTAACAACCCTCATCGTACAAGATAAGAATACAACATGTGGAACTACTTCTTTGGTGGCAACTCCGGCAAGAAGAAAGAGCTTCCCAAGAAAGCTATTGTGGAATTGAGAGAACACATCCAAACATTAACTAAGAAGCGGGCCCACTTGGAGCAGCAGATGGCAGACCAAGACTCTTTGGCCCGTAAGAATATATCCACTAACAAGGTGCTAGCCAAGAATGCCTTGAAGAGAAAGAAGACGTTTGAGATAAACTTGGTCAAGGTCGAGAACCAAATTGAATCGTTAGAAACACAGTTGACTGCAATCGAAGGCGCCAACTTGAATTTAGAGACCATGAAGGCAATGAAGCAAGGTTCCAGTGCCATGAAGCAGATACACGGGGAATACAATGTGGATAAGGTCGAAGAAACCATGGAAGATATCAGAGAACAAGTTGAACTTGCGGATGAGATTTCTGACGCCATATCAAGACCTGTGGGTACAGAATGGATTGCTGAGGATGATCTTGAGGAGGAGTTAGCTGCATTACAGGAGGAAGACAAACAGGCCAAGATTGCTGCACAGAAGGCAGGCCCAGCTCCTGCCCAAGAATTGCCTACATTCCCTACTGTCAATAAGTCCCGGCCAGAATCATTTATTGGAGAGGATGAAGATGAGGAGGCTTTGAAGGTCTTGCAAGCAGATATGGGGTTGTAGTTTTTATATTAGTCGTAGGAATTACCGAATGAATATATAATACTTGAAGCTAGTAGGCTAATAACCTCTAAATCATATTCGTCATCATATCAGCTACATCATGTTATCGAAAGCGATTGTAGACACAGGCACCTCAATGGACGAGCTTATACTGTAAACATCTATTTCAAAGTCTGGGTAGTTTATTGAAGGTTGGCGCCGGGGGTCGCATTAGCGTGGGGTGGCGTTACCGAGTTCACCCTAAGCCCGAAGATCGCTAACCGGTGCCCCCAAGAATTTCTCACACGAGTCCTGGCTACAACAACCAGACCAAGCGTGCCCACAGCAGTGAGAATCCTCTACAACCAAAACATTACCAGGAACGGTACCATCACCGTCTTGACTATAACCGAGCCATCCCCATATTTCACCGCTCGCTGTGTCCACCAGTTTACCATCCGCACTATCAGTGCTGTTATTCCTCATCGCGCTCATCTCGCAAATTTTATAACCAACTACAACCATGCTTACCCGAGTTCCACGAAGGAGAATACCCTCCGCTAAACTCGTCGCGGCGAGTCGTTCGGTGGGGTCCCTTACCACAGTCAAACCCCCTGTTGGCGAATTTTCCCTCTACAAGTCTTTTCTCGATGACTTGAAATCTAAGTCGCTTGACAAGAAAAGACACCCCCATGCATACACCAAATCGTTTGCTGATATTGACGACCACAGCTTCGATCGGATCACCGATGAAGACAGAAAAGAGTTGTCGTGGTCATCGCAGTACGATCCGGTCACCAGATCTCCTTTTGCCAAGGATGTGGTACATTTACATTCGTTGTTGGATGCATTACTCAGCAGTAAAAACTATGAAAGAGCAGAACGTATATTGGGAGCCATCTATCCACTTTTGTCCAACCCGGACACCTTCATTTTCACCTTGAATGAATATCTCAAAGTATGGGCATTGGATGAATCGACCACCTTGAATGAAGTAGAGGTGACATTATCGAAATTCACTTCCAAGTTTCCTGCCATAAAACTCAACGATAGAACATATGCCATTTTGCTCACAAAGTATATGAGCTGCAACGCTTCCTATATTGATTTCATTTCTACTTTCAGCGTACAAAAGACCAGACAAATCTTCACTCACATCGATATCATTGGCACCGAAGGGTTGATGGAGATTTTCAAAAATAATGAGATCACCGAAAGCCATGTACCCAAGGATTTTGTCCATTTGTTCAAACAGGTGAGAGGAGAGTTAGTGCAAGATGTACCTCAGTATTTCACTCGGGATTTACAAGCACCTACCATCGAAAAAGACAGCGAGGATTTAAAACCCGTGGACTCCTTTGGGTTGAAGATTATTAGACACACCCTTTTGGGATTAAAGGAAGAGACTGGGGTCAATGAATTCGAAGCCATTCTCAAGGACCTCGAAAAGGACATAGACGGACATTTATTACATAACACATCCACATCTGCATCGTCCAAGAGGGATTATTTTCAAGTTTACAACAAGCTTAAAACCCAACAACAAAAGGACAAATTTAACGAAGCATTAGACTTATTTAACGAGGCAAGACAAAGGCAATTAGAAATCAGAGGAGTGGACGGTGCCAAAGAGAAATGGAAACACGAATTTGAAGAAATGCAGAAAAGAGGAGGCATAAGTTTGAATAAGGGATTGAATGCCCAGTTGTTCAAATGGTATTCGGAATTTTTGCCTTACGTTGAAGAAGAAATCAAGGAGTGTAAGAAGATCCTCGAAGGAAACGTTACAAAGGACGGCCTCACTGGAGAAGAATTGAGAGTGGTTAAAGAAAGAGAATTCTACGCTCCTTATTTAGTACTTGTTCATCCTCAAAAGATGTGTGTTGTCACCATCTTGGAGTTGTTAAAGTTGACATCCACTGGTGGTATTGACAACGGTATGAGAGCAGCAAGGGCATTGATTTCTGTAGGAAAAGCCATAGAGCTTGAGTACAGATCACAGGCGTTGGTAGAAACAGAGAAGAAGGTCTACTCCAGGAAATTGAAGACTACCAACCAGTGGAAGAAGTTATTGAGAAAGAAGAAGAATGTGATTCTTGATTCATCCACGAACCAGCCCAATGATTGGAGTTACACTGTTTATGCCAAAATAGGGGCTGTTCTCGTTTCATTATTAAAGCATGTTGCCAAAGTTCCCGTCAAAGGCGTTGATCCTACTACTGGAAAGTCCATTACTGGTAGCCAACCTGCGATTCACCATACTTATAAATACGCCAATGGCCAGAAATTGGGAGTCTTCTTGATTCACAAGGAGGTAGTGAAGCAGTTGGCTGGAAAATCATTCAGCAATTGTGTTCAACCACAGTTATTGCCCATGTTGGTGCCACCAAGACCATGGACCTCACACAACGATGGAGGTTACTTGTTCTCACAGACACAATTAGTGAGAATAAAGGACTCGGTGGAGACTTCAGCATATTTGAAAGCGGCTTCGGAAATGGGAAATTTGGATGAAATCACCCAAGGTTTGAATGTTTTGGGAAACACTGCGTGGACTGTTAACAGAAAGGTTCTCGATGTCATCACCAAGTACTGGAATACTGGTAAAGAATTTCTTGATATCCCTCCAATCATCGAAGAACCGAACTTACCAAAACCAATTCCGATGGATGCGGAGCCAAATGAAAAATTCGAATATCAAAAGAGGGTCAGACAGGCGATTAATGATGCCGCCTCTGCAAAGTCTCAAAGATGTGACACCAACTACAAACTAGAGATTGCAAGAGGTTTCTTAGGGGAAAAATTGTTCTTCCCCCATAATGTCGACTTCAGAGGTAGAGCTTATCCATTATCACCCCATTTCAACCACTTGGGTAATGATTTGACTAGATCCTTGTTCTTATTTTGGGAAGGTAAAGAAGTTGGAGAAAGTGGATTGAGATGGTTGAAAATCCATTTGGCCAATGTTTTTGGTATTGACAAGGCCCCATTGACCCAGAGAGTGGAGTTTGTGAATGAAAATCTCCAAAACATTTTCAGATCTGCTCAAAATCCATATGAAACCGGTGCTTGGTGGTTGAAAGGGGAAAAGCCTTGGCAGGTATTGAGTGTTTGCTTTGAATTGAACGAGGCATACAAGTTACAGGACCCTACTAAATTTGTATCTCATATCCCTGTTCACCAAGATGGTACTTGTAATGGATTGCAACATTATGCTGCATTGGGTGGTGATATTGAAGGTGCCAGACAAGTTAACTTGTTACCAGCAGATAAACCACAGGACGTTTATACCTTCGTGGCATCTTTGGTTCAAAAGAGGATTGACCAAGAAGCTGCCGAAGGTAACAAACATGCATTATTCCTCCAAGACAAAATTACCAGAAAGGTGGTCAAGCAAACGGTCATGACCAATGTCTACGGAGTAACATTTGTGGGAGCAGCAGCGCAAATCAAAAAGCAGCTTGACCATCACTTCACAAAGGACATGGAAGAAGACGTGGTGGAATATGCCAGATACTTGACATTGCATGTGTTTGCTTCTGTGAGAGAATTATTCGAAGGTGCTCATCATATTCAAGACTGGTTGGGAGAATCAGCGAAGAGAATCAGTAAGTCTGTTAGAATTGACTACGAAGACTCTCAATCTAGTGATAACAAACCTAACCATTTATCATCGGTTATTTGGACCACCCCGTTAGGATTACCCTGTGTTCAGCCTTATAGAGTAGCTAAGAACCAGCTCATCAAAACCAATTTGCAAGACATATCCATTTCTGATCCTTTTGGAACTTCTCAAGTTGATGCCAGAAAGCAGCAAGCCGCTTTCCCACCCAATTTTGTTCATTCCTTGGATGCTACCCATATGTTGATGACTTCGAAAGCATGTGGTGAAAAGGGTCTCTCCTTTGCATCTGTTCATGACTCCTACTGGACGCATGCCAGTGATGTCGATGTGATGAATGCTGAGATCAGAAACCAGTTTGTGAATTTGCACAAAAACAACTTGATCCATCAATTGAGAGATGAGTTCGAAAAGCGGTACAAGGACTGTCTTCAGGTTATTTTGATTCCAGGTGACCATGAGCTTGCAAAAAAGATCAAAGACATCAGAAGAAATATAGTCAAAAGTTTAGGCAGAGCATTAACCGTTGCTGACGAAATTTACTTAGAAAAGAAGAGATTGCAACTTTTGAGCTCGAGTGATCCAACCGTGATTCAGACCGGCAGGGAAATGGTTACCACTGTGAGCGTTACCGAGGGCTATGATGTTGATTCGTTATCGGTTACTAGTGCCAGCTCGAAAGCATTCCAAATATTGGTTCCCTTAAAATTCCCTGATGTTCCTCAGAGAGGAGAGTTGGATGTGGAAGTAGTAAAGGAATCTGACTATTTCTTCTCTTAGCATTCTTTGCTAAATTTATGATCCTACGACATTTTAAAAAATTCATTGTACATAGCACAATATTATAGATCATTTATCTATAGATGGAATGTAGTTAATTTTATTTGAAGTAAGAAAAGCTTCTTTATGTAATCAATAAGACGAATATCTATATTCAAAAAAATTTAACCTGGTAGTATTACTTTTGTTTGGATCCACCGTGTGACATATTTCATGCCCGCAATTAATTTTGGCAACTGTGCATCGATTTAAAGGTACCGCTGGTGCCAGACACTTGCCCGGCCCCTCAATTTCGTGACCTAAAGGCTATATAATTTTACCCTGCTGTTCGAAGTTCTCGATTAAAGGTAGAAGAGGCTCCAACTCTGATCTTTCAATCAAATTATATTCCTTGGTAAAACTGATGAAATGGGCAAAAAACGAGTTCCAATGGGCCTCCAAGGATAAATGCACAATTTTGTCGAAATGATTGTGATATATATGAGCAAATATTCTAAACATTTGCCTTGATATATTCTTACAGTCTTTCAAAAAGTTGGGAGGGAAGGCACCACCATTTTTGGTAGGAAACACTGACTGATCATTGAGTTTAGTCGATATCCATGTTAACACAAAGTCAATGTACTGGCCCGCAGGTAGGTTCACTGGTTGTCCATTTCCATCAACCCACTGATAGTTGATGTTGGGTCCTGCATTCATTGTGGGATACTCCTCAGGAGTCACATAATCGGCAAAAACACCGTAGAATTGATTCAAGTTGTTGAAACTTTCAAATATGTTGAGAGCTATCCACTCGCCGCAGTCGACGTATTTGGGGAGCTGGACAATAGTCTTGAAAGATCCCTTCACAAGGGCAGTTTTCACAAACGGCTCACAAAGGAATAGTGGGAGGTACCCATCTTCGGCGTTTGTCCGTGTTGGTACTTGTGACTGCCGTCTAGGCAGCTGTGAAGGATGGGTGATCCGATTTCTCTTGGTAGGCGACAGCGGAGCAAACAGTATTTGATTGTTCATTTTCTGTTTAGTCGGCGACGAGCCCTTGGTAGGGGAATGCGATCTCCGCAAGGGCGAGCCCGAGGAGTTAGAATGGGCATATAAAGGCGCCGCTGGATCCAAATCTTTCTTATTCTTTTTCGAACTTCTGCCGAAGCCTCTGATGGTGTTTAAAAACGACATGGTAGTGGGTGCGGAGGAAGGTGCTGAGGGACTCCGATGTGGTATGGTCAAATGAGCGAAGTGAACAAAAGTCAATACTTTACAGCAATGGGGCAGTTGTGAATAATGGTTAACTAAACAAATCGGATTCAGCAAAAGGAGAGGACTGTACCACACGTGAATGTTGTCAAGTCGAAAACATACCGTATTCTACAGATACCGCGCGCGGGATGCAGGTCGTGTACCCCACTGAAAAATTATGAACCTACTAACATTTACACTGATCGGCAAGAATATGTGTACTTCGCTATGCTGGATATAATGTAATGACGTGAGGGCAGGTCCAATTGCAGTTAAAATCACTCCAATTCACCTAAGGATTGACCGACTTTGACCTTTTGGCCTTGGGTCAAATTGAACTTGAAGTTGGATGGAGCTTCAAAAATTAATACCACTGTAGAACCGAGCTTGAAACCGCCCATTTCTTGACCTTTCGTCAATGGGTATCCTCCAAGGATTCTACTGGCTTTAGAGTATGTGGCCTCATAAACGGTATTTTTCTTCAACTTCTTCTTCTTAGACTCGGTTGAAGTGATGGTGGAAACCTCCGACGACTCCGCTCCTTGTAAAAGGGGAGTATTTTCATCACCCACAGGACTGGGAGATTTGGAATAAACTTCGTGCTCGTAAACGTCGTTAGTTTTTAAATCTTTATCAAAGTTGACCACAATACTACCCACATTGGTTGCACCCACTGGAACCATGGAGAAAAATCCGTATTTCCAATATCCTAACAATGCAACTCTTTCATTCAACACAAATAATCCTTGAAGTGTCTTTTGGAAAAATGGAGCAACCGAGAAGAGTTCTCCTATAAAATGACGTCTCAAAGTTGTGACCCAACTAGTTGGCGAATGGTAATGATGATAATCCCCTGGAGCAAGATAGATAACCGCAAAATAGAGCAGCTTATTTCCAGAAGCTAAGTTTTCTAATGGAGCAGATGCAACAGTCTTGGCCACATCCATTTCCTTCTTAAATGAGGATTTAGAGTCGGCACGGTCTCCGTTGTCCTTGTAGTTCATGTCGTTCAAGTGGTAGGTGTCGCCACTTTCACCTCCTACCAAATCATCCACCGTGTAGGAGATTCCATTAATTTTGGCAAATTCTGAATCTCTTTTGAAAATAGTATCTTCATCAGAATCATGCTCAAAGTCCAAAGAGTGGCTCGGGGCGGCCAATCTTTCATTTTTAAACCCTAATAAGGCGTCCACAGAGTATGTCATCCCTTTGACTTGTTCAATTTCACCATTGTCAATAATACCAAATTTCAAGACCTTACCATCAGCAGGTGATACCAAATCGGAGTCGGCAATGGGACGAACGCCAGGACGAAGATGTCTGTAGAAAAACTCTGATAGGTTAGAATACGAGGTCAAATCTGGCTCATCCATTTCATCTAAATTCACCCCGAAAAAGGCCGAGTAGAGACGATAAGAGGGACTTCTGAGCCACACAGGTAAATTAATGGAGTTCACTTGACCCCATAACCTAGACATTGCTTTCAATGGCAATGTTGAATAAGCATACAAATGCCACAGCTGAGGCTTTATCTGATACTCATTTCGAGGTCCTGGTTCTCCCCTTTCATATCTAATTCTGGCAGCAACACCGCCAATCACGACAGCCAAGGAAGTCACGGTCCACCATCTGATGAACCTTCTCCTCTGCTGTCTCTTCCGGCGGGCTTCCACAGAAAAGAATCGGTTGTGCAAACTTTTCGTCTTTAGTTTAAGTTTCTGATTGGCATTGGAAAACAGACGACGGGATATCTTTATGTTTGGAAATCTAAGACGTTTACTGCTGGGAATCAACTTGGACCCTAATTTAGACCCTTGAGTCCAGGTTGAATAATACAACACATTTCTTTTAGGTCTAGGGATTTTAGGGAACGGGTAATAGTAGGAGCCAAAGTTACGGCGCTGTTGTTGTGGTTGTTGTTGGCGCTGGAGACGTTCTTGAAAGGCCCACTCGGCTCCCGTCGAAGCACGAGAAAGCGGCTGGGTGATATTCATCCGCTGTGGTCCGAATAGATAGGGAGAAGGAGACAGCTTCATTTTTAGTTTGCCTGGAAATGCCCAGGAGGGGGATCTGTACGCCATGGATAGAAGGTAAAAAAAGGTACCAATTGCGGCCTAGAACTCTAACTGCCTTGAATAGTAGCAGGGAGGGGATGGTTGGGACAAGAACGATCGAAGTGAGTTATGTAACAACACGCTAAACAATCAATATCACGTTCAATGTCAATAATACCTACGTACAAATAACAATAGTTACGAGCGAAATGGGCGGGGCACGAAAAACACAATATCTCCTGAATATCGTGTGAGAGCTCGTATCGCTATTGGACGTGCGTCAACGGCTCTGGGACTGCAGGAGGGGTAATGGGTGGCACCCTGAGATGAGGTTACGGTCCGAACCAGAAAAGGGTCATTTCACCTATTGCTTGACTCAATGTTACGATCAGACCATCTTAATGCCCAGTACGTGGACTTGCTCCCCATTTTGAGATATTTTGGCCGAGGATTGCCTGTCGAAGTGCAAATCAACCAGTCGCGTTTCCTACCTAGGAATTTACACACTCAGCCGCATACCCGTTCTAGCATATATTGAGCTAAATAAACTACTCCCCGCACTTACCTAGCACTTAGTGTGAGCCGATTCTCCAAAGCATTTGCTTCAATTGCTCCACAAAGTCTAGTGACATATACCTCAACTCGTCGTTCAAAAGGGTATCGGCGTAGGCGAAAAGTAACTTAAGGTTCCATAAATGTTCCACCGACGTGGGTCTCTTGGCAATACGACTGAGGTCGAGTCTGGCGTCGACAATACTGTACAACGACAATCCAAAATTGTCGTCGTTTTCAAGCGAGTCGAATAAGAGCACTTGTTTGTCATGAGTACTGAGAGATGCCATAGGACTCAAATCAAGCATTTTTGCTAGATCTTGACTTATATGGAACTCTTGGTTACCCACTTGTAGTGCCTTATTTTCATTGCTCAAAAGTGTACTTATTGTGGACTTCAACATCTGGTAGTTGTTCCGTTTGTAAACATAGAGTGTAAGTCGGTTTTTGAATATTTCCAAATGTTCCAGGTTGGCCAACTCAATTTTGACATGGAAATAGTCGCTTGAAATCGTTTCCACAGTTTCGATACTTTCTAGGATAGGCAACAAGCACGGGGTCAACGTCTCTTTGCTGGTTCCATTTTTCATGACAATTTTCACCGGAATTTTGCACGGCTTACGGGTAGTAACATCTCTGACAATAAGACATCTTGGCTCCACCGAGAGAGCCCAAAAATGTCTCAATGCTTGCAAATGAACCTCGTACTCCACATCCCCACTGGGAAATATAGGATATAATGCTGTGACCAAACTAGCGACTGCAAAATTGCTATTACCAAAGGCGTATTGTCCTCCTCCCAAAAACAAGAATCCTAGAGCAGTATTGATAGCCATATAATTTCCATATCCCATCTCCTTACTTGTATCATGATGTAGCACACGTAGACGACGGAATGTTTCCAAATCACCGCTTCCTGCCATAACCACAGACACACAAAGCGCAATCAAGTTTTGCATATTGGTTGCACTATGATGTGCAATCTTTTGATCGTAATTATTGGCCTGCTTGGATGAAATCATCATCATCATATCCAAGTATTGTAACAAAGTATCTCTTGCCGTAAGATTGTGGCTGGAAGCATATTTCACTGAAATCGAAATACACGATCCCCCAAGAATATAAAAGTACCCCAACTGATCACTATCTAAAGCATCGAAGGGATTATTGGAATATTTTTCATGAAGGGGACTGGGAAGTTCTGATTCTACCCATTGCACGGTATTTTGTATTTGGTTCCATAACACCAAGTTTTTAGCCACGCATCGTAACAATAGCAAATCTGGTCTGATATAGTCTAAAAGTTGCTCAGTATTGGGTACCCTGAGCTTGTTGGCAATCGACATGTTCTCTGTCCTTAAATAAATAAAGCCTAAAGCAATAATAGCACCGCAACTAGATTTATCCAATTCTTCGACTGCTTGGTGATCTTTCATAGAGATAGCCAAGGAGATCAACTTATCTACTACATGAGTATCATGTAGCCCACGAAGATCATCACCTTTTCCTAGATTCACATAACCAAGTGATATGCCTGCTGCCAATCTATATCCTTCGTGTATCTGCTCGGAATCATTTTGGAATACCGAACTTGTAATTTGGGAGAGTAGTATTTCACTCATACGTCTATGTTGACTTTCCAAATAGAGCAACCCAATACCAATAAGGCCTGCCGTTTGAACCATTACTGGAACATTCAAATCATTAGCGCCTTGTGGTAGTAATGCCACGGCATGAACAGATAATACTTTAGTCAATTTATTATCCATTGATCCCTTTATACTGGCAGCCATACCGATCAATAGACCCACACTGGTGAGAGGATGTTTTGGTCCCAAGTAGTTATAGATATGCCATTCTTCCAACTTTTTGAGATGTCCATTAAGTCCGAGACCCAATAAAAAGCCAGCATGCTGGGCATTTAATTCAGGCGGCTTATTAAATATTATCCAGCTTCCAGATATACCTTTTGCATCCGTACTAATACTCATACCCGAGGATGCACCATTGTGGAAAGAACCCCATTCTGAAACGTTCGCAGGAATTGAACCTTCAGATAGTACAATGTTAGTCATCGTAGGTGATATTAAGGTATTCAAGTTGAACTTTGATATTGGAAACTTTTCCGTCAAGAGGGGTTTTCTGCTAGCATAAAACAACGCAGCTCTACCCATGGGGATAGTCAATGTTCTCATTACTACCAATGATGCAAGCTCTCTCTGTAACACCACCAAGTCATATTCTTTAATATTTTCATCTGCAACCAATGTTGCTGTTTGAACTTTGGTCTGATGTAATAGCGATGTAATCTCAAAATATCTTCGATCATAATCAAACATCAATTTGGTAATATTAATTCTTTCAGCTTCTGACTGTCCATCCCAGGGAGATATAGTTTCATTTTTCTCAAGTAAATTTGACAATACTTGGGAGATACTCTTATGATCCGAAGATGTACTGACAATATTAGCATTTAAAGGCTCATTAGACAAAAATGTTGCAAGGTCTTTTCTTCCCACCAAATCTAGTGCTTTTTCAGTCCATTCAAACATCGGATTCTCTTGACATATCAGAATCGCTTCCTTCAATGGAATAACGATTCCAGGAGGATATGTTTCCAAATCACCTTGAGTAATTCCATATTCACACATTAAATCAATAACTGTGCTGGAGTCGTAATTTGGAGAAACAATGACTTCAAAAAGCTTAAGTATGCAATGAGTTCTTGGAGTAATTAACGCATCGATAGAATCTCCTTCTTCTACCAACTGGGAGAATGTAAGGTAACGAGTAATTTTTGTACTGAATAAACTGGCCAATGACTGGAATAGATTGGGCGGCGACTCTAAAATAAAAACCAGGAGAAACTTCACCTCATGGGCAATGTTGTTAGTATCATGCATATAGTACTTAGTCCATTGTTCTGGCCATCCCATCCATATAGTGAACTGGGTCAAGAGAAGACCGACTTTATTTAAGAGCAGATCCGAAGTCAAATCAAGCCTTAATTCTTCTCTCAACAAATGCAAGGATAATGTAATGTAAGGAATGAGATCAGATAAGGAATAATTAAGGTGAGATGCTTCATGTAAAAATCTAGCTTTCGGAAGTAAATCTGTGACATCATTGGAATTCACCGGCTCTGATTCGTCAAAGGGATAGATTATTGAAAGAAGAGTTATAACAAACGCATTCCATTCATCATTATATCCATCTAAGGCCAATGCCGTCCTCCAAAGCATCCAGATGGTTTCACTAATCTTGGAACCTGATAAGTATTTGAAGCATTTTAAACAGTTCAAAACAAAAGTATTCAGAGGTTCGAGCTTTAATCGAATGATATGAGAATTATCGGAATTCGTCAATAGAGCCACTGAATCATCACACGAACTAGCAATACCAACAATTGTAGATGGGAGGTTTGATAAGTTTATTTTTGGGGAAACAATGTCTAGGAATGGATTCACCAAAGTTAGTGAATTTCCATTCAATGATATTAAGAATCCCTCATAGTTTGGATGGTTCAATGGCACACAATCTTGACACTGAATTGTGTAGCACGAACTATAGCGTCCCGAAAAAGGTTGCTTATATATGTATGCACAAGTTTCCTTCTTTGCCTTATTTACGACAACTATCGCCTCTTGATCTTCAAATATTAGATCATGGATGTCTAAGTTCGCTCTATCTATTTTAAGAGCCAACACGTCCACCCTAGTAAGAATCATATCTTTTTTAAACACGGGGAAATCATTAGAAACTGATTTTTTCTTGGATGGTTCTGAAAACCCTGGATCAGTACTCATTCTTGCAATTGAAGATACGTCAGATAACAAAGTGCTAGTTCTCTTCTTCTCCATATTTAATGAAAGAACGTTCTGATTGGCAGATGAGGCTTCATTAAAGATTTCGTCTTCAAGGATTCTTGAAGGATTTGGGGTAAAAACCAAGGAATGCTTTCTTTTTGTATACTTTGATGAGTTCGAATTTAAAAGTTTAGTGGTTCTTGACGAGCCCTTGATTTGATAAACAAGAATAGTTCCTTCCGAAGAGCTATAGGTAGCACATAAGCTAGAGGACTTATTCAAGGCCCGCCTTGGAAACGTCATTAGCTCTTCATGTCTTGAAACCACCGAAATTGATGACGTAGTGACAATTCGAAACTCCCCAATGGGGTCCACTAAAGTGAGAAACTTAGCACTATTCAATTGCTGTGGATGGTGACTATTGGCAAAGAAAGATGAGTGGTTCTGATCCTTTTCGAGAACGAGTCCTGATTCGAATGGGAAAGCATTTTTCAATACGAACGGGAAGCTCACGACATAGGTTCTACCGTCATCATAGTAGATATTGGCCGATCTAGCCAAGCAAATGACAAGAGCATCGGCATGAATAGCGTTGCTGGAATTGTTGTTGAAGCATGTGAAGGTAGCGGTGACAACGTGCTCATTGAAGGTGTATTTTTTTGTTATTGTAGAGCCATGGATCACCACTACCTCGTTGTTGCCAATAAGAAGAGACCGGTTACGGGAGTAAAGTCTGGTGACATAACCAGGTAAATGGGCATACGGGTGTGTGATTTCATTTCGTAGGTCGATGGCAGGGAGCGTGAGCGAATCAATGGTATCCCCTGGCATTGGATCAATTGGTGCCCAGTAGGTTGATGATGTTATGATGTCTAGTGATGTATTATACAGGCGCGCGTTGGGTGCAAACAGGTACGGTGGAACGATGAGTACCAAAATAAGTTTCTACAAGGCAATACTGGATGTAATCAATTCATATCCACGAGAAGTAATACTATATACAAAAGACTTACTCGATTATTCTGGTGATCAAACCAGTACCGACGGTCTTACCACCTTCTCTGATGTTAAAACGTTGGTTGACTTCAATTGGAACTGGTCTGATTAATTCAGCTTCCATTTCGATGTTGTCACCGGGCATGACCATTTGTGAGTGGTCAACATCTTCACCAGCAGGGAATTTGAAGGAAGCGGTGACATCGGAAGTTCTGAAGAAAACTTGAGGCTTGTAGTTTTCACCGAAAGGAGAGTGACGACCACCTTCTTCAGTAGACAAGATGTAAAGAGAAGCCAAGAACTTCTTGTGGGAAGTCACAGTACCGGGCTTAGCCAAGACCATACCTCTCTTAATTTCATCTCTCTTGACACCTCTCAACAAAACACCACAGTTGTCACCAGCCAAAGCAGAGTCCAAATCCTTCTTGAACATTTCAATACCGGTAACAGTGGTCTTGAATGGCTTTTCGAAGTTACCGACAATTTCGATTTCTTCACCCTTCTTCAAGGTACCTCTCTCAACTCTACCAGTAACAACAGTACCTCTACCAGAGATAGAGAAAACATCTTCAACTGGCAACAAGAATGGTTGTTGCAAGTCACGTTGTGGGGTTGGGATGTATTCGTCAACAGCATCCAACAACTTTTCAATAGCTTGCACACCAATTTCTGGTTGCTTTTCTTCCAAAGCACACAAAGCAGATCCCATGATGACAGGAGTGTTGTCACCATCAAAACCGTAGGTAGTCAATAATTCTCTCATTTCCATTTCAACCAATTCCAACATTTCAGGGTCATCAATAGTGTCAACCTTGTTGACGAAAACGACCAAGTGTTGAACACCAACCTGTCTGGCCAACAACAAGTGCTCTCTAGTTTGAGGCATTTGACCATCAGTAGCAGCAACAACAATGATAGCACCGTCCATTTGAGCGGCACCAGTAATCATGTTCTTGATGTAATCGGCGTGACCAGGACAGTCGACGTGGGCATAGTGTCTGTTCTTAGTTTGGTATTCGACGTGGGCAGTGGAGATAGTGATACCTCTGGCTCTTTCTTCAGGGGCTCTATCAATAGAACCGTAGTCCAAGAAGCTGGCACCACCCTTGGCAGACAAAACCTTGGTGATGGCGGCGGTCAAAGTGGTCTTACCATGATCAACATGACCAATGGTACCAATATTGACGTGGGGCAAGGAACGATCAAAGGCAGCATAACCTCTGATTAAGGCAGGGCGAGCTCTAACGGTAAGACGACCAGCAGTACACACGGCACTGGCGAACTGCTTGAACATTTTGGTTAGTGGTGATGATGAAAAATTTACAATTTTTCATTTGACCAATGGCTGGGTTCTCACTCGAGACGTGCACCTACCGTAGATCCATACTATAGATGATAGTACACGATAAATTGCCACACGCCTCTTGAGGTCGTGGCCCGCTCTAACTCAACTGCCAAGTGATGTAGTGTTGCAATCGTTACATGGAGGTTTGTTGTATAGTATTTTAATTACTGTGCGAATTCAACACCATCCGAAACATCCGTTGGAATTTGCTCTTCCTATGAATTTACTTGGTTCAATGGGTAGATTCAGGGTTGGAAGATTCTAACATCCAACTCCCTGTATTAAGATATCCGTGAAAAGATCCGTGTTCTCAAACGAGACTCCAAATTTGGGGTGTATACAATATCTGTTTTAGCACCTTAACGTAACGCCCAAACTGAGCGAATATCCATTAACTATTTATCGATTAATTTAAAATTCCAACTATTCGAGAAGAGCCTCCTCTTCCATTCCGGTATTTTCTTCCACGATCCGCTCCAATGCTCTTCTCTCACCTAATTCTGCATCGAGTCCGTGGTTTTTGAAGTATTCGTAATAAATGCACAAAGTCAACAACGCCCCCTGCAAAGATGCTGCAACGAAGTACGATACCCATGAGCTCCAGTGGGATCCTTTGGTAAAGAATAGATTGGCAGTGAACACAAACCCACCAGGAGTTTGTATGCACATCATACCGATAGATAATGTACCGGGATGCTTAAGTTTGTAAGTAGTATAGATCTGAGGAACATATTTGATCACCGTCAATAATGTAGATAGTAATCCATTGGCATTGGCAATTGGGTATAAATAGGACGTATTAAGACCGATGATAACTTGGAGCACCGATAAAGCTGCGTGTATCGCCACCACTTTTCCCACATTAACAATTCTGTGATATTCATCCTTGTCTTGTTTGACAGAGTCCCGCGTCACAATCAAAACCATTCCAAGGATATTGATGGCACACAAACATTGTACTCCAATCTGGAGCAAACTGAGTTGCGAATTGACACAATCGAATGCTCCGATCACAGAGCAACACCGCATCGCTTTTGATGACACCAACACAATATTAGTAACTGTCAAGATTGATGAAGCAGAACCTAAGAACAAGAAGCTTGTGGATAGTCCTTCCGAAGTCTGCTTGAGATATATCCTTCTGTACTGGGGGACATAACTAAGAAATATAGCAAATGTCATCAACACCAGTGTTACGAAGTGCACCGCCGAAGCCCCTTCGAACACTTGGCACTGATCTGGTTTCATTATGATCCAAGTAGGTTTAGTAAAGAGAGTGTGGGATATAAATGACCGCGTGCGTCTTCCTTATCAGAGGGAACGAGACTGCATATAACAACATGCTTACCGGACAATTCGTAAAGGTACCTTCATACACAAATTATCACCATTTTGAAGACGAATCGTCAATATCACATAGTACGAGCGTCCTATGAAACAACTTTGGAAATTAGGAACCAATGCATGGGCTTCGCCTATGAACTCTTCGGTCTTCACTTTGGTTAAAATCGGTTTCAAGTCCATCGTAACTTTTAGCTCCTTCGTAAATTTGGTAGATATAGATCCACAGACCCAGCTTTGTCCTCGATCTATCCTGCAGTGCTCTATTTTGAGAGTATTGGTTTTCGTCTGCAAATTTGCTAAACTTTTAATATCAACAATAAGTTGACTATCAATATCCATTACTTCCGAGCCTAGATTTCTACTCAATCTGGATAATTCATCAAGATAGCCTTTGAAAGGATTTATCACAATACTCTCAAAGTTGTCATCTGCATCTCCTTTATTTTTAAGAATTAAATCGTTGGTCATCTCTATCGATATGGGGTATTTTTTTGACCTGTATGTGAATATTGCCAATTCAGCTTGAACTGATTTAACTTCAGGAGGTTTTATCGTTTTCGCTGATTCCGCATTGTTGTATTGCAACGTAAAGTGGAGAGGGATCTCAATTACTGTCGAGAGGTTCTCTTCCACAAAATATTGTTTAACTGGTCTGAAGTTGAATGGAGGGCAGTATCGAACTCTATATTCCTTTTTCTCCGTCTCTAACCCAATAATTCCAACAATTTTTGGAGCCACAGTGAGAGATTTCTTCTTAAAAGGATAAAACTTTTCATACTTGCAATATTCTGAAACCGTTTCCGCTTTTGCATTATCTTGATAGTTGTATTTCTGTTTAGTTATCGAGGACTTTCGTTCTAACTTATTCGTTGATTTGGGTTGCTCTTCCACTTTTTCTTCGGAAAGCGTTTTGCCGTAGGCAATTTTTTGACGAACTCTTTCAACTAAATTTCTATAGAGAGAATTCGATTGACGATCAAGTACGATGTTTCCGAATTCATATAAGAGGACTTCTTCGGGAATTACTCTGACAAAACAACTACCTTCACTCGCTATAATATACTCATCCTTATCCCCTTCTGACTTGGGTGCCCCGAATTTCTTATATTGAGAGCTCTTCCCTATTACTCTAACTTCCACACTGTAGCTAATTGCAGTATCAGAAAAGGAAAAGTCCTTTATACGGCGGTCTAGGAGTCCAGTGAAAGTAGGCTTTTTCTCCAACTGTGGACGTTTTGCTGGTTCTGCAGGCGCTTTTGAAGGTGCTTTCTGGCGAAGCTGACGCATATTCTTCAAAAATTGATCCTTTGCTAATCCCACAGTAGGAAATATTTGAATATGTCTTTGAAGGTTATGATCCTCACATGCACAATCTAACAAACTTTCAGGAAGTTTAAAATGAAAGTATCTCTTATAGGTTACATGTGGTTCAAAAAACTTCTCATGACCAAGTTGGTTTCTAGTATTATCGACAGGGTCAACAAAGATAGAATCTGTATCATCAAAATTGACTGGAGTCCATGAAGCATTGTAGTCGAACATATTGAGAAATTTGAAAAACACTCCAGGCTCCTTTTTATCGGAAGAGTCATTCATTACGGTTATCTTTCCTTCGAACACCACAGAGAACATGTCAAAAGGAATACGTTCGTTAGAACGATTGTGCACCGTGACAAAGCCATAAATGGGATCCAGTTGGCGGAATTCTAGATCTCTATGGTCGAGATTGGTGCACGCCACTCCAGGTTTTCCGGGCCCTGCAATGAGCTGGATCGAAATTTTCAAAAGATCAAAATCAGGAAGTGTTTTCAACTTGTGAGAGTTTCCAAGAATGGAATCTTCCCATCTAACGGCATCAGGGCGGTTAGTGTTCGCCGGAGCAATAGGAAAGTACTCAGAGGGAGCATTGGTACCATAGGTGCTGTCTGTATTAGACAAATAGTTCGGGGGAGGGGCATCTTCAGTATCAGGCAGCATAGCCTTGGAAAAAGTCGACTGATAGAGCTGGTACGACGGCAATATATTCAATACTGGCACATCCTCATAAGCTGGGGACTCTAGTTGCAAATTATTACGAGGAGCAGGTTGAACAGGGGACGGAGAAGGCGAAGGCAGGGACATCGTCAGGCGAGCTGCATCACCACGCCTAGGACGCTTGGAGGTCCCGTTGAAGAGTCTCATTCGACGCTCCAGGTGGTCCAGTCGAATCTATGAATATGATTAGGGTGACGATAGGGTTAGAAATTGGTTTCCGATCGCATCAAAAGTTACCACACGACATCCGACAAAATCGCGACATTTGTCTCAAGTAAAGGAGTGAGATCACTGATTATTATTCAACCCGATAACACCAGTGATACCAGAGGTGCTTCGAAGCTTAGAAATGAGCTCGCTGTTCTGGGCGCTGAATGCCACCAAGAAGCGGAACGAGCTTGTACCAGGCACATCGAAATGGGTGGCCAATGAACTATCTACCGTCAACGATGTGGTCCTAACTCATAACGAGCAGATGTTTCACACATTGCAAGAGCAGCTAGGCCATATGAACGCGTTTATGAGAAATGTTTTACAGGGAAATGCTGATGAGACTGCTGCTGACCGCGTTTTGCGAGGTTCAGAACGATTAAGACGCAGCAATACGAGTCCATCTCACTTTACATACATCTCACCTACCAACCCTAGTTCCCTGAATCACACCGCATCTTCACCTTCAAGACATAGCATAGAAATTCCACAGTCAAAGAAACCAGTCCTCAAGACACCTTCTCCATTAAAATCACTCCAGAAGACGTCACCTAATACTGATTCATCCTTTGTGCCCATAGCGAAAACCATAGATCCAAACAAGAACGTGAACCAAGATAAAGCTAGAGATCACAAGGAGAGCAATTTTATAGGTAGTGGTTTCGATGACTCGTTTCAAGCAATTAGTACCGCCATCAGGAAAAGTATTGCTGGAAAATCTGCCCACTTGGAAGATAAGAAGCCAGAAAAATCTGGTAGCGTTCCAGATACTTCTAAGGAAGAAAGCGAGCCAATCAAAAAATCATCTAGTAAAACGCCCAAGCGAAGCTCAATTTTTGTGTCCTTACCTTCTCGGGAACCCATTACTATATCATCATCTAAATCATCGAAGAAACTTTCGAGTGTCAAGAGCAGGTCTCTGAGGGTATTCGAAAGGCTAGACATGGCGTCGAGACGAGAAACTTCGTCTTTGAATAACAACTTGGAATTGTCACCAGTTGCAATTCCTAAAAGTGCGTTTAGCACGTCTCAGTCTGTACCAGTATTACCTAAAACAAAACCTCTATTTAAGAAATCACCAACTAAGCCTACCGAAGAGAGAATTCAATTTGATAATGAGGGACAGAAGGAAATAAGGGCCAATTATTCAAGCAAGAAGAATACTTCACCGGTGAAAGCTGCTGTTCCTGTGCTTCAAGAACCCAAAGCTTTACCAGGTAAAACCCCCCAGAAGGACACAATAAAAATACCAGTACGAAGTGATATGAAAATTCCTTCCTACATGAAACCTACATTGAGTCGCAGCAACAGTTCATCGCCTCTTCGTCGATCACCAACATCATCTAAACCAATTTCTCCCATTAAAAAATCTCCTGTTAAGAAGTATTCACCTGCCAAACAGATAAAATCACCAGTAATTCTGAGAGACCTAGAAATTAATCAGAAAGATACATCGAACAGAGAAAGCTCGAATACTTTAATTGATAGACTTATGATACCTACTAGTTCCAGTGCAGCTAAAAGCAAACCGCCTTCGAGTGGGAAGGTTCATAAACCTCCGATCGAGAACAAAAAACCAGATTTGGCAACAAAAAATAGATTCCTCACAACTACATTGATTCCATCAAATTCTAATTTGCATTCTCAGAAACCTCCACAGTATAACAACAGCATGAATTTCAATTCCAGAGGAGTACTTTCTCCTGTTAAGAGGAACAAGAGTACAGATGGAACAGAATCGAAAACACAGCTTAGATTAGAATCTGCCACAATACCCTCTTTGAAAAAGAAGTCAATGATGGCAGAAAGAAGTGAGGCCGCTGCCCAAAAGCCAAAACAAAAGATCACAATTTCGATAAATCATAAAATAGATTTGAAACCATCAGCAAGTATGAAGAATGGTTTCGAAAAGGATATCGTTAAGCCATCTGAGTCTACAAAGAAGTATAACCCATCATCAGAACATAAACAATTGCAGGGAAATGCAGTGGCACTACCAGAAGTTGCCCGTGGAAAGTTAAACAAGGCTACAGATAATGCAACACAGCGCAAGGCCATTAAGGATACCAAGCTAACAGACAGTACATCCAATGATATTCTACCAAGGGATTTATTTAAAGAACAAAAGACGCCAGGCAGAACAATGAATAAGTCACAGATTCTCAGTAAGAAGGCAAGTAGAATATCTGGTGTCAGAACTCCATACAGAGGAAGAACCGATAAAGGTGACCTTAGAACGCCTGGTAAGATCACACCAAACGCCCTTCCAGAAATTCATTCAGATGATGAAGATAGTGGGGGTAAGTACAAGATCCTTAAAAGTTGGGGCAGTACACCTGAATTACACAGAATGGTCTTGAAGAATAGACATATTGACCCTACTACAGTTTTCGGCACGGTTCCCAAGCTTAACATTGAAGAAATTTTCGAATCACAGGCGTCTAGAATAAGAGGAAAACAATCACCTTACGTATCTCCAGATGAGAAGCAGAGACAATACGAAGAAAGGAAATACATGCTTGAAATGGGTTATAAATGAACTACCTAAGTCTTTTTGACAAGGCAATATCCTTGTTCCATTTAGAGATCCAATCAGCAGATTCGGTTTTTGGAACCACATAAAGTCTCAAACCATTATCAAATAATGGAGTATTTGGCTTATCTGCCATCAAGACGTTATTGAGAGAAACTTTCTTACCAATTTTAACAAGACCTCCGGCTTCAGTTTCCATATAACATTCCAATTTCTTTACTGAGAACTCCTTGCGTTTTGGATCCTCGAACCATTCCTTAGGTCTGTCCAAGATCATTTCCAAGATTTCGAGCGGAGTGGTCAATTCACTGATCTCAGCTACGAAGTCGAACTCGTCAATAGTTGGATAAATAATCATTGCAGGGAAGAGCAATTGAGATTCATGATCCTTTTCATCTTCCAATCGTATAGTAGCATCTTCCAATAATTCAGCAGGTCTAGAAGATTTGATAATTGTGTAGTGTCTTAATTTGATAGCATTTTCCAACATTTCTGCCTTCAATTTGTTCCATTGGGCCTCTTTTTCTTTACGAATTCTAGTTTCTTCGATTTGGTTTTGCTTTGCAATTGTCTTTTGCAAAATGTCTTTAATGGCCTGATTTTCACTGTCGAAACTCAAACCATATTCCAAGATTGCCTTGGCTTCATCATATCTATTCACGGCGAAAAATGCTCTTCCTGATCTATAACATGCCTTGGGGTTCTTGGGGTCTATGAGAAGAACTTGTTTGCAGTCTTCAATGCATCTTCTATAGTTTTTGAGCTCGAGGTTGCAAGCGGCTCTGTTACCATACAATGCACTGTTGATACTGTCGACTTGACAGTCTACTTCTATTCCTTTAGTGTAATAATTGACCGCTGCTTGATATTGTTTAGCCTTGTAGCAATCGTTACCTTGATTCTTGAAGTTGGTGGCAATTTCGTCCGGATCTCCTTCATATGCCAAGCTCTTGAGAGCTTCTAATGTGACGTTTTCGCCGCCGTCTTCTCCAGTTTCATCCAATTCGGTCATGAAGAATGGCAATTTATTGATTTCCTTCATGACATCATCGGCCGATTTATTTGCTAGTTCGGATAGTTGAGGAGGCAAGTCAGGCTCTCCAGCTTTGGGGACATATCTCCGTGTCTCCCATTCAGATATCTTATCGGCTGTTTCTGGTTGTTCCGTCATGATGAGATGAGGTTAACAGTTCGGCAAATGCGCATCTCAAGTTTTGAAGTGTGTGCATGAGGGTTCAATAGAGTTGTGCGAAAGGTGCAACAACGAACTCAAAATCTACATGATATCGAATCACCGTATTATTTCGTGCAGTGTATTTTTATCTATAAGTATCCAGTACTATATCTCTATTTTGATGGGTCCTCTTTTTTCGGTGATCTTTTTTTGCAATACCAAAGGTACCCTAAATATCATTTTGTCTCCATTTGGACATTTCAAATTGATTCTTAAGTAATACATTCTTGCCAATAAACATGATTGAAAATCTGGAATCAAACAATACTCAGAAGAAGTAGACAAGTTTGGAACAGCATTCTTGATGTCCACGTTAAGATTGAATTTTTTGAAATATTTGACTTGTTCTTCTACATGTCCCGCAGCCGTGGTGCTGGTCAAGGTTTCCGATTCCCATGGAATTGAAGATAAGAAATCATGAGAACTATCAGAATCCAACGGCTGAACCTTAACATTCAGGATTTTAAGATGATCATATTTAGCAGCCAAGTTCGCTAGGCACTTCACATCCTGAACCAACTCTTTATCCATTTCTAATGCTTCAAACCCAACTTCCTTGATGATCTTTGATAGTTCAATGGCGTATTTCTGAAAAGTACGTATGGTCACAATGTCGAAGTCATCAGTACCCTTACTTTTATTTTCAAATAGCATATCAGGATGAAACACAAGAGGAATAGGAAGACTCTTGGATTTCACTGTTAACACCACTAACTCCACAGACATTTTTTTCAAGTCAGGCAAAACAGTGCTGTGGTTGTCTGAAAACACGAAAGTTATATCCATTGGAATTTTAATATCTGTGACAACGGGAGGATCCTTGGGGTCCTTGAATCTGTCTAGCAGGTTGTAATTTACTTGATATTCTTTCTTTGGGGTCGAACATGCAATCAAACCTATTACCTTTGAAGCTCCAAAGACTGATTTCTTTTTGTATGGCATAAATACTTCATAAAAGTTATCTCTGTGGAACCGCTCACGAGTGGATTTGACCTTTTTGTAATATGATTGTTGCATTTTTGCCAATTCCAACGCACTGGTGGTTGCCTGAAGATTAAGAGAGCTTTCAGCACTGGCCATTTGAGGTGGTGACGTGGTTCCATGTAACGGAGTATAGCCAGGGCGTGCCATTAATTCTCTACCCAACGCTATTTTCTCTTCAATACGATTAATCATGTTGGAATGAAGAAGTTTTGCCTCTTCGTTTATCATAGATCGGTTAGACTCGAAAATAGAATTTGTCACCCCAATCACTCTCAAATAACAATAATCTTCATTAGCGACAACATATTCATCACCTGTAGGGTTCAAGTGGGGCATGGCATTTCTCTGCACCAAGTGCAGGTATTCTGATGCTTTACCAATGATTCTTGCACTGACACTGAAGTCTATTGAACAATCTGGAAAAGAAAAATCATTGGTAATAGATGCATATGTAACATTCTTAGTTCTTTCACGAACAGACTCCTCGGACGATTCGTCACTTTCCTTCCATTTTTTTCTGAGCGCAGTGATGATCTCGTTTTTCGAAATCCCCAACGAGGATGGCATCTGCAAATGCTTCACTAGACCGTGCTCACAGGTGCTATCTAATAATTTTTCTGGCATTTTGAAAGTGAAGAACTTTTTATATGTGACATCTGGCTTTAATAATTTTTTAAAATTGAAGTCAATTTGAGTATTATCAGTCGGATCGAGTCTGTGGATGGGAACGTGCGGATTGTAATGTTCTGTCGACAACCTATCGAGACTGGCATCATTCCAAGATGCGTTGAAGTCGAACATGTTCAAGAATCGAATAATCTGACTGGGTGGCAGAACAATGCTATTTTTAGTGTTACCATATGTAATCAGTCCCTCGAGCACCACAGAAAACATATCAAATGGAATGTCTTCTTTCGTCTTATTAGTGACAAGAATATACCCAAAGATGTAATCACCTTGCTTGAGTTCCATTGCTAAGGGGTCAATGATATTGGGCTTGACTCCGATTTTTCCAATTTTTTCGGTCAACACAATCTGTATACTAAGCGATTTTGATAACTCCTTGTTAGTAGAAGTCAACCTTTTTAATTTATGTACATTTTCAAGAATGGTGTCGTCAAACTGTTCGGCCGTGCCCTCGGTAGCATTAATAAATTCCAGAGGGTTTGCATTTGGGGAGGTTGGTAATGATCGCAAAAATTCCACAGAACTATTAGAGGCATTGGAAGCGTTAGATGTTTGAGGAGTCAATTCGTAACTGGGAGGGTCAGTCCTTAAGTCTTCAGTAGTTGGGGTCAAATGCTTGGAAACAGTGGACTGGTACATTTGGTACGAGGGAAGAATGTTTAAGAGCAACTCTTCGTCATCTTCTGGGGCCTGGTTTCGCCGCAACGAAAGCGAAGAGAGCTTCAAGTTAAATTTGTTTTTGTTGGAAGACATCGCAGGTTATTTGTGGATGGCTCCCGAATCTGGATTGAGTGATACTGACAACCCCGGCTGGATTTAGCCAAACAAATCGGAACTATTTTCGCACAAGCAGAGTAGCGGTTATGGAACAGAACCAGAGCTCTGACTAATCATAAGTCAGTCGGGCCAGAACTAACAACAGATGCCACGGTTGAAGGTGAACGAGTGGTCTAGTTGTGCAATATTGCAGAATTACTGAGTCCAACTCATAGAATGCGCGGAATAATTCCATTCGTGGATTCTGGCTTATCTGCAGCACTCATCGCCAAAGTCCATAGTGAGGCCATTAGTCGACCGAATGCCCGAATGGCGGGGAATAAGGACTCTACAGTAAAATAGGATCTCGGTTATATATTAATTAGCCTCAATGGAAAGAGGAACATTTACTACTAAATGGTCGCCAGTAGACAATTTCGCTGTGATTTTAATATAGTACATTCTTGCCATCAAGCAGTTCTGGAAATCAGGCACCAATGTGAAATGGTCAAATCCTTTATTTGCTTTGTTCTCATTGCCCTTTAGGTGACTGTCGTAAAGATTGAATCTGAGTTCAAATTTCTTGGAATAGAGCGCATGTCCAGCATTCACTTCTTCAAATTCCCACGGTATATTTTTCACGGAAGAGTGGAGTCCCGAACCTTTAGACGAGGTGACGAAATATTTGACGTCATCGTCCAGGAATGCTAAATGTATGTACTTGGTCTGTAGGGTGGCGAGACTCTTGATGTCTTTGAAGAGCTGAGTTTCTAGCTTAATCAAATCATTACCCACGGTTTGAACTTGGTTGGTAAGTTCGGCAAGGTATTCTTTAAATGGGTTGATGATGATGGAATCGAAATTATCCAAGTCTTTCTTTTTCCAGTCAAGTTCTTGATCTCTGAAGCACATTTCATGATTGAATTCAATGGGGATATCATGTTTTTTCGCCCGAATAGTTAGAACAGTCAATTCAGGAACAATCCATTTGATTTCTGGTAGCACCACTTTGCCTCCTTCTTCTATAAAGTACGATACCTCTAATGGTATAGTCAAATCATACGCTGCTCTAGTGGGAGGCTCCACAGTGCGAAACTTTGGAGGCGGCACATAGAAGGCCTGGTATTCTGTCTTGGGAGTGGAAAGCGAAACGATCCCCAACACCTTGCTGCCACCGGTCAATGACTTCTTTTTAAATGGAATCAAACATTGGTAAGAGTCATCACTAAACCGTTTCTTTGCCTTCAAGCTGTCGTTAATTGTACTTCCAGCAACATCATACAAGTGTCTCAATTTATTCTGAGCACCACTGTCCCTAGAAGTGCTAGGAGATAATGCAAGTTCTTCTCTTGATTCAGCCGGGGCTTTGAGAAGGGTTCTTCCGAATTCAATCTTTTCAAGAATAGAGTCGACAAATGCCTTATAAAAAGCATTGGATCCCCGGATCAATTCCTTTCTATGGTAGTAGACCGCTGGATCCAGCTGAGGAATCACCCGAATAGGAAGAATCGCCTCCTGTGCTATGACATATTGATCTCTCTCGGTGTCATGGTTATATTCCGAGGACCTACCTATCACTCTGGCATCCACACTATATGATATGGAGGTGTCTATGAATGACAAATCTCTTACTTGGGCATCTCTATTGGCCAATAGCATGGAAGCGGTTGTAACGTTTCTAGCTATGCCCAAGCTGGAAGGAATTTCTGTGTGTTTGGTCAAGTTGTGGACCTCACAAGTATCGTCTAATAATTTTTCTGGTATTCTAAATGTAAAGTACCGCTTATACGTGACATTAGGTTGGAATGTCCGCTTAAGATCAATGGCTAATGTGGTGTTATCATAAGGGTCGGTTTCCCCGTCACACCAGTCGTGAGGATCTCCATTGTCGGTGACAAGACGGTCAATATTGGCGTAAGACCATGAGGCAAAAAGGTCCAACATATTCAAAAACTTGAACACGTTATTCTTCTTCTGTGTATCTACCATGCCCCTTTTGTTTTCCAAAACCACCAATGTGCCCTCAAACACCACATACACCATTTCGAACTTGATAGGGGTATCGGAATTGTTTCGAATGGTGACGTACCCGTGAACATAATCTCTCTGGGAGAACTCCAAGTTGGAAGGATCAATATGATGAGGCTCTACTCCCTTCTGACACACTTCCAGGGTGACGTGAATCTTCACTTCCAAGCTTTGGGCAATTTCGTTATCGGTCTTTGCTAAATTGGGGAGTTTATGGACATTAGCCAATATGGTATTCTCCCATATGTCAGCACTTTCTTCATTGAAAACCTCACTAGGGAAAGGAAACTGTTCAACACTGGATGCATTTGTTTCCTGAGGAGTAATTAACGGAGTCTGAAGACTGGAGATGGTTTCAAATGGACCATTATTACCCGAATTGATAGGGGTCATCTCGTACATTGGAGGATCTTCGGTGAAATTTTCGTCCGATGGGGTCAAGTTCTTGGAAACAGTGGACTGGTACATTTGGTACGAGGGAAGAATATTGTTGATAAGCCTATCATCATGGTTGGACACCGGGGACCCCGGCCGCCCTCGTGGTACCTCAGACATGTTAGGATAATACTATTGGAACTTTTCCGATTCGTATAGTGGAGGGCATCACCCCATAACTATATGCAGGCCGCACTTATATATATGGTGACGACAAGGTGGAGGCGTTGTTACAAAGACAAGGAGGTAGTCAGGGAGAAGATATAACGAGAAGCAAGAGTGTGGTAATCAGTAGGCGTCTTAGTTTGGGGTGCCTAAAATACAAGGCTTGTGGAGGCATTAATTATCGTGATTATCAATGAGAGCAAATTGGGTCGAATAGACTCAATTCCCATAACATCCAATGAGAGGTTGCAAAAAGGTCGCCACTGGTGCAAGGTTAATTAAGAAGTGGCATCCGTCTCTGGTGTGTGCTATGTCAATGTTATATTAATGGGCTAGAATTACATCTAGACCCCAAGTATATGCAGGCGCCTACGGTATAACGAGATGAATACTACCACATATGAGTACCAAAAACTATTCCAGCAGGTAGCGGCGGCACTGATGGGTCGCCCATAGTACCGGATGGCGACAGACAAGTGGTTTAATAGAAGCCCAAATAGGAAGATATTCTGCTCGTAACAATAGGTTTCGTAAAGTCTGCGAATTTACGAGCAGGCATAGTAATCACAAGAGTTTGACAGGTGGCTCCAGGATATGTGCACAGCACGCAGCGGCGTAGGCAGACCAGATAATTCGGTGCTCAAGGATGGGCCGTTACAACTTTAGTCATACGGGAGTAATCAATTACTGAATATTTTATTTTGAGTGCCAGCTAAATCTCCAGACTTGTTCGTAGACCTAGTCGCCAGGTAGTGCGGGCACCTGTCAATTGCGGTGTCAACTGCGGTGGCTCTTCTCGCTGTGGAGTTACCGTGGCGTCACTAGAACGGCGTCATCCCCAGCGAAGATCGACCCCTACGAAAATTCGAGGACCGTGGGGGATTCCCCTGCTACTGGCCAACGGTAGATCACGGGAACCTTCGCAGGCAATTTCACAGCGTAAGCTCACAATAGCTGGTGCAATTGTACCGCACTAGGTCATGTGAGAGTGGCTGCACTCCGCTTAGCGATAAGACCGATTGATAAGCATTGACGTATTTCTCGATACAACAGAACTTCATCTCACTGTTCTAAATGGTGTTCGATGAGAAGCTGGGCCTTATCAGGCGGTACAAAGGATCGCGGACACGGACCGCGGTGTCTCGGGCCCTTGTGGTTATGCTTACATTTGTGTTGATCTTAACAGCGTTTCAAGCCTATGACAACGATCCGTTACTTCGGGTTCCACCAAGACCTGACCCCTATGTTTTGCTCAATTTCAGTCCTCCAACAGAACCCCCTTCCAACCCTCCTCTCAGGGGACCCACTTTGAACCCGGAAAAGAAACATCTTCATAACAGTTTGACTGCTATGGTTGCTAGTGATATACCCTACTGCTCCAAGCTCGGAAAGGATATACTCCTCAAGGGAGGAAATGCAGCTGATGCTTCGGTAACTGTGGCATTGTGTATCGGGAGTATCAACTCTCATTCTTCGGGAATCGGCGGCGGTGCCTACATTGTGAGCAGGAACAAAGGAGAGACGTTAAGCATCGATGCCCGAGAAACTGCACCAGAGAGGGCGTACAAAAAGATGTACGCCAACTTCCCCGTATTATCGATTGTTGGGGGACTTGCTGTTGCTACTCCAGGAGAATTAAAGGGGTTGGACGAGTTGTTTCATAGGCATGGTTCCGGTAACTTTACTTGGAAACAACTAATTGAGCCGGTCATCGAGTTGAATAGAGTGGGATTTCCGTGTTCCAAATTGTTTGAAAAGGCAATTAATATAGAACACGAGCGGGTCCTATCACTTGTGCCCCAACTTAAGGAATTATGGGAAGGCTACATTTATAATGATGATGGCCAACTTATTAAAGAGGGCGATATTATTAAAAGGCAAAGATATGCAGATACCTTAGAATTGATTGCTAACAACGGAAGCAGCGCCATTTTCTATGATCCCAATGGACCCATTGCCCAGTCTTTGGTCAAAACGGTATCAAGAATGCGGGGGATTCTTAGTCCCTCCGACTTCGCGAAGTATGAGGTCGATATTGAAGAAGCAGCAAGCTTCGACTTTGAAGCTCAAGGAAAAAACTATCAAATTCTTACCACCAAAGGTGTCTCTTCCGGGCCATCGTTGATCGCTGGGCTCAACTTTTACAGTGAAATCAGCAGCCTTTATAAAGGCGAGGATCTGCTATGCATCCACCAGCTTATTGAAAGCTTTAAATGGATTGCATCTGTGAGAACAAATTTTGGGGACTACCGAGACCCTGAGGAAAGGTCCCAATTAATTGAAAAGTTTTCAAGTAAGAAATGGGTACAGGAGATCGTTGATAAAGGTAAGTATTCCAACAACAAAACCTTTCCATGGCAAAACTATGAACCTCAGTATGAGCTGGTGGAGCCCAAGGGAACGGCGCACTTTTCTATTCTTGATGAGAATGATAACTCCGTCAGTTTGACCACTACGGTAAATCTCCTGTTTGGATCAGTTGTACTTGACCCAGATACTGGCATCATATTAAACAACGAGATGGACGATTTTTCGCAGCCCGGGGTTAAGAATGCATTTGGCTTGAACCCATCTATCTACAATTTCATTGGGCCTTTCAAGCGACCACTATCTTCTACAGCGCCCTCCATTATCATCGATAAGGTCACCAACAAGACGGATATGTTAATAGGAGCTGCAGGTGGGTCGCGCATACCCACAGCTATACTCCAAGCCATTGTCAGGGTATATTACCAGAACACCAACCTTTTGGATGTGATGGCGTTCCCTAGGTTGCATCACCAATTAATCCCTGAATCTGTGCTCGTGGAGGATATTGAGATTTTTGAGGAGGAACACAGAGCTCACATTGGTGACGGTTCGATAGTCGAGACTTTGGGGCAGTATGGTCATGTGTTTGCTGAGAGCGGTCCGCTCAGTGCGATGAATGGGATCAAACGTACTAGGGATCAAGTTCAAGGTGTAAGTGATTTCTGGCGGAAAGGAGGTGAAGCGGAAGGGTGTTGACGCAAGTGTATCGTAAACTCCGAATCCTTTCCGAACAAGGTATATCGCAGGTATAATGCGCGGATAACGATCCGGATACTGCCAAATGGGGAGCCCTCCGGCCAACTCCGCTTGGCCGAGAAAATGTTAATGCGTTGACGCAGAAACCCACGCCACTTTGATAGTGTCCATCTACCCATGCCAATATCACATATCAGCCCACACACCTAAGATAATGATAACGGATCCACGGAGATTTTGGTAGTTTGGGCAAATTTTTCAATAGTTTGACCCGTAACTATCCACGTTGCTATGTAGCACCTGAGACTACCCTCTGGGTATAGTGGTATCAATGAATGGTAAGAAGGTCCAAATTTCAGTAGTGCGACACATCCACATTATGACGTTGTTTTGGAAAATACATGGTTTCTAATCATTAGTGTGGGACTGGCGCACATCATATAGCCAATCATAACCCCGCCAACACCGATGAGAGTGATTAGGCACTCGTGTACCCCCGTATTGGAACAGGGCATCAGCCGCGATCTCGGAGTTTACGGGGTTACCCGGCCGCATTTGTGGGGCTACCCCAGATTCTGTGCACGGAAACTTACATAATATTAGTGGTTCATAGAAATATATAATTGGCGAACGATCCTGGAGTGGGGCATAATTTTTGTAACCTATCGTGTTGCTGTGACTCTCATCATGTCTACTTATCAGCACCAGAATACTCTCAAGCATCTTCCTATACCCGACCTCGAGGAAACTTGCGCTCGTTACCTCGAGGTCCTCCAGCCCCTACAAACGGAGTCGGAGCATCATAACACCAAGGCAGCAGTCAAAAAGTTTCTTAAATCAGGAACTGGTGCATACTTGGATTCAGAGCTCCGCAATTATGCTCAGAACCGGAATTCATATATCGAACAGTTCTGGTATGATTCATATCTTAACTACGACAACCCTGTGGTGTTGAACCTCAACCCTTTCTTTTTGCTTGAAGACGATCCTTTCAACAACGACTCAACCATATTTAACCCTCAGATCAAGAGAGCTACGTCGCTTACGCTCTCGTCGCTCAAATTCATCCAGGCACTCAAAAACGAAACCTTGCCCCCTGACGTTTTACGTAATGGCCAACCGTTATGCATGTATCAATACTCCAAGTTATTCGGGGCCTCCCGGATCCCAACACACGATGGTTGTATGATGCAGTCAGACGCTTCGTCCAACCATATCGTGGTCATGAGCAAATCTCAGTTTTATTGGTTCGACGTCTTGGACTCCGAGAGCAATATTCTCCTCTCAGAGCTGGACCTTATGGTCAACTTCACCTCTATCATCCATGATTCTTTGGCTACTCCTCCAGAGGAAGTGGCAAAGTCGTCATTTGGTGTTCTTACCACCGAAAACAGAAGAGTATGGGCCTCTGTTCGGAGCAATATTCAATCCAACCCCATCAATAGTGAAATCTTGTCTATAGTGGACTCGGCTCTTTTCGTGCTTTGCTTGGACGATATTGCCATAAACGATTTGTCAGAGTTGTCAACGAATATGCTTTGCGGATTATCCATCCTTGACAAAGGTATTCAAGTTGGTACTTGTACCAACAGATGGTATGATAAACTTCAAATTATCGTCACCAAGAATGGAAAAGCGGGAATCAATTTTGAACATACTGGTGTTGATGGTCACACGGTGTTGCGGTTTGTAAGTGATATTTATACCGACTCTATTCTTTCATTTGCCCAGTCTATCAACAACAATACCCCATCGTTGTGGAAGACTAATGGCGATACTCCATCTTCCAAGTCAAAGGGTGACAATCTTATCACCATTCCTCGGAAATTGGAATGGGATTTGACTCCAGATTTGTCCCTTAGTCTCCGTTTTGGAGAGACCAGACTAAGTGATTTGATTAACCAAAACGAATTCAAGCACTTGGAATTCAAAAATTATGGTTCTTCTTACATCAAGAAAATGAAGTTTTCCCCAGATGCATTCGTTCAAATGGCATTTCAAGCAGCAAACTATGCCCTCTACGGGAAGGTTGAGTGCACCTACGAACCTGCAATGACAAAGCACTTTTTCCATGGAAGAACCGAAGCTATCCGTACGGTCAGCCAAGAGTCAAACTTATTTGTTCGTAAGTTTTTTGACTCCTCGGTATCCAACAAAGACAAGTTGAAATATTTATCGGATGCTTGTACCAAGCATTCAGCTCAGACCAAAAGATGCTCTCAAGGACAGGGAGTTGACAGGTACTTTTTTGCTATTTTCAGTATCTGGAAAAGATACGTGGACGAATCCAGTAACGGACATATGGCACCTCGTGCCTCCGTCTCCACTTTGATTGATGATGATTCCGAGTCCTCGTCCGATAATACCATTGTGGGTGAAGCGGAGAAGACCAATTTGACAGAATTACCAGAAATATTTGCTGATGCCGGGTGGGATAAATTAAATGATACAATCCTTTCTACTTCCAATTGTGGTAATCCTTCATTGAGACTCTTTGGTTTTGGACCTGTGTCTGCCAATGGTTTTGGGATTGGATACATCATTAAGGACGATTCAATATCTATCTGTGCATCCTCTAAACACAGACAAACGGAAAGATTTTTGGTTACGTTGGAAAGTTACTTCAATGAGATCAGGAGAATTTTCATTGAAGTCCAGCAGGAGCAAACTGCAGTTGCTGCTTCTCTGAAAGATGTTATTGTTCCAAAGAACAATTTATCTACTCTTTTGGGTGGATACGGGTACTTTGATATGGGTGATGATGATATTAAATCCAGAGCAGATCTGACTCCAGAGCCACCTTACTTGCATAGAAACAACAGTGGCTTCTCAGTAAGAGAAATTGGTAAGAAGTTAAGGTTGTCTGAATACTGATTACGATTTACGTTATTTATTCTAGCATAAGCTAGCTATTTATTAAATTATTTATTGATTATTTATTGATTATATATTCTTATCTATTATCTTTAGAGCATTGGTGGAGTTCGATCCAATTGTAGTTATTGGCTACGTTTATTCCTATCTCTTGTGTATTTGTCTAATAAATATATTGGGTGATATTACATGATCATGAGCGTTAATATACATGTTGGGGTGTTACCATTAAATTCCAAAACTTCCTTCATTGAAAGCAGCTCTCAAGTTGGCCTTATTATTTGTCTTATTCTTATTGAATCTGTTGGCACTTGGAACTCCTGACATAGCGACATCTGAACCCCGAGGAGGTTGGCGAGGGTGTCCTCTTGCCGGTGGATGATAGTTGCCTGGTGGTGGATAATACCCCGCTGGTGGTGGGTGATAACCTGCTGGTGGTGGATGATAATAGTTTGGATCATATCCTTGTGGTGGTGGTGGTGGGTATCCTGGGTATCCTTGAGGCGGCGGTGGGTAGTATGGGTATCCTTGCGGAGGTGGGGGATACCCTTGAGGTGGATAGCCTGCTGGGTGTCCTGGAGCTGGTGGATGTCCTGCAGCTGGTGGATGTCCTGCAGCTGGTGGATGTCCTGGAGCTGGTGGATGTCCTGGAGCTGGTGGATGTCCTGGAGCTGGTGGATGTCCTGGAGCTGGTGGATGGCTCTGACCTGGTGGATGGCTCTGACCTGGTGGATGGCCCTGACCTGGTGGATGGCCCTGACCTGGTGGATGGCCCTGACCTGGTGGATGGCCTTGAGTTGGTAGAGGTCCTGGATGTCTTTGAGCTGGTGAGTGTCCTGGAGCTGGCGGATATCCTTGAGCTGGTGGATGTGCTCTTTGTGCATGCGCCTGTGGTTGAGGTGAATAATGGTTAGGTTGCGGTGAACGTTGAGGTTGTGCCTGTTGTGGTTTTTGGAGAACAGGTTGATTTCCAGGAGTTGGTCCACTATAACCTGTTGGTCTTTGTGCTGGCACAATAGCCTGTTGTTGAGGAAGAGGTGGAAGTTGGGGAGAGGCTCCGGCAGGAGCTTGTCTGGAGGTGTTTTGGTTAATAGGGGAGTTCGGTGTTGCCTTCTGTGCTGGTAGCCCGGGAAGAGAAGCTTCCAACCTCTGAGTCAACACAGGTGACTTTGAAGTACCAGGTGATTTCGGTATTGGAGGAGGCATAGTAGGTTGTAGTTGATACCCTTGTGGTTGCCCCGAAGAATTGCTAGGTAGACTTTCTGAAGATTCCAGTCCTCTTTCGGCTAGAATTTGTGCAGGCTGAGGAAATGCATCAGTACTTGGACTCTTCTGCTGGCGGGATTTTGGTAATGCCAATACTGGGGAAACCCGTGACGAATGACTTTGCGACTGAGGAGACGAAGAAGGCACCGGTGATGGTGACTTCTCCAAGGTAGGATTATTACTGGTTAGTTGTGGCTGGCCCACTGAAACAGCAATTTTTGGAACCAAATGATGGTACTCCTTTGGTAGAGGAGAACCTTTGGGAGTAGCAGATTTTTGAGCATGAGACAACACGGGAGTGGTTGGTTCATGCTGGTTTGTGGCGGGCTGTAAAGGATGGGATGGAGTAATGTGCGCCTTTGATCCTGTTGGTGCTGGGGGTGCTGTCTTTAGTTGAGGTTGAGGAGGTTGGGACTGAAGGTGAGACTGAGCCTGAGACTGCAGTTGGATTGGCTGCGAAAATGTCTGACCATGCTGTACGCCAGCTATGTTACTTGCTTGTGACTGAGGTTGTGGTGACTGAGGTTGTGGTGACTGATGTTGTGGAGGTGAGATAGGAGGAGTATACCCTGAACCTTGAGGTGGAGGTATTCTGGCTGTAGATGGTATGGGACCTGGATTTTCTTTCGCAGGTGCACTGTTTGGCGGAAGAATGAAGGTTTCAGTAGGAGAAGGAAGTGGCGAAACAGTCGATGAATCAGGAACATTATACAAAGCGGTATTATTCTTTGACTCTGGAGACAGTTGAAGAGATTTAGAATTTCTGTCTCCTTCCTTCTTTTTCTTCTTCTTTTTATCTTTCTTCTTTGGCGAGGTAGGATCCATTCCTGGTGGCATTGGAAAAAGGCCAGGAGGCATAGGAGGCAAACCTTCAGTGCCAAAAGGAGGAACCATGCCAGGCGGAGGTGGAAAAAATCCGTAAGCCATGGCTGCCGTGAGGGCTGCCATTTCTTTTTCCTGTTCTTCCTTCTCCTTCTTTTTCTTTTCCTTCCTTTTTTTTCTTCTCTCTTCTTTGGCTTTCTTGGCTTCTTCTGACAATTCCGTCGTCGGAGACAATTCTGGACTTGCCAAAAATGGGTCGGTTTCTTTTGTCTGGTTAGTTTGAACGATCTGGTTCGATTGCTCCTGGTAGTACACTGTCTGATCAGTCATTTCTGTAGTCTGTGGCTGGTGGACTATTTGATTGTCATATTGCGTTTGCACAGGTATGGTGTTATGATCAACTAGTTGAGCTGTCTGATGATACGTTGTCTGAGGATTCGTCTCATAATATTGTTGAGTAGGTTCAGTCGGTTCTACAGCTTGTGCTACTTGCTGTACTTGCTGTACTTGCTGTACTTGCTGTACTTGATGTACTTGTTGTGCTTGCACATGGCTCTCGACAGGCACCTGGTAATTGTCAAATGGTTCATCTGATTTGTTTTGCTTAGCGAGTTCAGCTTTTTCAAACTCCGTAACATAGAGCTCATAAGGCTCCTGGAACTGGCCATCCTTTGAAGGTGAGTAAAACTGAGTGTTTACACTGTTTCTGGTGGGTGAACTGGCATTGGGGGTTCTATCATCTGGAGTTCCTCCATAAGGCGTCAAATACTGAGAATCTGTCTGCACCCCTGGTGATGCTTCCTGTTGAAATGCCGGTTGTTCTTGAGGTGCTAAAGTCCTGTTAAAATTATCCTGAGATACTGGTAAAGGTGCTTGATACTGTGGATGTGCATAATATGGATCATGAACTGGTTGGTCCAGCGATGGTTGAATGTATGCCAGATGGTCAGATTGAGAGTATCCTTCTTGAGCAGGTTGAGAATACTCCGGTTGTCCATAACTGACATCATGAGATGGTTGTGGAGCTTGCGGTTGTGGTTGAACGTGTGGTTGTTCTGATTGCATTGGAGGTGGAGGGCGCCTTTTACCGGAATTTAGTCTTTGACTGGAAGTTCCCGATTCTCCTGACCTCAGGTGAATATCATCGTTGTTGTTATGCAAAGTTCTGAGGTATGTATGGTATTCACTTACTTCCTCCTTCGAGTTTGGCGCCCTTGCGTCAAATGCATCATCGTTGAGATTTACTTCTAACCTAGAGTCTTCTTCGCTGAAAGAAATATTTGGAAGTAATCCCTTGTCATCCTTTTCAGGAGGTGGTGGAGGTGGTAATGGCATATCCTTTTTGGAAAGGCTTTCGTTCGAAACGACTCGTTTTTCTGGAACTGGAATATCCTTGAACTGTGCAAGATAATCGTCGGAGTTTAATGTCTTTTCGGTAATGATCAACCATTTTTGAAATCCTCGCAATCCGGCTTCCAACACTAGCGATCTGCCAAAAAGTTTCTTGATGTGACTAGTCTGATCTGATGCAATAGAAGATAACCATGTCCATATATAGTAATCTTGGATGGTGATATTAGTGATTGAAATAGATGAGTACAACGGAATATTCGGATCAATATCTCCACCATTAGCGTTTTCACGTTTTACCCATCCAGGATATAAATCATAATTTGATGAAATGGGATCGGAAGTTATTCTATCCAAGATTCTTCTGGATTCTTCAGTCAAAGTAGACACGATTTCATTGGTGGAATCCTTTTGAAAGATGTTTTTGAGAATGGTGTAATTTTCAATAGAAAGAAACGAGTCTTTTTTCTCAAAACTAAGGGTATGCCTGACCTTACTAAGTAACTCATAGGGGTTGGAGGAAGGTCTGGTAGAATTAACATTCACGCAAGGAATGGTGATGACAGATTTTAATGAATCGTTATTCTCCAGTGGAGGATAAGAGTTTGTGATTAACAATGATTGTAATGTTTTAGGCAATTTTAAGGTTTCTTGTTCGTTATCAGGTAGCATTGCTCGTAAAAATGACAATAAAAGATGAAACAATGCATCGGAGGAAGACTTCCAGGTATCAAGGCCCTCATTAAACCCATTTTCACGAGTTAGAGTGGCATCGTAAAACGGCGATGACCGGTACCTGGAAGTACCATTAAATGCCCATAAACTCGACATTTTCGCAATTTTCCTGCCGCTCAAGTAATTGTATTGAGAATTGGAGGTGACACTGATTAATAAATCCAAAAAGTCATAGACGATTGACGCATGGGCTGGTGATGAAAGACATTTTGGCATGATGCTTAAGAAAGCGCTCTTGGGGTAACCTGCTTCCTTTTCTTTTCTTCGATACTCCAAATACACACTCCATCCAATAATTTCATGATTGGGCAATCTGCTCCAGAGATATTTCAACCCACAAATCAAAGTGAACTCGTCGAACGATTGGAGGATCTGGGAGATGCGAGTTTCGCTTCTCAAATCCAACAACTCGCCGTTGGGGAATACGAGGCTTAAGAAATTTTCGAGTTTGGCATCGTCAATTTTGGACCTGAATGGTAGGAATATGTGTGGAGTCTTTGTTCCTCGCAACTTCAATTCGCCAGTTATGAGATGAAGGATGATCTTGAGTTTCTTACGGGTGAACTGGTCGGGTCGAATGACACTCGAGTGCGACCGTGATTCCGGCGGAAGTCTGGGAAGTTCCAATTCTCCCGTACGGCTCAGTGAGGACGTCATGGGGGCGATGATGGGGAATAAGTCGGGGTCAAGTCCGAAAGAAATGGTTAGGTTGTGGGCTAAGACAGATGTTCGCGGGAGTGAGCGGGATAAAACGGGCGGGCTAGGAAATCGAAGTGGCACAGGATGTGGAGACGTAAATGACCATTAACCAATACGGAGACAGATGGCCGCTGATGGTTAGTGAAGATTGGATCGTTTATTTATTTACTGAACTAGGTGATCTGCTCACGTGAGTGTTGGTGGTGAGTTTTTGCATGCGCCCAGGTTCATGGGACCGCGTCGCGCTTTCCAGGGCTGGTTGGGATGGTGGCTACAGACGAAATTGGGAGGCCTCCAGGGGCATATTTATGATTATGACACAGAGTCAAGCCTCTGGCCACATTTAGTTCCTAATAAATAAACACGCCTGTGGTGACAGTTGTGGCATCACTCAAGGCGCGGCCCACCGCTCTAAGTGCAGTGGGGTTCTATGGTACAAAGGGCACAATGGGCCAACACGAAAGCGGTAGTGGCGATGGCGGTAGAGACCGAAGGGTCTAGTCCTGGGGCTGGGCGATCAACTCGTTGAACCCGGACTGGGGAACGTTCTGATGGTATTGGTGCAGCTGGAGATCTACCATGCTGTTAGCCAGGCGTAACCCGTTGTCTAGTGGGGCTTGTTTCCGCTGGGGCTGGCCCATGGCTGTCAAGTTTGACATGCTGTTGATGGCACGCAAATCGCCGTTGGCATAGTTGTTCGTGATCAAGGAAGAGTTGGGACCCATAGCCGCGGCGTTGGGGAGTTCTGTGAGACTCTGGTGACTGGAGATCTCGATGCCGCTCTGGCTGTTGTAGTTGAGTTCGGCCAGGGGCATGTTCACCGAGGATGGGCCGGAGTTATTGGTGGACTGTGGAGGCTCCGATAATGATGGGTGGTGCGACGGACCGGTGGCAGGCTCACTGGGAGCTTGTGACCGTGACTGAGAGCCATGGCCTGGCTGCGATTGTGTGGGGGCTGGTGCCGGAGGTTGCAGACCCACTTGGTTGTGGTTATCCAAGTTCATGGGCAAGGGTGGCGCTACCGCCGAAGTGGGTGCCGGTGGTGGTATTTGGTAGCCATTGGCGTTGGTGCCACTAACCCCGTCGTTATTCAACGTGGTGGGAATGGTACTGGGAATGGAAGTGACGTTTGGCTGCGAACCGGCACTCATTTGCGTGGCATAGTTCGCCTGCTGGATGATCATATTTAGAGCATCAAAGCCCCCCACTGTCTGGGCCAACATTCCGCAATCCTTGTGGCTCACCAAAATTCCCTTCAACGTAATCACTTGGTCCCTTAATTGGCTGACTTGTGCCGACAATTCTCGGTAGCCTGTAGAGTAAAAGTTCAACTCATCCTCCATTTTTTGCATCAACTGTTTCTTCCGTTGACGGCACTTGGACGCCGCCACTCTATTTCTCTCTAAAAAGCTCTTGCGCTTGTCTTCAGGTTTTCTTCCTGAGGCCCTACCCGAATCATTAGAGTCGTCTGACTGGCCGTCAGGATCATCCTTCACCTTGGTGGTCTCCTTTTTCCCACCCTTTTTCTTGGGCTCTTGCTTCTGTTTCTTGGTTTCTCGGCCCACACCACCACTGCCCGTATCCACACTTCTTTTACTGCCTTGCGACATGGGCGAGTTGGAATTGTCTTCGGTTTCTCTAATCTGAGGCATTCCAAACCCTTGGGCATGAGTCTCGGTGGTGGGTGCTTGAGGCGGCACGATCTGGTTCTGATCAAATTGATGTTGATTTAAGTTCAAGTTCTGTGGTAACTGCTGGGGTTCTTCTGGTCTGGGACCCCGGTGCTCGGGTCGGGCCTGGAGCGTAGTCCCCTGGGGTTTGGATGGCTGGTTGCCGTTCGACAATGGTATATTCGACATGCTCTGATTGGTGTTGGTCATAGCCAACAAACTCAGGAGACCGGGGGTCATGGGACTGTTCAATAAAGCTCCTGGGGTAGTCAAACCAGGAACCGAGTTCATGGGGAATGAAGAGTAGTTCATCACCCCGGGAGTCAAGCCCGAACGGACGTGTGATTCGTTGGGGGTCAACCCTGTCTTCTTCATGGTATTGACAAACTGGTTATAGCTGGTGGCCTGGCCGGCTGGATACTGGTGGTTGGCAGAATCGGGATGAGGCTCGGACGCACCTTGGCCTGGTTTCTGAGCGATGGAGCTGCCGTTGGCGGTAGGGTTGCCGGTGGTATTGGTGGCACTAATCAAGGAATTCCACAAGTTGGAGCCTGGAGTGTCGGGATTTCCTGGCGAAAGTCCTAGTGGGGGTAATCGTCTTCCCGAAGGAGTGAATAACGGAGGGGTGATTCCTGGAAGCTTTGTGTGTGGGTTGTGGGTCAAGTTCGAGAGGTTGGGGAGATGTAAGTTATGTTTATTATTGTTGGCCTTGGTCAGAGATGAACTGGTCGAGGTGGAGTTTGCGGTAGAATCCTTCTGGCCGGTACCTGTAGAATCATGTCCCGACTTCTTGTTGGCGAAGGATCTCTCAAAAGGGTTGGGTTCTAAGTCAAATGACGTTTTCAGCTGGCGGTTAGTATGGTGATAGTAGTTCCAACATCGCTAATGCTAAGGGTGAATACAAAACCCATCGGGGTAGACCCCGATCTGTGACGTAATAGTACTCCTGGTCATGTTTCACGGATGAAATAGTTCACCGCAACCTAGCAAGCGTTGCCATGAGGGCAGGTACTTACATCGGACGACATCGTGGGGACTGATGACATGGTCTGTGTCTGGGGAAAGCGACGGTTCTCGAGACCTGGTAGATGTTTCCTGTGGTTGTTACTAATACAAACTGCCAGGCGCACAAAGCGTTTTGTTCTGGTGGTGGATGTCGTCTACTTACGTCATGCATGATGAGCCACTCGACACAACAAATCGGGGGGCGCGTTTTACCCGGAAAACATTTCCGGTGTGGTGGTCATATCATGTGCGCGGAGTTCCGAGGGAGCAACTGTGACACAATCCGCCACCACCGGAATGCAAAACAAATCCGGCCATTAATCAGATATCACCATACACCCAACGGAAACGATGGCCGCTGGTGACACAGTCCGTAGTGGCGCTTGGGGTACGGTCGGTAACCAGCAAAAGTTCGCCGGTATCGGTTCAACCCTTGGTCGCCTGTGTTGAGGAAGAGGCTCCTTCCAGTGTCGTATACTACAGGATGGACGCGGGCTCGCAATCTCGAGATCTCGCTGCCAATCTACAACCTTAATTAGGGGCAGATGGTTCCACTAACATTGCTTGATGTATTGCGTTACTTGTGCTAATCCAATTGTTGGAGAAATTGATCCATTTTCTCTTTCAGCTCTGCGTTGCTGTCTTTGGCCAACTCGGGGTTCTTTTTAACTTCTTCCAAGGCTTCTACCTCCGGTGCTTTGGCTGCGGGCTTAGCTGCTGGGGGGTTTTGTTTGTCTATTTTACCCTTGGGTGGTTGCATTGTAGGCTCCTTGTTCTCGTCGATCTTTCTTCTCCATCCGGTCTTGAGGTGTTCCGTCAAGTCGAATCTGGGGAATGGATGGGCTTCGGTATTAAACACATACTTATCCAAAGGAATCTTGTTTTCATCGTCAAACAACAAGTACAAGTATTTTAAGGTTTCGGCAAACCAGAACGACTCCATGTTGTCCTTCTTCACCGAAGGGATCTGTGTGACATCTTTAAGCGAAGTATAGGTAACCTCGCCCTTGTCGTTCACCACCTTGGTATGTTCCACAAAACTCTTGAAAATTTCGTACCCATATTCACGGTACTTGACGTCACCAGTCAATCTATACAAGTAGAAAAGCGATTCGACGGTTTCTGGACGTTGTAAGTTGTGTCTGTCGGCTGGTTTAATGTGGAAGTCCTCCTTTTTGCTTGGATCTTGGTTGAAAACAACAATTTCTGGTGATAATCCTGTTGCTACATCCTTGTACATCCTGTAACAAGTGTAAGTGAGCTCCTCACCTAATTTGAAGTCGTCCTCTTTCTCTTGAGTCCAGTCGGGCAACTTCTTGGCCTCTTCGTAGGTCAATCCGTTGGTTGCACCCACAGCTAATAAACCACCGTAGAAACAAACCAAATGGTCCATTTTATTAGATAACCCACCTCCGATTCCACGATCCAATTCTCCAATATAGGTCAAGTCGTTGGGCTTGGATTTAGCCACCATATGCTTTTTAACACCCTCCACAGACTCACGGTACATTTCCCAGTAAACGTGTTCCTGGTTATTAGTTTGCAAGTATTGCTTAAGTAAATATTCGTAGTACGAGTCACCTCTGGAGCCCAACCTAATCAAATTTCCATGATATTTGCCTGTGTCTGGTTGCACGTAGATAGGCACAAGACCATCTTGAGGCTTATTTTCGTCCAAAACCTCCATGATCTTCTCGGCAGCCTTCCAGTAAAGTACTTCTCCTGTCAAGTGAGAAAGATACTTGAACTCTAACTGCAAGGTTGCCACTTCAGCAGTTGAAGATGCTCCTTGGTCGACATGATTCTTGACACCTTCTCCAGTGTATAAATTTACTGAGGAATAAGGAATACCAGTGGCACTGTGGAACCCACCCTCCAAGGCATTGGCAAGGTCCACCGCCTTGTCCAAGTAGACGTCATCTTCAGTCAAGTGAAATGCCGACAAAAGGCCACCTAACATACGAATGGTGGTTTCGAACACATTGACTTCATAATCGAAACCGTAGTCAAGGACATTAACCACCCAAGTCTTGGCTCTAGCGAGTTCATCTTTAGCGTCCATCAACGCCAATGTGTCCAATGTGTCCACAATCATCCATCCCAATGGCTGGGGGCCCATGTTCTCCCCTGTTTGAGCGATAGGGTGGAACACATCCTTACCCCAGCCGTAATTTTCGTAGTGATGCCATGATTCCAAGAACACCTGCTTGACTTCTTGTTGGCGCTGGGTCCAGTCCACCGAGGAGGGGGTCAAGAAACCCGTCGAAGCCAAAAAGTATATGAGATAGAGCACCAACGAACCAACAAGACCTTTGATAATTAGTTGGCGCTTGTTTCCTCGCCCAGTGGGCTTGTCTTTGTAGAACATCGGGAGCGGAGTACTTTGTTCGAATTTCTTCTTTGCACGTAACCGTTTCCCGGGGTCGCCTAGTGAAATTCCGTCAGTGTTGAACGACAAATTCATTACTGGCGTCGTGTCGATTGGAGCGATTTGAATTTTATCGACAGTTGGGTCTAAGCGCGACTTGCAACCACTACAATTTACGGGGAAAAACGGGGTGGGAGAATCGCCAAGATTCAGTGGAGGAACTGAATTAAACGTCAGAATCTCCATGGCAGCAGGAACATTTAGTCATGAGGTCCTGCCGTTTTTATGAATGCCTGCGATCTGAGATTTGACTCTCTGTATTGCCCTTCCAGGGCTTCAAAGTACCGCGTTCTCCAGGACAGGGTGACTCCAAGTACTGTGGGACAAGACACGGCAACAGGTGAATTATGGTGGTATTGCGATGTTGGGGAAATGTTGGCTAGTGGATGGAATTGAACCGGACGAAAACCCATCTATGCCTGTAATTGCGAAACACGGACCCTTTGATGTGGTCTGCCATGAGGTGTATTCGCGAGGTCTGCTCTGAGCTCTACTACCAGATCGAACCATCACGTCTTCTGCGTCTTCTGCGTCTCCTGGTGATTCTACCATTGGATCGATTCGTTCATTTATGAACCAATGTGGCGCATCGCCAACTAGCGAGTTGGTGATAGCTTTCCACGTCGTGGCCGTTCATTTATTCCTATTTCGTAACCTACATACTATAGCAGTATGTCTATTGGATTATCAGTACAGTCATTGACGACTTCACTATTGTAATTAATTAGGGTACTGTTAAATTTTGTAGCTCCCACGAGACGATGTCCCGACATTCGTCACTATTTTTTCACCAGTGTCGTTACACCTTGACTATATATTGATACTAGAAACACCAGTCGCACTTTATCATTTGATCTCATCGAACTGGACCCGACACATGGCCAAACCAGAGGAAGAAAGAGACACGTTCGGAGTGGTGGATATCCTCAGAATCTTTGCCGGGGTAGTGGCATTGAACGCCGTGCTCTCATGGTGGTTTACTTCTTCCACCACTTGGGGGTACGAAGGGAAATGGCTCGATCCTCGGTTTGTCAAGTTCACAACCATTGGCAGCCATGTTAATCTTACTGTGGACGAATTGGCGTTGTATAATGGAACCGACCCCACGCTACCCATCTACGTGGCCATTAATGGCAGTGTGTATGATGTTACCCGATCTCCGGGGATCTATGGTCCTGGTGGCTCTTATCATAAAATAAGTGGCAAAGATAGTGCTAGAGTGTTTGTTACGGGATGCTTCATGAACGAGGAGGAATACACCTATGATTTACGAGGCTTGGACCCCAGAGAGGTGGACCACGACATTGGCCAATGGCAGAGGTTCTTTGGACAAAGCGAGCGCTACTGGTATGTGGGACAAGTACAACATGTTCCCCTTACGGGAGAACCTCCAGCTCCGTGTGAGCACATGAAATTCCCTGGTCATTGAGTGGCATTACTTTTATTGATGAATTACGATTTATTAAACCAATGATGCAAATAAATTGTGGGGGTTATCAGTAACTTGCGGTACCAATTAGTTCTTTGCGGCAGAATCCAAACTCTTCTGCAATACTGCTAATAATGCGTCGGAATCTTCCAATCCAACACTAATTCTGATCAAGTTTCTATCAACATCCCATTTTTCAATTTCATCCAATTCTTGATAGTGAGCCAAAATTGCATACGGACAAGCCAACGTGAAATTAGTGCCCAACGATGGGCCCTTGTGTAAATTAACTGCATTGAAAAAATGAACAGCATGGTGGGGGTTATGGAAAAGGAATGAAATCAAACCTCCATAGCCACCATTGGGTGTCTTCAATTGATCGTAGTACTTCTTTGATTCTCCCATATTAGGATAGTAAACTTTCGATATTAAGGGCAGATTTTTGAGTAAATCCACTGCCAACAACGAAGTAGCATTGATCTTGGCTGATCTCGCAGTGAAATCACGAGAGTTTCTTTCCAAGTATAACGCATCTTCATCCCAGAAGATGTCTTCGTACTCTTCATCGAAAAATTCCTTCAATTTGTGATAATACTTGCTTTCAGGGTTCACGATAAGAGAACCTCCCATAACGTTTGCATCTCCAGAAAAAACCTTCGTCAATGAAGAGGCCACCATATCAGCGTATGGCAAAACATGGATGTTCAAGAAGTTACCCACGGTTTCATCGACGACGACAGCGAAGCCATACTTATCGGCCAATTGGCGGATTCTGCTCAAATTAGGAGTCTTCAATAATGGGTTGGATGGACATTCACAGAACAAAGCCATGATATCGATTTCGCCCAGCTCAAGCTGCTGTTCAAGATCGTCCAATGACGCATCGTCACCTAGACCCAAGAAATGGACACCAGGACCGAATTTCTTAAGAATATTGAGGGTATCAACGTAAGGGAAGCCAAAGCATACTGATTTCTTGGGAGTGTCCCATATATTGAGCAAGGCGAAGTGGGCAAAGAAGATGGAAGCCATACCCGTGGGGAACAAGAACACGTCGGTTTCACTCAAATTTTTGCCTCTCTTGGCCTTTTCCATTTCCTCATATTGACTATGGGATTTATCAACTTTACCACAGATTCTTCTTCTCAAGGCGATTTTGGCCTGTTTGGAGAATTTCAAGTCTAACACTCTGCCGAACTTCTGTTCGATGAACCGGTTGTACTCGGATTCTGCCACTTCCTCCTGCTTGCTGGGAGAGGTGGAGATTGATGGCGATCTCTCCTGAATCTTCTTGGCCTGCATCTCTTGCTTCAACGCCCCGCCTGAAATAGCATTGTTGTTTCCGTCTCCAAAGAGTTCCTTGAGTACGTACTCGCCCATTCTGGAACTGATACCTTCGCCCGAGTGTTGCCAGTACTCCTTGGCAAGGGGGAAAAGGTGCGATTGGAGGAATACCACGCCAATAGTGGACTCGATCTTGGTGGATCTTTCATCTTCATTGGCGGGTGGAGGGGTGCTTAATTGGAGAATACGAACTTGAGACCCGCCGACGTTGGTTCCAGCAGTAGCACGATTCTTGACGAATTCACGGCATCTCTTGGCCACCTTGTAGGAAGGAAATATCACCGCCAACTCGTTTTCTCTGCCGTATTTTTCTTCGAGGCGTTTGGCCAACTGCTTGATGATGGAGTGGATGAAGAACCGAGGATACCCCGAGTTCATCTTGCTGGTAACCCAGTTCTGCCCTTCTTCGTAGCCCACGGTGGCCTCCCATGTTGGGAGAGTCACGGACACGGCGTGGGGCACGTCCGGAATGGGGGTACCTATTTCTTGGGAAGGCATGGTGGTGGGTGTAGATGGCGATACTGGGAATGACTCTGGATCAAATTTGATAGTCGCAAAGGTGACGTAACGGGCAGGGTCGCGGCGGGCGATGCGACGGTGGATGCGGCGGCGGTGGTGGATGCGACGGGCGGTGGGCTCGGTCCTACAATCTACCGCCGCCCGTGCCAATAGCGGCATTACACCGGTGCGCATGCTCTCTATAGTGACATTATTTTCCAGCATGCTGAAGTAACGGTCCCCAAAGTGTCATCGGTTTTTTTTATTATATCTACAGGTCTAATCGCTGAAATTACTAGTCGTGGTACTGGGGTAAATACAATAGCAGTAGATGGTTCACCCATCACGACAACTAGCTCTATTACTTACCACGGGAATTGTAGCCATCCACTGGTGGTTGCGACAAGAAACGTGAAACGCAGTAATTCGGATGTCTATTAATGCAGAATATACAATCAGGATTTGATGCAGTTGACGGCACCTTGTTGTAGACGTTTGATGTCAGCGCCAGTAATATTTCCATTGGATCCGTTGGACCCGTTTACAGCACTGGCAGCGGTGGTCGCAGAACCGTTAGGAATGGTCTTAGCAGGAGTAGCAGCCGGAGCAGCAGCAGTAGTAGTACCACTGGCACCAGCTCTGTTGTGCTGCATATGCGATTGGACCAAATGGCCAGCAGCCAATGCAGAACAAAGAGAGAGTTCGGCTGCCAATACCGCAGAAGCAACGATCTTGGCTAATTGACGAGCATTTTCACCTGGGCTGGTTGGATGAGGTCCACGGACACCTAACAACTCCAACATTGCACCTTGTGGTTCCAAAACAGTACCTCCTCCAATGGTACCAACCTCGATCGAAGGCATGGATACCGAGATCTGCAAGTCGCCGTTTGGAAGCTTGTTCATTAATGTGATACAGTTCGATGATTCGACGTTTTGCGCAGGATCTTGTCCACAAGCCAAGAAAACAGCAGTCACCAAGTTGGCGGCATGGGCGTTGAATCCACCCACAGATCCGGCCATGGCAGATCCAATCAAGTTCTTGCTGATATTCAATTCAACAAGCGCATCGACATCAGATTTAAGAACTTTCTTGACCACATCATTTGGAATTCTGGCTTCTGCCACGACAGACTTGCCTCTTCCTTCGATCCAGTTGATAGCAGCAGGCTTCTTATCGATACAGAAATTTCCGGAAACCGAAATGATGTTCATGTCCTCAAATCCACATTCTTCAACCATGTAGCTAAGAGAATATTCAACACCCTTGGAAATCATATTCATACCCATAGCATCACCAGTAGTAGTTTTGAAACGAATATATAACAAAGTACCAGCCATAGCAGTTTTAATGTGTTGCAAACGAGCAAATCTAGAAGTGCTGTTGAACGCCTTCTTCATGGTTCTTTGACCTTCTTCAGAGTCAAGCCAGATCTTTGCTGCACCTGCTCTAGCCAAGGTTGGGAAAGAAACACATGGTCCTCTAGTCATACCATCTTGAGTTAAAACAGTTTCAACACCTCCACCAGCATTAATGGCCTTACAACCACGCATAGTAGAGGCAACTAAACAACCTTCAGTAGTTGCCATAGGGATATGGTAGGGCTTGTTGTCAATATACAATGGGCCAGCAACACCAACAGGCAATGGCATATAACCAATAACATTTTCACAACAGGCACCAAAGACTCTATCATAGTCATAGTGATCGTAAGGCAAACGTAAGGTATTCAAGACAGGGGCGTTAGCAATGGTGGCAATGGCCTTACGACGAACAAGAACAGCACGAGCATTATCACCCAATTGCTTTTCTAAAGCGTACAATGGTAACTTTCCACCCGAAACCAATGATGACACTTCATCGTCAGTCAAAGTCTTAACCTTTCCTTCCTTAAGAATTTTTTCACATTCTGCCAATGGAAGCTGCTTAGCATTAGCAGTGATTTCTAGTTCTATCGACGAGTCTTCATTTGAATCAGATTGAGCATTTTCGACCACAGGTTCGGATTTTTTAGAGGTAGCAGATTTGGACTTTTTGGATTTGGATTTGGATTTCTTTGACTTGGATGTCTTCTGTTCAGAAGCATCTTGTTTTGGTCTGGAAATTTCATTTTGAATTAACGTTTTAGTAGTAGAAGCTTGATGACGAGAAGCGTTCAAGAAGTAAGCATTGGTAGAAATTGAAATAGCAAACCCAAACAATATGAACTTGGATATGAGCTTGTCCCTAATGGCAAGACTAACTTGACCCAAGATCAACAACACAAGATCTTCAATTTGCACTAAAGTTCCCATTGGTTGATACAATCTAGTTGGGTAAACTGTGGCAATAGTACCTTTCTTTCCAATCTTGATATTCTTGAAGGCCGCTTCAGACAAATTAAGAGTATTCAAGTTGAAGTTGCTAGAAATTTCTTTTGAGTTGTACAACCATGAACTTCCCAACCAGAAGGCATGGAAAGCAAAGAATGCTGCAATCATAGCCACCTTGAAGGAAACCACTGAGGTTTCTTGAGAATTGAAGAGAGAGGTTTGATGGGGGTGCTCAATTTCAGCAGATTCAAGCGCCACGTTGTGGGCAACAAAGGAAGAAATTCCCTCTTCTTGCAAAGCTTGTTGCAAATCTTCGGTTCTACGAGCACGGTTGATTTCCACCTTCAAAGCCAAAATAGCTGAGTAGAAAGTGTAGACCAATAACAAGTCAAAAGACAAGATCAAGGCGCTCAAGATGCAGAAGTTGGCCAAACCCACCAAGTGAGGAGCATACAACGTGATTGAAAGCAAAGCAGAAATGACCACCAAGTGGTCCCTCAACAAACTGGTTGTGTGAGCAACAATTGCATTGGAAACGATGGTTTTACTGTCCAGCGCAGAAGAAGAATTGTTCATGACCGAAGCAGCGATGGAAATTTTGTGCTTGAACCCAATAATGGCCACCAAGAAAGGAATTCCCTCGGAAATACTTATGATTGGCACTTTTGCATCCAAAAGTTTGGTTGAAGTGAATAAAGCAAAAAGGAAAGCAAAGGTAGAAGAAATCAAGGTGGAAAACGCCAACCAGAAATGGGAGCCCACTTGTCTCATATCGAAAAAAACCTTGATAAGGGTGTACCACATGGCGAGGTAAGCAGAGAATATCAACACGATATCGAAGCTTTCGGCCCCATTGATCAAGCTTTGGATTTTAAGTAATCCGGCCCGAGCATAGTCATAATACTTACCAAATCTGTGGTGGTGTCTGACCTTGTAGGTCTTGCCTTCGGACACCACTTTTTCAGGCACGGCGGTGTCGTAGTTGTCGGAATCGACAATGAGCAACCGGCTAAATTTGTCTACACCGTCAAAGGTGTTTTCGATTTCAATGGTGGCAGCAGATCTGCCAAAACGCAAAGGCACAATGGACACTTGGTTGGCATCAGGGTATTGAGAAGGATCGTCGACGGGGGTCCAATTTGTCAATTTGGACGACCCAGGAGGGTGGTAGTAAGACATGCCCAACTCTGCGCCGCTGCGGAAGCTGTCTGGGACATATTCATCCACCACGGACAAATAAGCGACAGAGGCAAGCAATGCGGCGATTATGATGACATGGATGGGTCTGTGGGCCGAGAACCGGGCCACACCGGCAGTTGTGTCGGTAATAACGCCTAGCATGAAGACTGGGACTCAACAGTTGCAACGAACTTTTGCTAGGAAGAAAATTGGTTGAGACCAGCGATGGATGAGCGCAAACGGTAACACGCGGTGGATCACGAGATGAAGGCGTGACACAGCAGTTCTAATGTACAGTGGAATGGACACGAGGCTAAGGAACCTCGAGAATGCTTGCTAGCAGTGTCTAAGTCACTAAGACAGGAAAAGTTTTGACTTGTTGGGTTGCCGCCTTAACGAGTAAAGTAAGTGATTTTTTTCGTCGTTTCGCGCGTACTCCAGGAACGAGCAGAGCGACCAGTCCAGGTACGACACATAAGTAGTAAGCACCAGTGGCGAGGAATGAAGGAGGCGGCTTGGGGTCAAGGAGATAGGGATACGGGCTAGAGGGGCCAGTGGGGTTGGAGGGGGGCCCGGCGGGGTCCAGTGGATCTACGACGCTACACCAAGGTCACGGTTGCTGCAGCCATTGGAGCCCCAGACCTGTCTGGCCATGAGTTCTGGGTCTGCTGATGTGGGGCGGCGAGCCTCTGGTGATTACCTTTGGTTTCGCCAGTCCACTAGTGATAGAATGTTGCGTGGGACATATGGCGAGATTTGGAGTGGGATGAGCATGAGCCCCGAGGACTGGGATGGCCCGTGCTGGTATGGGAGGGAGCAACCAGGTTCAAGGCAAGATCGGCGCTATGGAAGCAGATCGGCTGCTCATAGAACAAGGCTGGGTCTGGTCACCCGGGTCAGGTCTGTACGGTCTCTACTGGTGCGACTGGGAGTTACGGTTTGGGCCACACGATGGTCCAATGTAGTAATCTATTACTGGTGAATGTCTCGATGTCGCCGGCACAATGTCTCCCTTCTCCGGTATGGGGGGCTCCTCCGGTATGGGTGGCCTCCTCCGGTTTTTGGTGTTGCCCGTCTGTGACGCCGTCTACCAACATCTGAGACGGATGGGACATGATGGCACTGAACATTCACCCATGCAACTTGCCTGGCCATTTTTCAGTTGTGGGTGGGGTGTCTTGTCGCATAGGGATGGTCGCCATTTCTGCTCAGGTGATAGATAACGTTTATTGTTGCCATTTCATTCCCTAGGGAGCTATTGGTAGCAAGTTGCACCCGTAGCCCTGGGTTAGTTTTGGTCCAATTTATCTGCTTAATTTGCTAAAATTGCACGATCTCGCCGGGCCCTTCAAACCCTGCGTTAGGCCGCCATCGTGCTCTAATGCTCATCGATTCCACCTCAAACGTAGTTGCACAGTTTAGGAGTTTGTTAATTCCTCATTGACGGCAACATCAATGATTCTGTTAATTGATTTTTTTTCCAACTTTTCAAATTTTTCGAATATTGTAGTTTTTGGTGTCGTAATGGATACTTCAAGCCTATTGTGGCTCAATCCATCTAGATCGGTCCTGAAAGCTACTATAGGTAATGCGGTTATGTATTGACGTACTAATCAACTAAAGACGTGAAACTACATTTTCTGAATCTGTGATATGTATTGTTCTTTTTTCTAATGGGTGCAAAATCTCATACACTTTACTTAAGAGAAACCAACTTAATGTCGAAAGTCAATTCGGAGTTGGCTGGAATTCCTGGCAAAGCTTGCGATCCGTAACCCATCTTTGCTGGAATCACCACTCTTCTTTCACCTCCAACGGCCATACCGGCAACACCAAGGTCGAAACCCTTGATACATTCTCCCTTACCCAAACCAAAGACAAATGGCTTACCAGAGGTGTTTTTGTCAAACACCTTACCGTTCTTCAACTTACCAATGTAACGAATACCAACCTTGTTACCAGACTTGGCAGCTGCACCCTTACCAACCTTTCTATCTTCGGTGACAACTCCTCCCAACAAAGTCTTGGTTGGGAACTTCTTGTCCTTGGCTTCTTGTGGGGCAGGTTCTTCCTTCTTAGCTTCTTCCTTCTTGGCCTTCTTTTTGTCCTTCTTCTTCTCGACCAAAGTGGAGCCGGTAGGTCCTTGTTCTAAGTCCTTGGTGAATTGAACAGACTTCTTTTCTTCCTTCTTTTTCTTATCCTTCTTGGAAGGAGGTTGTTCGTCGTTGTCTTCAGCAGATCTCTTCTTGTTCTTCTTTGCGTCTTCTTGGACCAATTCTTCAATCTTGTTTTCGATGTCAGACTCGTCTTCCAAGTCGTCCAAGTCGTAACCATCACCGTGAACAATCTCATCCTCATCTGGGGACAAGTCGTAGTCATCTTCGTCATATTCCTCGTCTTCATCGGAGTCTTCATCGGCTGGGTGTTCGACGTAGTTACCGGTCAAGTGGATAGGATAAGAACCAGTGACGACAAAGAAAACTTCTTCATCAGGACTGATGGTCAAGTCGATGCTTTGTTGGAATTGGACCTTTGGAGACAAGGTACACACAACAAACTCGGAAATTTCATCTTCGTCATCTTCATCGTCGTCAGAACCGTCGATATCAAGGTCTTCTTCATCCTCATCGACTTCTTCTTCTTCTTCTTCGTCCTTCTTGGCCTTCTTACCCTTGGACTTCTTGGCTGGTGCCTCTTCTTCGACTTCCTCCTCGGAGTCCAAGTCATCGCCTTCTTCGGCTTCCAAATCAGAGTCCTCATCCTCGTCAATGAATGGAATAGTTCTCTTCAACATTCTCAAGGTCGATGGTTCTTCCTTGTCATCAAGAGCTTCTGGGTCCACAGCGGCCAAAGTTAATCTGATGGTGACTGGGTAGTCATCTTCAATGGCTGGAACAGGGTTGAATGGCTGAACAGCCAAGTTGTAAGTGGAAATTGGAATCAAACTAGCCATGGTGAACAGTAGAGCGATGGGGAGGGTATGAGATGAGATGAGATTTTTTTTATAGCTGGTGTATCACGTGGCCCAGCTATGGAAGAGCCGGTGAGGATGGCCTGTTCAAAGAAGGTACTAGAACGACGGGGTAGCAAAAGGATGCCAATAGCCACAAGAACTTCTACGAGCTGGGACATATCTGTAAACACCACTGTGTTCCTTTTTGGAGGGGATTCTACCCCTTCTGAAGCATATTTGGTGGGTAATAAAACGGCATAGTTCAAGCCAGTACTAGACTCATACTGAAATGACAAACAAACAAGGCTAAATCCGTAGGGGACCGTAGTCTCAGATAACACGGGTCTTCGAGCATAAACTACATTAATCCTAATCGTGCTGTATTAAGTATACAAAAGAAATTCACCACTAACCAGACTCGCTTAGGAGTCCGCGATTAAGCTAGCTTAGAACTTTAACAAGTGTGGTCTGTCGCCGTTCTTCAAAGAGAAGGAAGCAGCTAAGTATTGTTTCAATAATGGGGTCTTCTTGATTTGAGCCAACAAAGCAGCATCAACGGTCTTTTGGTCAGCGACTCTTTCGGCCTTGATTTCCTTCTTTGGGGCTTCGTTGAAGAAAGCTTCTTCGGTCTTCTTGGTTCTTGGGGTCTTTTCTCTGGCAAAGTATTCGACGTTGAACTTGGAAACGTCAACACCAGAAACAGAAACCTTGGTGGAGGTAGCAATGACGTAACGAGCGTTGACTCTTCTCAATGGAACACCGTTGATCTTGAATGGACCGGAAACCAACAAGGTGTTGTCTTCCAAGTTCTTCAAGTACACAACTCTCTTACCTCTGAATCTACCGGCCAACAAGATTAAGACGGTACCTGGAACGAGGGAGGCACGCAACTTTTGTGGACGGGCAACCTTTCTAGATTGCTTTGGGACTGGGACGTCTTCAGTTTCGTACCACTTTGGGGCCTAGAATGTTAGTATATGCTTCTGGTAACATATTGGATATGGGCTATGAGATTGGTGACTCAGACTATCCACCACCAGGATGGAGGTTTCCGTCGATGGAAATCTTTCCGTCAACGGCACTGCGGTCACTACCGTCACGGTTCTCATGGCTGCTATGCCTGCTCTGGCGTATCGATGGTTTCAACATACAACTTGGCTCATCTTGATCTAGTTTATTTGGAGATGGTGGAAGTAGAAGGAAAGATTTTTTTTCTATGTATTTTTCACTGGGAGCCAGTAGCTGCCAGGTGCGTGAGCGCCGGTAGTATGAGGACGCCATAGTGAGGGTGAGCAGTCCACCGGACTGTGTGCAGGAGGAAATGACGGTGCTCAGGCGCTTTGGTGGTGCACATAAGCCGCAACTGAGGTGTGTGGTGGCCATTTGCACGTGTCTGGTGAAAAGCAGTCACAGGGTGCGATCCCCCGGTCACGAGATTTGCAGCCGGGGTTGCAGCCACTACCAAGTAAGCTGTCACTGTAGATGGTGATTACGGTGAAGAAGGAGACCGGGGCCGGGACAGTACTGGCAGATGTCAGGGGCTGCAGCATAGATGTGGTGGTTTGCATAGACTCATGCCTGGACTCAACTTTGACTGCTCTCTCTGATATTTGACTTGGTTCTGGCCATGGCTGTTACAACAGAGAATGCAATGGCGACTTATGGCAGGGTAATTGAGTTGTGCTACAAGCAGGCACCAGCCCTGGTCATGCTTGCCATCCTTCATCTGGACCTGTCCCTCCGTGAATATCTCTACAGAAACCGTCAAAACAATAATGCATTCAAGAAATAAACATAATTATGAAGAGAAATATCTTACATTCACAACCAACACACCTTCGCCGATGGTCAACTCAATGTTATCGGAGCTGTTCAACACTTGGGATAATTGAACCACACCCAGGCCCAAATGGACACTCTTGCCGAAGGTGTGGGGTTCCTTGATCACAAGGTGCAACTCTCCGGTGCTGGCAGCCTTGAATGGAACAGATTCATTCCATTTGTACAATCCAGTTTCCTTGTCGACCTTGGCAGCTCTGGTCCGGTGCAAGTCCTTGTTCTTGGACGAGGTCTTCAACACAACCTTGACGTCCAAGTTGGCACTGTTGAATCCAGTAGCTGAAACCACAGTCACCCTACCGGCAATGGTTCCAGGACCATTGATACTAGGAGCATAACTCTCCTGAGTAGCCAAACTAACAGTACGACTGTGGTTACCGTTTGGTCTTTGTGGAGGAGGCAACAGGTCAGGCTGGAAGTTTGGAATACTGGCCACATTCTTGGATGGGGTTGCTCGTTCTGCAGGAAGTCTAGATGATCTATGACTTTGCATATCATCTCCATTCTTGCTACCATCAATTTGGCTCGAAGATCTTCCAAATTCACTGGATTCCCCATTGGTATACTGGGATTCGGTTTCTCCACCAGTAGTCGACTCTTCGTCTCCATCCTTTTCTGCTTGCTTGACAGCAGTTGGTGCTGCCTCTGCATTGGCTTCAATGGAGTTAGGATCCAACTCCTTTGGTTCATTCTTCTTTCTCTTTCTGTTTTTGAATCCCTTGAGGAATGATCCGCCCTTGCTCATACTGGTAGACGCGGCACCACCAACCAAGCTACCGGCACCTCCAACAGCACTTCCAGCCAAACCAGCAGCTCCACTAACGGCCTTCAATGGCACGCCACCTACAGCAGAAAGATCAAATGGTAACCCACCGCCGCCGCTTAACGAAGGTCTAATATAATGTGGTCTGAACGTGGCACGCAAATCAACGGTTCCTTGAGTGTCTAAGTTGACGGAGAACTTGGTGGAGTCGTGGGGATTAATCGTAGATAAATCCACGTTGGCACGACCAAGCAATTCGTCATCATGAGTCAAGTCCCAATCATAAACGCCCAACACCACTGTCTGTCTAGAACGAGACATAAGAGGGAATTCTGCAGTTTCATTCCACACTGGATCCAAGGTTTTTCTCTTCTTTTCTGTTTTGAAAAGCTCGAGTCCATCCACTTGAAGAGTAGCCAACGGATCGGACTTACCGTTAGAATCAACAGACTTCAAATTGTGAGCAGCTAAGATTTCCAATTTCATATAACCAACATCCAAGATGGTATCCTGAGGAGCAAGCTTGAATGCCGAAGGAATATATTCAAGACGAAGCTCAACAGCATTTCTTTCGGTAACTTTCAAAGTAATTGGTTTATCGTATCCCTTTTGCAAACAGTCAAGAGTGTCAAAGGTCTTTTCAGCGATAACTTGCTTTTCAGAAGTGACATCGAGGTTCTTAGCAAGACGAATAATCAATTTGGAGTTGGGCAAATCTCTTATAAATGCTTCACCACTGGAAGGCACCAGTAACTTTCTTCCTTCAGCCTTAGGACTGACTCCGGAAGGCAAAGCATGGTCGTCAAATAAAATATGGACGTACAAGTCGGCCTTATCAAACGTACCCTTCAAAATATGGACGTTAATAACACCAGATCTGTACTTGATGGCCTTCTCCAATGGCATTTCAACCTTAGGAGGAGGTGGAATAATGTCCTCATTAGTTTCAACCCAGGCATATTCGTTAGGATGTTCTTTGTAGAGTTTTTCTTCTTCTGCCTGTCTCTTGGCATCCTCGTCCCGTTTCTCTGCTTCTTGCTTCTCGTACTCCTTTCTGTTTTCAAGTTGGGAGAGACTGTGAACAGGAATTGTAGGCACAAACGACACGGAGTAAATCAATTTACCATGATTTTGACCGTTCAAGAGAATTGGTTGTTCGATGAGTTCCTCTGAGCCATCGTAACCCAAAAAGTATCCTTCATCATTCTTTTTCAAGAAATCGCTTACACTAATGGCAGCACTACCCAAACTTCTATCCTTTTCTTCTTCCTTGTCCATGATCTCGATCAAAAAGTGTTCATGTTCATTAGCGACTGGAAGGAAAGAAACGGCATTGAAAGATGGGTTGACTGTGTTGGCAATGGTTGGAGTACGTCCTCTAAGCTTACCGTGCAAAAGGATTCTAGCATAAGGATCGACTTGCCCAACCGCTTCAAGGTTCTTGAGTCCGACGGCCTCACGCAAATGTAATCTTAAACCACCAATAGGAGCATCAGCAAAACTCTTGACCAAATTATCACCAGACATCGCCAAACCCTTCCAAGAGGTGGTAATTCTGAACTTTGCTGCTGGAATATCAGGTCTAACTGAGTCACCCTTGATCCATTGTTGACCTCTATTGGATTGGAAAATAAGCTCCTGGATATTGGTGTCGATTTTGCCAACTACTTGGTCATCAACAGCATCCTTGACAAAGATCTGGACACGGGTTTGCGATTGCTGCGTAATCAAAGTTTCCAACGATTGATCCCAAACTGGGTCATTGATTTGTCTCAACTTACGACAAGACTTAACCTTCTTGTAGTTAATAAAGATTTCGGCATAAGGATTCAATAATCCAATAACAGATTGTGAGATATCCAAGTCTCTGGCTTCGTGCAAGTTGATCTTCAAAATACCCACTTCAGTGTCAGTGACTGGTTCCTTAGTACCATCTTCCAAAACAATAGGATCCAATTGTGGGAAATATCTGATGTCAAATTCAACTTTACCAACAGATCTTCCACCTTCAGATAAGTTCTTTACCACGCTCTTTTGAGTAGGCTTTTGGTACAAGTCCACCAAAGGAAAGTCGAAATTCCCAATCAACTGGTCATCCAATTTGTCTTTCAACAAGTTGAATGCATTAAAACTCAATTGGTTCCCTTCCAAATTGTTCACCAATATATAAATAGTTTCCATGTACACAGGGTCATTCACTAACTTCTTAGTCTTGGTTCTTTCGTCAATTTCACCATTCAGAGAGATGGTCAATTGGACATAAGGGTTAAGACTATCCTTTGGAGTAGGGTCACCAATTTTCAATCCAGTCATACGTCTAATTGTGACGGCGACGACACCATTAGAATCATTGGATTGTTGTGCCATGATCTCTTCCACATCGATATCTAAGGAGTTAGGGGCGTACAACATTGGTCTCAAGTTGGAGTGAATTAACCCATTAACAAACTTAGACAAACCAGGAATGAACGACATAATATCGATACCAAGAGTATCACCACCCACAGGTTTCAAGGCATAGTCAATAACTGGAGCTTCCAAAAATTGGACTGATACCATCTTAACGTGGGGGAAGTTCTGGGTCAATTTCAACTTAATGTTCATTCTACCAGTGAAAGACATATCTTCAACCAAAATGGGCATTGACTTGGAGATGAAGGCCTTACCTATGGTCACACCAAGGGCTACCTTAGGATTAATCTTCTTTTTGATTTCATTCTTGGTCATATCGTCAGTGTCATTAGGAGTAAAGGAAAAGGCCCAGTCCATTTCGATGTGGTCATGTCCCTTTTTAGTGTAGGACTTGATGGAATCCACACGAGGAGCTTTCGAACCTAAGGTAAATTCGTCCAAAGATAATTTTTCAATACCAAAACCTGGAGCTTGGTCTTTCAACACCTGGTTGGCCTGAAACATAACCATTTCCGACAAAGCAGGCATATAGATGACCCAGAACTTGTCCATGAATGAGTTCAACCATTCCATGGTTTCCAATTCGTTTTCCAATCTATTTGAAGCACTTACTCTTGACATGTCATCTCTGATATCCCGGTTGAATCTTCTGAATTCCAAGCGGTATACCGAGTTGGTAAACAACAAAACAAATCCCAACGAGAGGATTCCTCCGCCAATTCTGGCAATGAACCATGAGAAGAAACACGTCCCGATAGCAATGGCAGTGTTCCAGTACCAATCACCATAGAAATGGTCTGTCACGTACAGCTCGACATTCTTGAGCGACCTCAATTGCTGCTGTTTGTCGTCGTTGGAGTCCGAGTTCCAAAACCCGACGTTTTTCCACGAGAAGGTGGTGTTGTCTCTGATACTAACCTTTTGCGTGTGAGCTTTTTCAGGCTCGGTACCGGCCAATGGCACGGTACGCTTGGCGGGATCGTTACGGATCTCTTGGTTGTAGTCCTGAACGTCATGGACGCTCAATTTTCCTTGTGGCGGGCGGTCCTGGGGTGAGTTAGTATCGGTTCGTGTAGCGTGGGATGGACGGCTGACAGTTGTGGAAACTGAAAGTTGGAGCATATGGGGGTCAATTGGCCGAATTCACCGGGAATTTCGCGGCCAGAACCACCCTAGCCACCACCACTCCTATCGCTATCCCTGGTGCTCATAGTAGTCCGCCATGAGTCTACTTACGTCTGCCATGGTTTACTGCCCTAGAAGATGAAGGTGTGCTTTGTATCGCGGGATTTGTTGTCCGGCATAAAGGCCAGGGGTGTCCGCAACAAACGCAGCGAATTTCACTACTCGAGGTCAGCCACTGGCACGTTAGCGTAGCAGCCCTGGTTAGATTGCTAGATTGCTGGTTGCGAGAAAATTAGAGTTCTTAGTGTTAACACGGAGATGGTCCAGCGAAAGTGGGAAATTCAGGGCGGTGAAGGCCCAATATGAGGCGGTTGGCCAATGGCAGAAGGGTGTGGTTCCCAAATCCGTTCTACATGGTCTGGAAATTGCTCTACGCTGTCCCAATTAGGCATGTGTCATGGCAACGGGTTTAAAGTTGAAATTCACCGGTATTAAAATCTTCGCTGCCCGCGCGCACCTCCAGGCATTAGGCAAGATTCATGTTACTAGCGCTGGGATGGAGAAATGAGGACACGGTGGACAGTGGGCGAAGTACGGGCGAGGGTGGCTCTGGGAGTAGCGTAGGTTGGTGTGGTGGGGGTAGAGAGGTAGGCAGGCGAGTTTTTGGCTGCATCGCTGGTCCCGTTGGTACCACAGTGGGGCCAGTGTCGGGGCCAGGTCCCCCCACGCACACGTTATGAGGCTGTACTTTTCACCTAGTTGCGGCTAGGGTTCTGCCTAAGATAATCCTCGGTATATTCATAGCAAGCGATATGGTGGGAAGACTCGGCTACATGGGTGTGATACTAACCTAACAGTTTGTGGGGAGGCTTTGGTGTCGCGTTAGGGCACTCTTGGTGGAGGTACCTATAGTATACCGAACACCAGCGATGAGCCTTGTAGGCCCTGGATCTGGTGCAATGATACATGATACAGCGCAAACGGCCATAATATCGTAGCAAACGTTCTCTGTTGCGAATCGTCTGGCTTTGTGTGATAAGCAATAGGGGAACGGCTGTTCTGGGTGTAAACTGAACTGTTAGCTACCGTTGAATACAGTACTGCATACAGTGGTGGCCATAGTGATGGTATAATGGCAAAGGTGGTGACGGTGAAGGGTGGTGACGGACGGTTATGGCCGGTTCCACAGATCCTAACTTCACTCGACGTGTCGCCGGGGCGGCTTCTTGTCGAATACGCAGTATTTGGCAGTCTCGAGCCCGACATCACGACTCTCCCTGTCAACCATTACTAGCAAATAAATTTTTCATGGCCGTTGCTAGACCCTTACACCACCTTCACTACGCATGTAAAATTATATGATTGATTTCTGTATGCTATTTACGATCAGAAATTAGACAGTTTCCAAGACAACGTCCTTGAAACCAGAAGAGACCTTCTTACCCTTTTCTTCGGTAGAACCTTCACCGTGCAAAGATAACAAAGCACCCAAGTCGAACTTTGGTTGCTTCAACACCTTAACCTTTCTGACGTGAATGTTTTGCAAAGGCAAGATGGTTTGAGTAGACTTTTCGATTTCACGACCAATGACTTCTGGGATCAACTTGGAAGTCAATTGAGCCAAGGTGACGTTAGAGACTTCTCTTTGCATAACTTCGATCATCTTCTTTCTGATTTCTCTCAACTTGGAGGATTGAGCATAAGTGGTCTTCTTAACTTGGTTTGGTTGTCTCTTGGTGAAGGCAATAGCGAAAACTCTCAAGACGTAGTCGTCAGAGGTCTTGACAGTGACGTTGGCTTCAACCAAGGATTGCCACTTTCTAACCAAAGATCTCAATTTGTCGGTAGTAAAGTCTAAACCGTGGAAGTTGGTCAACAAGTTCTTACCTTGGACTTCGTCAACTCTCAACTTGACTTTTCTGTAGGAGTGGTCTTCGGAACCTTGAAGGTCAGCCAAGTTGACTTCGATGACACGGCCCTTCAAACCATCGGCAGCGTTCTTCAAACCGGTGGACTTGTTGATCAAGGTCTTACCAACGTTTCTGTGTTCGAAGGTGGATGGGGCCTTGACGTCGAACCAATCCTTTCTGGTGAAAGGGTCGACGACCTTCTTCTTTAATCCCTTCTTTCCCTTGGATAATCTCTTATTCTTACCAACAGCCATCTTTGTTGTAAGTAATCTTAGTAAAGAGTCTATTAAAAAGATAAAACAGCCAGACAAATTTTTTCACCTGGGACCGTCGCATAGTTAGTGGAGAGGCTACATCGCACTCGCGGGTCGTGTGCAGGAGTGCGACTGCGAGACCTGGTGTGTCACGCGCAAACAGCCCGGCTCTAGGGCTGGTGCCCTGGCATGTGACGCTTGCCCCGTGACGTCCAAATCAGGCAACGGGACATCTTACGCGACATATCCCCCATATAAACATCACAACATACCCGATAGCCAGCACAGTCAAGCAATGGAGGATCAACAAGACCACAGCAATCAGTAAGTATGGACGGGTAATTCACACCACCTATACCATGTGCCCCATGCTAACCCCATAGAGTCGCATTGAAAATCGGTTTGATTGGTGATTCCCAAATAGGGAAAACATCGTTGATGGTCAAATACGTGGAAGGTTCGTTTGATGAGGATTATATTCAGACATTGGGGGTCAATTTCATGGACAAGAAGATCCAAATCCGCAATAACACCATTACGTTCTCGATCTGGGATCTCGGTGGCCAAAAGGAGTTTATCAACATGCTCCCTCTAGTATCTAATGATGCGGTGGCTATCCTCTTTATGTTTGATCTTACTCGGAAATCCACGTTGAACTCGATTAAGGAATGGTATCGCCAGGTGCGTGGCTTTAACAAGACCGCCATTCCCTTCTTGGTCGGTACCAAGTATGACCAATTTATCGACTTGTCGTATTCGGACCAATTAGAAATCACTCAACAAGCAAAGAAATTCGGTCACGCCATGAAAGCTCCAGTCATCTTCTGTTCTACTTCCCACTCCATTAATGTCCAGAAAATATTCAAGATTATACTATCCAAAGCATTTGATTTACGATTGAATCTCGATGAAATTGTCAACGTGGGAGAGCCCTTGTTGGTTTACAAGTAAAAGCGTCGGCTATCAACCTGGAGAATTACTGGCCCATTGTAAGATAGCAGGGAACCCGTTTTATTCTGTATTCCCAACCTCCCATCTAGAATCCTTGTCACTATCCATGGAATTCACATCGATCTACGCATTTTGGACGAGAAACCTATACCGGCATCGCCAAATGCACACCCAACCATGAGCCAGTATTAATGGTGTGGCTCTGTGGTCACCGGTGGCATCTTCACTTCTTCATTCCTATTCTGCTCTTAGCAGTAGTGTACTTTTAGTAATTATGTATTGCATTAATCAACGCGTCCTGCAGACAAGCCAGGCCATCCTCACTGCATAGTAGGTCTAGGAGCCGGTAACGAGTCTGATCACCTAATAGAAGACGTGATTCTACCGTTTCAAGCATTAACAACGTTAGGTTCTCCGAAGATTCCTTGCACTTAATCTTTCCCTGTCAATTGACGGCTCCGTCATTAGTTTTTGTGCATTATTCTTTTACCTATTGTCCATTCGTTACTACATCAGATCCACCATTACTACTTTCATGATTAAAGGCTGGCAATATTCTTTAGGAGATGAGCCTTCTCCATCGTCAGCAGTGTCTACACCAAGAAGAAGTCGCAGAGCAAAGACAATGCCTCAGTCTATGACGGTTAAGAGAGAGGCGGATGGCCTTGAAATCAAACCTGGCGACACCGTATTGGTTCAACAAACAAAGGACGCGACAGAAGTAGCTTTTGTTAAGGAAATCCGGTTTGGAGGCAGTAGTTCACTTGAAATGGTGGTGCTTTGGTTCATAAGATCTAAGCACATTGATTCCAGTAAATTGCCTGGGCCCACTAACCCTCATGAATTGTTCATTACACCATATCTAGAAGAAGTTGAACTTAGTCGAATAGTGGAAAAAGTCAATGTAGTTTCAGATGAGGAGTTTTCTCAAGATTTGGTCGTTGATGAATCGAACTTTTCTACAACATTCGTTACTAGACGAGGATGCAATTCTGATGGAGACATGTTCAGCGAGGAGTTTGACTTTCGAGAACTTTTAGAATTATTTTCCAAAAACCCAAATGAGTTCGTGGAGTATATCAGAGAAAAAACTGTGCCTGTGGCTTATAAATCCAGCAAGAGGAGCCCTAGAAAGAAGTCCAGTGTTCAAGAAAAATTGAGAGAAGTAGAAATGAAACTGAAATCATTATCTCCGCAACGTAAAAGACAACTACCAGAGGATGAAAACCTGGATGACAGTTCAGATGAGTTTTTTTCCCCGAAGGAAGATGAAGAAAGTGATCATGAAATGGATGTACTCTCAGAATCGGATTCAGAGGAGCCACAACCTGAACCTGAGCTGGAACCAGAAACTAAGAAACGGAAACCAGCAACTCCAAGAAAGAGACAAAAAAGACTGGAATCGCCGCCAAAACCATCCTCCAAGTCTCCATCCAAGAAAAGGGATGCCGAGTACGTGAAATCAATTCTTTCACCTTTGAAGAAGGGTTATAAGATTAAACCCGACCTAAATACTCCTTCTTTGACATTTGTGTCGCCCAAGAAAGGCTCAAGTGCACCTACTTTGACCGCCAACTCAGAAGCTTTTAAGGAAATTAAAGCCAGGCTTCACACTTCAGCCAAATTGGCTTCGCTTCCTGGAAGAGAAGAGGAGCTGCTTCAATTAATTGAAAAGATCTCCACCGCCATAGAAACAGAGACTGGTGCTTGTATTTATGTCAGTGGAACCCCCGGTGTTGGGAAAACGGCCACCGTCAGAGAAGTTATCAAACAGCTCCAAGAATTTTCCGCGGAAGGAGACTTCAAGGAATTCGATTATCTCGAAATTAATGGACTCAAACTTTTGGCTCCAAATGTGGCTTACGAACTTCTTTGGAAAAAGATTTCTGGAATAAATGTGAGTGCTTCCAATGCTGCCATTCTTCTCGAAAAGCATTTCGACACTAAGCGTAAGGACAGACGTCCGTTGGTTGTATTAATGGATGAGTTGGACCAGATTGTAACCAAGAAGCAAAATGTAATGTACAATTTTTTCAATTGGCCAACTTATGCCAATTCGAAACTTGTGGTGATTGCAGTGGCCAATACTATGGATCTTCCCGAGAGGGTTTTATCCAATAAGATATCCTCGAGATTGGGGTTAAACAGAATCCAATTTGTGGGTTACACGTTTGAGCAATTGGGTGACATTATCAAACATAGATTGGAAATGATGACCAAACAAAATAAAAGGAAAGTCATCATGACCGCTGATGCCATAGGTTTCGCGTCGAGAAAGGTAGCAAGTGTTAGTGGAGATGCCAGAAGAGCGTTGACCATAAGTCGTCGGGCGGTAGAGATTGCCGAAAAGGAATACCTAGATGCCAAAAAGGAAGAGGTTAAATCCGAGGAGGAGGAAGAGTTCCATGTGCGGATAGACCATATTTCCAAGGCGATTAATGAGACCATTAACTCGCCCATATCCCAATTTATGGCGTTATTGCCATTTGCCTCGAAATTATTTCTACAAGCGGTTTTGTTAAGAATGAAACGGTCGGGGTTGGCGGAAAATACCTTGGGTGACATTATAGATGAGATGAAAAACTCGCTCCGATTGCTCACCACCCAAAGAGGGACCAATATTCTTGAGCCCCTTGGTTCCAAGATTACATTACTTGATCTATTGTATGGTGACAATTTTGACGAATCGTCCGGTAAGCTCAACATTAGATCATGGAAGTTCAAGCATATTGTCAACGAGTTGGTGGAGTATGGAGTATTGATCCAACAGAACGTTCCTGGAGAACGGTATAGACTTATCCATCTCAATGTGTCTGAAGAAGAGCTCACTATGGCCCTTAGAAGAGACAAAGATATTCTCGGGACTATATAGACTATATACATATACATATTTTGCATTTTCACCCTTTGCAATGGCAATTAGTAGGGTACTGGATTCAGCTGTTTCTGTTTTGTAATTAATTTGCAGCCGGTACGCACTTAAGGGTAACGAAATCGGTTCGTAACCATTGGAACCTCGTTCACTCCTGTATCTGCGCAGCTCATCTCATCTATTGAAAAATCACCTTGCCAACAACACCTACCATCATGAACGCTATTGATCCTACCGATTACGTGGAGGCGCCCGAGGGGCAGCTGTTGAGATTTGGAGATGAGAAACAGCAAGCAAAGTTCGAACTCGGTGTTTGTATGGCCGTTTACAAGTGGGAAGAACTCACCACTGCTGTGGATAACCTGTGGGGTGGACCTAAATCGAATGAAAAGAGAGACTGGATTTCGGGTATTGTGATTGATTTATTTGCGGAAAATGTGGTGGACATTCAGTTAATCGAAGAAACATTGTTGTACGCTATGGTTGATGAATTCGATACTGAGATTGACAATGATTCGGCCTTGGAAATCGGTGCGTTGGTGATGAAATTCTACAAGAATGTCAGAGATGGTCAATTCCAGAGTATTGATGATTTATATGCCAAATGGTTGGAAAAGCAATCTACTAAGACCGCCACGCAGAAGATAGACATTGGTGGAGATCCCAACAACCCAGACGTGTCTGATAGTGAAGACGATGAGGACGATGAGGACGATGAGGGCGAAGATCAGCATGAACAAGATGCCATGGAGGTCGATAGAGAACCAGCAGGTCCGGTTGTAGATGATGATGGGTTTGAGTTGGTGCAGAAGAGAAGAAGATGAATGCAAACGTACATAGCTAAATGAATCAAAGAAATAAGGTAACTAATTCGAATCGACGGTTGTAGATTAATTCTGTATTTACGTGTTCTATTGATCTAACTCTAGATCTGTCTATGTTACATGCTAATGGAGTTCCTGGGAGTGTTGCTGCGGGACCGATTCAAAGTATTCAAAGAATGCAATGAAGATATCGAGGCTCGGGGACCTCTTGCGAAAGTTGGTTCCTGTTCCTCTATTGGGGTGCTCCATCCTGAGCTGATGCTACTGCGGCTGCTGTTATTATTATTGTTCACTTTCATATCACTGAGCCTTCGCACCAAATGGTTGGCCATTCCATTAATCCCGGGTGTTCCAGGGCCTCTTGCACCAAAAAATCCATCATTGGCCGATGCCTCAATTTTGAACAACTTTATATTGGTGCAGGCCCAGTGGTTTATGGTTGTGGAAGAACTTTGCACCCATTCAGATACTCGCTCGAGGTCTGATTGTGATACAACACCAGTAGAGGAGCTGCTCTTGATGAAATTGGTCCACGAAGAAGTGATTTTACTGACGGAAGCCAATCCGGAGGTAATGTTCTTCATGATCTTGTTAGTTCCTCCAGTGTAGTCTTTCACCAAACTTATGCTATTATATACATCTCCATAGAGCAAGGAAAGGTACCAACCTAAAGACAAATGGCTCCAGTTAAACTTCAAAGGTTCAAACTGGGTATCTGGGAGGAAGTCGTAGTTAATTTCACGTTTATGGGCCTTGAATATTTTCTCAAAATCAATTTGTTCAATTTCTCTCACAAGTCGCCAAGCATCTGCCCTAGATCCAATTGAAGGACTCCATAATTCCTGGAGTGATTCTTTAAGACGAGGGATCACAATTACAAGAATTACCTTGAGTGCATCGTTTCCTCCCCAGGTTCTTTTAAGGGGACTGTTAATTGGCATTTTTTCACGAGCTTTTTCGGACATTCCTGTAAGAGGTTTTGATCTAAGTGATTGTTCAATTGCGTTATAATCCACCAAATTGGTTTCAGCGGGAACCTCGGAGGTAATACTAACCAAAGAGGTCCGGTCAGATGGGGGGAGCAGGCCGTACTGTGAATCTGTATCTCTGAAGGAGCCTATGGATTCTGTTTCTCGGATCAGTTCCATTCTCTCGAGTTCTTGGTACAATTCTTCGTCTCTTTCTGGTTCTTTTGGGGCTTCCTTTTGAATCTTCTCGGTTCGGCTCTCGAAATTACCAATGGTGTTCCAGATGTTATCGTACACCTTCTCGTTTTTCAATATGCAAAATAGTAACATCCTGGATGGAATTGGATGCTTTAAAATTGCGCTGCAAATACCACGCAATAACAAGGCCAATAAATCTGCGTGGAATGACTTTTCCTTCAAAAATTCAACCGAGCTAAATTTTAGGAGTGCCTGGGTGAGAGTCCAGCTCGTGGAGTAGCTCAAACCTCCTTTTGAGTTCAAGTTACTCATTTTCTTTGCTTCGTCATTCGTTTCTTTCAAATCATTAGATGCCACCGGTGATACAAAATTATATAGCATTTCTACCAATGTAAGCATGATCAAATCTGCCATTGGTACAGCCGGAGTGTTACGACCGGGAGGAGAATTTGCGGGTGCTGGTCTAGAATCAATTATGAGGGTAATGTGGGTGACCAAAAAGTCTCTGGTGGTGACGGGGCGAGGGTTTGTTTTGAAATCCTGGGGTAATGATTGGTAAATGTGCTCTTTGATGGGAGAGAATATGAGCTCGATAAGCCTGCTATCGGAGCTGACATAAAGTAATAAATAGGAAATTTCTCTTACTAAGTTTGCATGCACCGGAGAATTGTTGTAGGTTGTTAAATAGTACACCAATACTATCAAGAGTTCATCAATGTATTTGGTAGCCACCAACAGGCGAAAGTTCTTGTTGCACTGAAGAAGTTCCCATATTAACATGACGGTTTCTGTGGCCCAAAGGGACGGCATTGCTTCTGTTTTGACCAAGGAAAATGATCCGTTATCGCTGGATAACTTCTGAATAGGAAGTTTCAACAAATTTATCAAAGAGCTGTAGATGAAAACAAGTTCAGTTTCTTTGTGAAGTTTACCAACATATAGTCTTACCAAGTTTGCTGGTCTGGGACTGGAGAGCACTTCAAGTTCAGATAAAAATGTCAAATTCTCTGATGATGGCAAAGGATATCCAATCATTAGTGTTAATAACTGACAAGAGTAAGTAACGCACAAGTATCTTTGTTCCACAAACTCGGAAGTCTGTTGTATCAAGCCATTTTCCACTGAAGGAGTCTTGCAAGACCGGCATAGCATGTTAAATAGCGAGCATACCAAGGTGAGAATTTCGACTCGAGGCATAGCCACCACTAAGAGTGTCAAGAACTTTGTGCCGGAATACACTGTTTGAGAAGGGGGTTCATACAAAGAATTGGACACGAGAGTTAATATGAGCTTAAGCACCTCTGATCTATTCGCATCGATAATCATATTGGGAGCAGAGTATTTGACCAAATTCGAACCAATACCTGGTTCCCATAATTTGGACAGGGACTTTTTCAACACAGCTGGGTCAAGGGTGAACCCCCGTGTGAATAAAAGGCGTACCACGCTTCTCAAGAGGTTCAAGCCCAAGATGGACTTGGCCCGTTCTTCGCCTGCGAAAGGCTCTGGTATGCTCAGAAGCTGATTTATTTTCGAAATGGGGGCGGTGGCATCGGTTCGGATCAACAGTACTGGGTCAAATTCCTTGCTCCAGAAGAGGGGCGTTTCGATTTCTTCAGTATATTCAGGCAATTCGTACAAAAATGGCAACAATTTGGTCAAAAATCGGATGCAATTCAACAATTCCTGGGTGTGTCCGAGCACGGTGTCGGAGGAGGTAATGTGGACCAAGCGTTCACTCAACACCCGCACAAGAGTGAGGAAATTGATCTTGTTCTGGTCTCGTATGGTCTTGATATCATGAGGAGTAAAGAGTTCGTAGATGTCATTACTGTGGGTAGGATCTTTCCAGAAAAGTTGCCAGTAGGACGACTGAGATAATTCGATGACACGGCCCTGGCCAAGCTTGAAGAAATGGTTTTTGAGCCTGAGTCGTTCTTCGTAGGGCCTCATGGCTTAGAGGGGTGGAGGGTAAGATGTAGGTAGATATGAACAGGTCTTACAATATTCTCATCGATGCGCACGACCCCATAATTAGTGGTCTATAAATGTTAAATGGTATACACGGTGCAGTACGGCTAAGAAAGGAAGGTAACGGTCGTTATCGGGGACGCGGGCCCTAACCAGGCCCTAACCAGCCCCAAACAGGAAATGTTTATCACACCCAATATCGTTGCTTAGCGGAACATTCTGTGTGCCAGCTGGCCCCATATGATGACCGCGAAATCACGGAACCGTAGTATGGCACCACACGGCTATTACCGGGACCTAAAGGGGATGGAATTGTTCCCCAAAATACGCTTTCGGTGGAGGTGCTTTTGACTGGAGTAGTACGATGTCAGCTCTATTTTTTTTGCACCCACAAGGCGGTGACATAGCTTCTAGTTCAGCGTGTCCTCTGTCTGACATCACGAGCAGGCTCCTGGTCTCTCTTTCGTACACTGCCAGCAATGGAGGCGTACCCTACATCCACGTGCATCGACGCCTCGTCTTCGGGCTCTGGCAACAGCGTTTGTTCAAGGTCGTCGGCACTGCCCGAGGTATCCAAGAGAGTTTCTTGGACCCATGATGGGGGAATTTCAAGGGCCATCTCGGTATTTGGTGCCTTTGGGGCCCCATTGGTGGTTTGATCCCCATCTTCGTCATCGTCGTCACTATCAAAGTGGAGCGCCGAACACTGCGATAATGCGTCGTAGATGTCGTGAATGGAGGAGTTCACCAGGCGGAATATTGGCGATATGGGCCCATTACTATGCGCTGAACCCACCGCGATCTCTATCGTCACAGTAGGAATCAAATCCGAGGGTTCTGACGGTACTGCCGCTAGCACTGGGCTCGATACAACCTGGAGGTAGAGAACGGGGTGCCCGTGGTCGTTTTTGATGGCGTGAAGTAGCACGTTTTGGTAGGGGAACTCAATTCCAGTATGGGTATTAGCAGACCATATGATGAAGTTTGTGTTCAACACGTAGAGGGTGAGGTTTGACCAGTCAAATTGAAACAGCGGGTCCGACACGAGAGTATGGGTGGGATCGTTGGGCGATACCTGGGCCTGGAACCCATGACCGCCGCCGTAGATCACAAACTTGTCATCGACTAGGGAGAACTTCTCTGGGGACGAAAGCTGGTATTCTGAAAAGGGAATTGTATTTTCGATATGGGGGGTCTCGGTGGTGATACGCGGACGATGTGGCATTGGGAGGGGGGTAGGTTCCTAGAAACGATAAGAGACAACTAACACTAACTAAAGTAAGTTTTAAATTTGGGGCGGTGTGTGCAGGCTCGCTAGCGCCATATGGCGATGACAGCGGCCCACGTGATGATGATGGGTATGATGTGTGCACCATGGGTGTCCATGGGTCTCGACTGACCGTCCTACGTAGGTCTATTAGGAGGAGGCACCGAGGGTGAGGGTGATCCCGACTGTCTGGTCTGTCTCTGGGTTTCGGTCTGTGACAATCTTCTCAAGAGCCGTTGGAAAACAGGGCTGTTATTGCCGTTTTCGTCATCGTCAATTTCCCGCTTGACCCGTTCCTTTCTTTCCCATTCGCGTTGCCTGAGTTCTTCTGGGGTAGGAGGTAACGCTTCGTTCCGCAAATCGGCCTTTCTAGCATCCTCAAATGAGGTGATGGTATTTTTCAACCCTTCGGTTCCATGGAGCAATGATCCCTTGGGCAATACTCCACTGTTGAGCTCCTTCAAATGGGCCACATTCTCTTGTTCCTGTCTCAAAACCAGGTACATTCTCGACACTCTGCCGATAGCAATGACCTTGTTTCGCAATGCTATTCTCTTTGCTTCTAAGGAATTAGGATCTTGGGCCTCATCCTTGGGTGGCACAGGAGGCGCCACTGTGGGCGATACTGGTGGGTTGATTTGGTCTTCTGCCAATGGGGTATCTTCGTCCAATTCTTCTTCGGTACAAATGTTCAAGATCGACACTAACATGTCAGTGATTTTCTCTCCCACAAACGGAAGCGACCAGGAGAACACGTCCATGAAATGTGGCAACCAGTATGGATGAGGAGATGCATTGAATTGACGGATATTCATGACGTTGTTTTCGTATTTCAATACCGCAGCCTTGTTGTTGTAGGTGTCCAAGTAATTGGGGGCGCTGAACATGGTCAACAATGATGGGAACCCCATGGTCTTGGTTTGTTTGTACATTCTGTAGCCGGCGTCTTGGGCTTCGTGAGCTCGTATGATGGAAAGGAGGCCGGTTCTTTCGAGAAATTGACACGATGCCTTGTAAGTGAAGGCATAAGAACATCCTCTGACGGTATTTCGGATAAACAGCTGATCGATATTGTCTTCGTCGTAATCTTCCACGGGATCCGCCCACAACAAGTCACACATCAATCCTTTGGTGGGTGGTTCTCTGAATCTATTAAGTCTCATTAAGTCTTCAAGCGTCTTCAAGTCTGGTGACAACCCTCCATGGACACAGAAAAATTGCTTATTCATGATGGCGGCCAAGGGCAACGCATTGAACGACTCCAAGCACCCTTCATATAATTTGGCCGAGTACTTGTGCAAGCACTCCGACTTGAAGGTGAAGTATTCCGTTAAGTGCTTACATTCGTGGTTGCCTCTCAACATCCAGAACGTATTGGGATAGTTCAATTTCAATGCGTACAAGTAGAGCAAGCATTCGATGGAAAATGAGCCTCTGTCGACATAGTCTCCAAGGAACAAGTATGCAGTAGTGGCGGGCAGGCCGCCGACTTCAAAAAGTTTCATCAAATCGTAGTACTGGCCGTGGACATCACCACAGATTGTCACGGGCGCTGGAACTTCCAACAAGTTGGGCTCACTGGCAAGCAAGTTGGTGGCCGCCTTCAAGATACGGAGGGCATGGGCCTCTTCGATGCGGCCCTCACGCCGGAAGTGCTCCTTCAACACCTCGCAGTTGGGGAGCCCGTTGGGAAGAAACAACTCCGCTTCCGTAGGACGAGTAGTAATGGGAGGTTCCACGCTGGGAATGGCCCGATTGACGGTGGACAACTTTTCACCGTCTTCGCTGACATACACGCTGTAATCTTCGCCGGGGACCTGCTTCTGCTTCATGGCATGAAGAGCGTTGTTGATCTGGGTGGTGTTTCGAATAGCATTTCCGGACATGGCAGCAATCGATGATGGATCAGGGTGGGAACCGACTGGATTCGGAGGCGGATTTCGGGGTCGAGGTGGGCTCAGGTGGAGGAGGAGCGATTGGAAGGACGGTGGGAGCTGGATGTGACGTGTCCGGTAGCTCTGAGCGAAGAATTCCTGGGGATGGTGTCGGTATGGGAAGGTCTGATACCGCTGGCAAATCTCCATATATTTTAGCGTGCCAGGCGCAAGACCCTGTTAGGTAAGCTGGTATGGTATGCTTACGTAATGGGGCTGCCGAGACGATCCATCTGTTACTCAGACACATAATCACGACCGGTGATTGGCGGGGTGGGCACGATCGCGCCGTGGGTCGTAAATTGCGCGCCCGTACAATTGGCGTGGACAAGGCTTAGAGGTCTAGACTACTTCTAAACATAGAACCGATCACGCACCGCTAGACTCAGCCGTAACCTGTACACTCAACGGTAACCAGTAGACCCTGTCGTAACCGGTGGACTCAGCACTAGCCGGGTACCGACAACGGGATTGGTTCAGAGGTTCAAGACATGTGGCGGACTCGTGATCGTGTGACTTGGATGGGGAGGAGACTTAATGTCAAACGAATGTAGAAAAATAGTGAAATTTAGCGAAAACTGGTGCAAATTGGTGAAAATTGGCCGATTTCTGGGGAAAATAAAAACTGGACAACTTGGGAATTTCCTGTTGGTGGTGTCTGAATTGGAAATCCCGACCTATCTCTGCCGTCGATTGCAGCAGATCTGTCTGGTAGTGGGTTGGGTGGGGGTACAGGAAGCGTCGCCGTTGCAACACGATAAAATGTCACTTACATAAGCAGATACGCAGGTTCCATTACATAATCAATATAATCTATCTAGACTAGCTGCGGGAGCTAACGTACACTACGTGGGCGTTGCCCTTGAATCCGTTGAACGAAGTGGTGGAGGTGCTGGTGTATGCGCCCAAGCGGGGAAAGTACAACCAGTCGCCCACGTTCACGTCGTGGGATAAGACGCTATCACTGGATACACAATCTAATCCATCACAAGTTGGTCCCCAGATCGAAAAGTGGTGTTTGCCCTTTTCGACATCATTTTCGATCTCACCTTCTTGATTGGTCGATTGGTAGTGAAACGTGTCACCGTGTTTGAACACCCTGGCTTCCGGGTGCTGGTGATCAAATAAAATACAATTCAAGTTTCCATAAACTCCATCGTTGATGTAGATCATGGCCCTGATCTTGTCGTCAGTCAACTCTCTTCTTGCAATTACATGGGTAGCCAATGTAAATGCATTGGAAACCATGAACCTTCCTGGCTCAGCGATGAATCTAACCTGGTGCTGTTCAACAAAGCTGGGCGGAAAGAATTTATCTAAGGCCATATTGACAGTAAGGGACGACCGGTCAAAAGTTTCTGGTTCGAAACCTCCACCAATGTCCAACACATCCATTGGGTGTGCGTACTCGTGGATTCCCTTGTCAAACACAACACGGGCATCACCAACAGCCTTGGTGATGGACAGAAAGTCTTTGGCTCCTGAACCAACATGGAACGCAACTCCACGTACAGCCAAGCCCAATTCGCAGGCTAACGGCAACAATTGGTTTAGGGCCACATCCAAAGTACATCCGAACTTGGTGGATAATCTGCATTGAGCATCCTTGTCGTCGGTAACAATTCTAATTAAAATCCCACAGTTGGGATGGTGCTGCTTCAACTTGTAAAGCTCCTGGGGGTTGTCCACGGTGGTCAAATTGACCCCGGTGGTGGCAGCATGCCTGATGAAGGAATTGGTCTTGCACGGGTTGGCATAGACAATTCTATCGGCAGAAACACCCATTTCCAAAACGGTATCAATTTCCGTCTTAGAGGCGCAGTCAAAGTTGGCCCCCAACCTCAGCAATAAACTGAGGACTTCAGGGTTGGGGTTGCATTTGACGGCATAGAACGGATGGACACGAGGTAAAAGGCGATTCCAAGTCTCAAACGAGTTGATGATCTCACCAACATCGCAAACAAAGAACGAATCTTCTTCACCAGCATCACAGCTGTCGTGGTCAATTTCTGCAATGTGCTTGATCAAGGCGTCCTTGATGACATTGCTGCTGTCTCTAGTATTGTAGTGGACAGGGCCATGAGGATCTTGTCTGTAAGTCTCAACTAAAGGATGATAAGCATCAAAACTAGTGGGACCGTTGCAGACGTCAATGGAAGGGGTCATAACTTGACTGACAGGACAGGTTCGGAGTTATGGGGGGCAATTCAGACAGTTTTCTCGGGGTTGATAGCTGACTATCGTAGCTCTACTCTCTTTGGGGACTTAAGACAGTAGACTGGTTAGCAATACTCACGAAATGGGTGAGTAAAACAAAATATTTGACTTCAAGCGGCAGCTCTCGTGGGTTATATTGAGTCTGGGAAGGCACTTGACTATTCTAGTCTAATATGAGACTATGGGGGACGAATAAGTTCGGACTCGTTTGTTACTCCTAACTGATTGCTGAAAAGTTTTTCCTGCACCCCCAGGGTCCCACACAGCAAAAAATTAAATCCCTCCTTAAAAAATGACTCAGCTGCGAAATTTATGGAACCCATTATATGGATGGGAAGGAGCCAAAACAAGGTAGCACACGGCCACAGTACGAGCTGATAAATCGCTCATGGGAATGAACTGACATCAACACGCACGGGTTATTATCTAAAGGTCGATTAGTGGCTCAGGCTCGGGTACATACTTGCGATTAGGCGCAGTTGTAGTGGGGGACGACCCCAAATCACCTAATGATGGCAACTCGGGTAATCTGGCCAAGTCATGGGCCGAGGTTTCAGGGTAGGGAGTAGAGGAAGGGTGTTCCTGATATTGATGGTCTGCGGTATTTGATGGTGCCGCCTCTGGATGGCGCTTATTGTAGTCGCTTTCAACTCGCTCAATAGTGGGGAACCGGGCATTGGCATCTTCTACCGCATGGGGTGGCAACGAAGACGATTGTTTCCGGAGATGGGTTGTGGTGGGCTGTTGGTGGGTCAACTCGGCGGAGTAACCGACATCTACCCGGTCGGTGTCGGTTTCATTATCAGTGGCATCGGGAGAAAAGGTGCTGGGATAAGGGCCTGACTGTGAATAATTGCCAGACACTGGCTGCAGTGGTACCGAATGTTGCGAAGGCTCAAACAGTACGGGGTATGTTAAATTGGGTTCTTGGGACTGGTTGAAGGTCGTCGGAGGGACCCCCGAGTTTCCCAACGGATATGCGTATGGGTTGGTAGTTTCGGGCTCGTCGTTTTCGTCGTTTTCGTCGTCCCCCTCAAAGTTGGGCTCCGAAGGCTGCTGGTAGTTTGGAGGGTACTGGGCTGCCCCAGGATACTCCGCGTAGCCAGTCGATTGTCTGGGCACAGAAGGGGCTGACTGGGCGTAGTTGTAACCGGTTCCTTGTTGGGAAATATAGCCATCGGAGCCGGCACTTTGACCGGTGTAGTTTTCTGGAATAGGAGGAGCAGCAGAGGTAGTAGCGCCAGAGGGCCCGTATGAGTTGTATCCAGTTGACTGGCGATAAACCTGCTCTGGATCTTCTTGGTAAGATTGTCCTGTGAAGTATGGTGCGGTCTGCGAAGATACCCGGTGGTTGCCGTATGCCATATTCAACTTGTCTTCCAAGTAGCGATCGTATAGCTTGATGATGGTAGAGATCTTGTTATTCATGGCAAGGAACAGCTCGTACTTTTCGATGGAGTTTCTTAGCGATTTATTTACTTTGGGCTTCAATCTGATCACCTGGGCATGCAATTCGCTCAATTTTGAGTCGTACAATATATTGGCTCTCTTCTTGGGGTCGTTTTTGGCTGAGTTCATGAGAGTGATAAATAAATTGATCTGGCCCTCCTCTTGCTGAGACAAATCGACCACCTGGGTCTTCTGTGGAGCCAATTGAGAGGGAGAAGGAGAGTAACCTGGGCGTTCATTTGGGATTTGCTGACCGTAGAACTGGTTCTGGGATGGGTTCTGTGGACCAGAGTAAGTATGCTCATTGGCATTGAAAGGAAGAATGTTGGAATAAAAGTCTGACTGGGCTGGTGCTGGTGCTGCTGGTGCTGCAAATTGCTGTTCCTGAATAGCCTGTTGTTGCTTGTAAATTTTTTCCTGGTTTTCGAATTCTTTCAAACTGGCAGCGATGGCCGCCTTCATCTCATCGTCGTCTTCTTCACCATTCTGGACAGCTGGAGGCTCGGGCTGTGACTGAGGAGGAGCATGGGCCGGAGCCTGGAACGCAACGCCTGTGTCTTGGAGACTCAATTCGATGGCCCGTTTGAGTTCTTCATCTTCTTCCTCCGGGTTGGAGGTCAGGGTCCTGGATCTGGACTTTCTGTGGCCGTGTGTGCCCGAATGACTCGATGTTCTCGACACTTTGGACTTGTGTTTGGTGTAGCAGTTGTCACACACTCTAACCGGCTCCTTAATGCCCAAGCTGACTAATGGAATGGAGTTGTTCGAGTGTGTCTGGCAGAACACCCCGCCACATGACCGACAGTGGTGCTTGCGGTTCATCATGGAGAAGGGGGCGTAGCAGATCATACACAGGTCGCTGTCGACCCAATCCGGGGGAGCCTCCGAGTCGATAAAGGTGCTGTTGACTTGCAGGGCAGCTGTGGCGGCAGGAAACCGGTATCCTTCGTTCTGCAATTGGCGGTACCGTTTTTCCACGTAATTCAATTGGAGCTGGTTCTCGAACATCACCGACCACGCTTGAACAAGGCCCAAGATGGCATTGCCCACTTTGACCTTGGACTCGATATCACGGACCCGCGAGTCATTGACATTGTAGTGGACCTTGAGGAGCACGTCCACCAAGTAGTCCATGAATTCTTTGGAGGCCACTTCCACCAAAAAGTGGTAACCACTGTTCTTGACACACAAGTCGACCAAAAGGAGGGTGGAATTGACCAAGTTGGGGTTGTTCTGCACCAAAGTAAGGCGCTTCTTCAAGCAGCGCATGCTCTGCTTGGCCGGTACCTCCTTGGACCGGATGACGTCGGTGATTTCTAAGGCGACTGAGAGCTCAAGCTCTCCATTGGGAATGGCTTCGGAAGTGGCTTCTGCGATCTTATTGTCCAACTCCACGGTGGACACCGATTTTCCGCTGAACCAGGACATTTTGATAGGGGAGGGGTCAAGATGGGGCTAGTACACAACGGTGGGAGTGGGATTGACTTGGATGGGAAGGAGGATAGAGTAGGCCGCTTGCCACTATGAGGGGCTGGTCACGGTAGAGATCAGTCACGTGGCAATACACGTGACTCTAGGGTGCAACTGGGGCTGCGAATGAGGTGCGTCCAGGTTGAGGCGTAGATGCGGAAGAAGGTTAGGAGAGGGGAGAAGGAAGGACAACGAGTCAGGAAGGCAAGTTGTTTATGGTATTGTCTGCAGAATGTAGTATGCAGCTTTTTTCTGATAGAGGTGTACTGTGAGGTATGCTGTAAGGCATGCTGTGAGGTATGCTGAAATAATACAGTACCAAGACAGCCAAAACTTAAATTGCTTGTCCCGCAAATAATTTATCAGCAGATCTAACAGGGAGCCGTGAGTAAGCCTCCATTTCGAAATGGAATGTACCTGTGCAGTGAACGTATTTTGTGCTTGGCCATAAGCATGTCCGCTCGTGGCCCAACCCCTAAATTTCTGGTGTAATATCACCAAAACCTTCATTGGCTATTGTTTATCATAAACGGCTCGTTCGACTGCAGACATTTATTTAGTAGCTTAATTTGTCAACAATATTTTATTTTCCATCAATGCTGTGCATGATACAGCGCTTGTGGCAATCCAGACATTTACACAATAAATATAGATATATATCACTTTTATGCAGACTAAGTATACAGATGGCACCATACCAATCCAAAAAAAATTCAATCGAGAACATCACCACTCTATTCCTAACGCATGAACACCGCAGCAGAGGTGACTCCCAATACCGCAACACTGAGCCACCAGATTTTGTCGAATTTGTCGTTCGAAACGTCTCTGTTGGCGTTGGTTCTGTACTGATTTTCCAATGATCTCTTAACCCGTTTTCTCAAGCTGGACTTGGTTTCAGAAGGAACATCAGTGGGGTTCAATGCAGCGGTGGGCAACATCAAAGGTGGCTTGTAGGCCAAGTACAATGGTTGCATCATGGAGCCGTCAAACTGGTAGATCTGCAACGTCTGTTTTCCACTATAACTGTCAACATAGACCTGGTATGTCTTGAAAAAAGTAGGCTGCACGTATCTGGTGTAGGCCGAAGAGTCTGACGAATCTCCGTTACATGGGTCACTCAACAACTGTCTACCGTCCACCGCAATAGGAGTTAAAACCACCGACCCGTTGGCCAAAAGTTCGTATTTTCCATGCTGGTAGGTGACAGAAGCCACGGCACACGAGTGGTTTTGCGGGTTGGAGGTGATTCTGTAGAGTGCCTCTTCGTAGTGGCCGTCTTTGGTGAAGGAGTAGGAGATTCCTGGCAAATCAGGCTCAATCAAAAGCTCGTCGACAGGATCATAGAATCCAGGCCCAGTGAAAACGGTGTTAGATTTGGAGGACCAGGTGCCTTCCAACTCATCCATGCTGGGATCGGCAGATACTGCGGAAAATAACGTGGATGCCACGGCCAAGACGCCGGCCGTGAAGAACTTCATGATGATTCTTGCTGTTGGAGCTTAGGTGAAACGAGGTAAAACAGTAGTAAAAATGATGGGGGAAAGGGGAAATCGGACCAAGCTGGGGTGCAGAGTGTGATTCTGGACAATATGGAAGCTTAGGACCGGAGCTATTCGAGATGGGGATGGTAAGATAAGCGGAATTTGCTAGGGTGTTTTTTCTTGTGTCAGGGATTCCAAAACAGTCGCGTGGACCGCAGTCACGTGTACAGGGGCAGTGCTCTTCGATGCATTATGTAAGACGCTATTTTTGAACGATAATGTCGGCGCATGTCGCACGACATGCACCTGTCGCAGCCAGCAAAGTATCTTGACACCTGCTCGAGGTGTTAAATGGAGAAAGCCATGGTGGCCGCTGGGCCCACAAAGAGAGCCAGTTTCAGGTCCACCAATATCATACGTGATAAATTACGACTCGACGCTTGTACCGATACGTCCTCGCCGTTTCAAGATATTTTTTTAAAGGGCCCTTCATCTGAGCATCTCATCTCTGCTGATTAGAAAAGGCACTAAAGTGTCGATGATTATTATAAGACGCAAGTAGGCAAAGAATTGCGCTCTTGGGTCAGCCCCTTTTCGGTGTGTTATCCACCCAACGTATCGCCGTAGCCAGGGACTCTTTAATGTTCAATTGAATTACAATTATACCAGTGCTCGCACCCTCTGGTCGGAGCGGTGGAGGGTATGCCGACATTAGATCTTCAAGATTATTACAAACCGCATGGCATGCAGGTGTACTGAAGTACCACTTTGCATGCATCAGCATCAGCATCAGCAGCAGGAGGCTCATCCACAAGCGCCTCTAGTAGTGGGGAAATATTGACAGTTGTGTGAGATTCTCCAGGACAATTTTGCAGCATATACGAAAGCCAACAACATAATTTTTTGCATCGCTGCCAGTAGTGCTAAAGCCAAGCCCCTTTCGTGTTCTATTCTAACGTCATAGCAAGAAGAACAAGGCTGGGGGTAAGGTCAGTCAAGCGCCAAACCTGGCCCTTTCATTGCAGGATTTTTCTGCATCTGCATTGCTGGTCAAAAGAGCACACCACAGTCAATGTCGGCAGCTACGACTAATTAGAGTTCCATGAGCTGCGTCAGCATAGGCTTTGCACAATGTAAAGGCGTTGGTCCCTGGCCATAATGAAACGGCTCTCGCCTGGCTGCGGGTATGAACCGTTGGCAGAGTTCAGGCGCTCGTGTGAACAATCACAAGGCATCTGCTACCCGAGCTGTACGGCTAAGGGGTCCCCCAAGCGCATTGTTGATGCTCGAAGATGCCACGCTGCTCTTTACCAGCTTGAAGTGGCTAAAGTGTCGTCATTGGCCGTTTCCACGAATTAAAACCGTTGGACCACAACCGCGTCCATAACCAATGCTGCATACCCATACAGATTCCTGCATGCACTCACACCAATGCCTGAGTTAAGATCGAAACCAAAATATCGCCGAGGCACAGTTACGATATGCAGTCGGCTGGATAACTCCGCAAGGGATAATCCGGACGGTGGGGACAAGTATCAGTGCCAGCCCATAATCGCCAATCCGGCTAAACATGCCGTTTGCTGGACTCCAGTCCTCGTCTACAGTGTAATCAGAAATGCAATTTTGTATTAGGGGGTGACGAATGGAACAGAAAGCAAAATATGTACTAAAAAAGATAATCCAGGTGAATTGAAACAGATTTGGCCCTAATGGCATGGTGACGACTCGAACCAAGAATGGCAGAAATGGGCCGGTCATTTAGGTAATTTTCGTGGGTATTTTTGTAGGATGATGGAAGATGGTCTATGGCTTTACCATGGAATATATGGGGCTTTCGTTGTCACTCAATGGGGTGGTGATGCCTCCTTTTCTGGAGTAGTCAAACTCAAAAATGTCGGCTACACCTACTCCGCTTTCTTCGGACCCGTCGCTTTTGGAGCTGGCGGAATTGAGACTAGCTTGGGAGTCGTTGTATTGGTGTTGTGGCTTTGTCCGTATGCTCGGTAATTTGTACATCGTTCTGGTACAAGTATACCCCGGGTTAGGCGACACAGTGAAGTTAACTGGTTTGTAGATGTTCTTGGAGGTGGGGGCAGTGGGTGGGTTGGAGATGGGAAGACATGTAATGGGAGAATTGAAACTTTTATAGGTGGACGACGACAATTGGTGAGGAGCAGGGATGGCCCTAGACGTGGGAGTATTTATCTGTTGAAAGTTGTGATTGTAGGAGGTGGGTGAGCTGGATTTTTTGTTTAAATTATATGAATTGAAGGCATTATGAGTGGAGGTGGTATATGAAGAAGTGGTACTGGGAGCAGGCGACAGTCTCTTTCTGGGAGTGGCCTGGATATTGATACTGGGGGTGGTGGGGGTACCCATGGAGGCAGCAGAACTACCATGCGATGCAGGCAATGATTGACTCTTGTATGTGGCTTGCACCTGTTGGTACAAGTATTGGCATGCCCTGGAGCTGAAAAGCTTGAGCACAAAGTCGGACGAATTGAGCACCGACTTGATGATGTTCTTTTTGATGGCCTTGTACTTGGTGATGTCCAATTCAGGCTCCATGTCACCGTCAAATGACAAGACTTTTTGGTAGGCGTGGTCGTCAAGGGTCAATTTAAACGTTTCATTAATTAAATCGATAATAACCTTTCCGAGGTCCATTATGTTGGTGTCGATCAACTCGGACGAGTAGAGCGAAATGTAGCTTAAGTACTCCTTCACCTTGAACATTTCGTTGACGTTCATGTTCGAGTACGAAGCTGATGCATCGGGAATAATCGAGAACTCGTCGCTCTGGACAATAAATTCTTCGATGGATGGGTCGTTGAGTGACCAGTCAAGGGTGGTCAACACATGCAATTCCATCTGCTTGAACATGCCTTGGTCGTACTTGCACTTGGCACCACACAACTTGACCAATTCATGCAATTTGGGCAATCTGAATCTCTCAGTAGGACCCAAGTACTTACCACCGGAGCCGTAGCCCAAGTCGTTGATGGTTTTGATGGAGGTGAGCTTTTCAAGGTTGCTGAGGTTGACGAAGTGGTTGTTGCCACCTTGCATCTTGGAGGCTATCCACAAGCAGGTGGTGATAATCAACTGTGATTGGTCCAACAACACAATTCTCTTGGAGCAGTATCTGTCAAAGATCTTGACGGCCTTGAAGAACACGAATGGCAAGATCTTCAACCGGATGGACATCTTAAGCAAGAAGTCTATGAGCTTGAGTCTGATGGAAAACGTCAAGTATGGCTGTTGTTTGTACAAGTCCAAGTTGGGCTTGGAGGATTCAAGAAGATCCACCATCACCCGGTAGATGTCTTCTTGGTATTCGGCCAATGCCTGTTCATGGATGTCCAACTCCTTCTGGTACAATTCACTGGGATAGTCGTACTGGAAAAACTTGGGTGTTGGTGCCGGAGTCGACATGTTGTTAGATGACTGGTTGGTGGAGCAGTTTCTGCTTATGTTCTGGTTGAATTGGTTTTGGGGAGTTTGGAAGGAGTTGGGGGTCAACGGATTCATCCCTTTGTTTATCTTCGGTATGTTCAACATTGAAAGAAAGGACAGGGAACTATAAAGGAGTGGAAGGAGGATTGAGGTGACAACCGAGTAGTGGCACAGGTAGCGACGGTAGAGGGAATGAAGTTGAAAAAAGTGGAAAGTTCAGTAGAAACCTCTAGAGAAAGCGATGTATAAATATAACCTGGCTTTATGGTTAGGCGGAAGGGTATTTTTGGTTATTGGGCGTTATGTCAGTTTCCTCTCTCTTTATAATTTTATGGTGATACTTCCAGACAATAACTAGAAAATGTAGATATGCGTATTATTTTTTATGCACCATACTGAAAAAATAATCCGAGCCTTAGCTGAAATTTTTTGTGTAGTTATACAAATCACCTTGAAAAAAAATTATTTTCTTAGCCATACGCATCGCGTCGTGTAACCTAACAATACCCTGGTACTGAAACCTTTTGTCTATAGCATTGGTCTTCCAGACAGATAGACCTGGCTTCAGCAGACGTTCGTATTCCTAAGGCAGGGTGATGCCTCAAGACTGTGATGGAAAAAACCCCCCCAACCACTCTCCTATCTGGATATTTCCTGTTTGGACCAGCAATTGGTCCCAAAGGACCCTCGTTGCATCCTGGGGGCCCGGTTGGTATCTCAGCTTCCCCTTTTGGCCCCTCATCCCGTCGCTTACTTGAACCCCCTCACATATGGCCCTCTACCAGCCCAATGCAACCCCAGCGAACCAGAGGTTGAGTGACCGACCGCCGTACCTCAGACCCCTAACAAGAGAGAAACTACCCCGAAAGGTATTGCCGCGCATCGCTTAGTCGGTGGACGGGGCAGCGGAGCCCTGCGTAATCAGCCTACGGCATCATCGTGTTAATCTCTCGTCTAATTATTGACCGTTGACGGCGGCCACCGATTGGGATGGGAGCTTTAACCGGGACGATGTTTCCGCGACCGAAGGTGAGAAGGTGAGAACAATTGAGGAGGGAGAGGAAGCCGGCCATTGGCTCGGTGTATGTAGCACTCAGGTATGGAAATATCTACAGCACAGAATGATCGCCAATCTGTTATTTTGGTTCGCTACAAGCGAGTTCTCGGTAGCGATGGTGAAGTTTCGCAGCCCTCACACCTTGATCCTCGTCTTACCAGGACCGCTCCACTACAAAAACCCGTCTTTTCCGGGATTGCCTAGGCTAAATCTTCCCCAGTACCCTAGCGGTTCCAGAGACCAAGATGTGATGCACGATCAGGCACATGTACGCAGGCATTGTGAGCTCCTCGGCCTCTGTGGGCTGACTGCGGAAGTAGTCGCTCTTGCCCAGATTGATTTGCACTCGCTTCTAATTTAGGCGATTTATTTTCCATCCTTGTCAACGGCTCGTTAAAAACTAGAATGTAACAATAAACGGGACATTAGACTTCTGCGAAAAATTAGGAGTTAGGCTAATGGCTCCTACAGACGTGGTTTCCCTATCCAGAATAGTGGACGATGTTTTGATGGTTATCACAATTTGGTCGCTTGCTTGTAAATTGTTTGAAGTGTAACAATTGATGATGGTCAGTCACAAGCCTCAATGCTGAAAACAATAATATTTTGACATTTGGCAGGTTACCGCTATACCTACACTGGTCAGAGAACCATTCTGGTTTCATACATATCAAAATCATCGGAATGTTCGGTGAATGTAGATCTTTTACATAAACCCTCGATCGATATCACGGATTTACCTTCTCCTTCCACCACACAATCAGCGATCACTAGCTTCTAATTACTAAATATTATCGTACCAACTAGCGCTAATTTTAGACTGGACATTCGTCAATGAAGGTGACCCTGACTAAAGTCTATGTTCGGTTTGGTCAATGCCTACCCCAACGATACTACAATCGTGTTTATTAATTTTGACAAGCGGTGGCGGGTATCGTCAACAGAATGCAGTCAGAGATAACAACGGCGTTATGCAGGTAGTATCCATTGACCATCCTAATCTGATACTGGTGCTGGCTCGCGAGGATTTTTCATCTACAATGACGCTGACTTGTTGAGAGTCATTTAATTGTAAAAAAAACCTCAAACCGGCCATTGGTCAACTGCCATGCCAAGCTTCGTGAACGGTGTCTCCTGAGGGCATGGTGGTCGCCTTTGAGTGGTACACCTGTGTGCACTAGCAATCGACTCTATAGTAACGATGGTAGGATCGCACCCGTCTTAAGTGGAGGAAACCGATAATTTCGGCAAAATTATGACAATAAAAAGGCGAGGCATTGATGGGGCCTGTGAATCCCGATTCGGCAGTAAAAATGGCTTATTTTTTCGCGCTCCACTTGTTGATGGGGATATTTTTTCACGCTCGCCTACCCCTGGCAGCCTCCATAATCTAACTTCCGCCTACTTCAATTATGTACACAAAGGCGCGACGTGGTATATGTTATGCTCGTCTAATAGTTTACATTCTAGCATAGACCATGCTATGATGGGTCCACCTGCAAGGTTTTTTTTTTTCTAAACCTATCAATGTTTACATCACTGTAGTTTGGGAAGTTACCATCACCTTACCTATACACCTTTGAGTTAGCACCACCAGCCCGCACATGCATTATCTGGCGGTTTTCCACAGGTGGCGTCAACTTTAACTTAATTGAACAGTGGTCATTTGCGCGCGCTGGGAATATTCGGCTATCGTGATTGCACTAAGTGCAACGATGCTTATATTTTTCATCAGTACCAATTCAGACATTCACAGCAACTCTCCCCCCATGCGGAAAAGCCTTTTGACATTAACTGCAGTGGAGGCTTAATATTCGGTTGAACTTGGCTGGAGCTTGGCTCATTCATGTGGTCCTTCATACAAAACCATTCGATTTTCAACCCAGTACATACCGCTATTCATTGATTACGGTCCAACCGTTTCCTAATGTAACGCGACATTGTCTCTCTAGTCTAGACTTAGCTATGGACTGGTATTGTCCTATTGAACCAGCCACTATTGTGAAGTTTGTGATTATTTGACTTCTACCCAAATGGGGATTTCCACGCAGTTTGATCTCGTGTAATAATTGGTCTTACAATAAACGCGAACAATTGCTGCCGGCCATAAACACCATGATCCATTGTGAGGAAAGACATTCAAAGATGTCGCACCATCGCTGGCATGGCAGGCTAGAGAGGAACTCCGTGGTCGCTGAGCCATTGGGTAACGAATTGCATGATGCGATAGAAGCTGATGCAATTATGTACATAGAAGAGGGCTTACGGCAAATCACAAAACAAGAACAGACGCCGAAAAAAAATTTTGATGCAACCTGTGCAAATATATGTATGTAAAATGTACAACTCTGACGGATCTCCCAGATTTTTCACCTACGGGTTATTGTAATGTAATGTCTAATTTTTGCAGGAAGTATGTGGGCTTGTCTGTGGCCACGGCATTTTGCGGACTTCCTGTGGGGAATACCCTCCGCATTCCTCTTATCCAGTTATTGTTAGTGCGTTGCCAACGGCTCCCCCCCTTACAATGGAACCTAATAGCGGTCATCAGAAATCAATAATGATGTTTCAAGTCAGATAACACTGTGGCATTTGCCTTACCATTGATGATGGATTCGCCCTTTAGCCTTCTACAGAAGAAGGACATACAAGATTGAGCGTAGACATCGACGCACGCTGAGCCCATGTAGGTTCTGCGTTATATCCCACGCATAGACGTAGAGAAGCAATATGTACGGGATGCACCTTGGGCTAAATCTCAATGAACCCAAACCTCCCTAGATAGGATCATAGTGTGTTTAGCACCGAGTATGGGCAGTGGTATCTGTGAAACTCTTACCTTCCCAGCATACCTCTCCACAGGTGATCTGCATTGTTGGGATTTGCAGGAGCTTCTAGATCCCTCCTTACGTCATTTTTATTTCTTCCAATCAGGAATGCTTCACTGAAGGAGAAGCTGAGAAGTTCTATTTTCGTTTTAATCCAATTGGGCTCAACGACATACGAAGTCCTAATGGTTACTTGGTTACTCGTTGATACTTGGTGTTTCTTCCAAATAAGCACGAATGCAGCATTCCTACCTTACAACTTACATTCAATAGAGTTGCGAATCTGTTCAAAAAATTCAGATTGGATAGATTTCTTGCATAAAATAAAAAATAGGAACATTGCGCTTTTACGAGGAAAAAAGACTAAAGCATCTCTAGGCATTAGAGACGTCGTATGTATCAGACCATTTGAATTCCGTCTTTTCTTCTCCTATTCTTCTTAGTGTTCGGTGTGATGATGTCCACTACATTTCGCACCCACATCCAGATCTAAACTGCATTCTTGTTGTCATTCCACACCAAGCGCGTCCTAACCTGCAACCATTTCATCACCATAACATCCACCTCCAGAATACCTTGATCTATAATTACCCAGCATCAGCCCACAAAATGCCATGTTACGGTATTTCTTCGGTATAGGTGATGACTCCGAATCGATACAGAATGAACCCACTATCGACTACAACCAGACTCTCCATTCGTCGGCCTCAGGCTCCTCTCAAAATGCTCCCTGGCGCCAGAACAATCCTGACAGATTCCAGCGAGACATTTTGCGACCAAACACGTTGCAAACCTCCAGCCATGACCCTAACAATGTACCGCAATACCAGCAAAATACTGTGATCGAATTCTCCGATGATGAGCTCGATTCGGACGACGACATGACCCGTGATTTCAACTTTATTATGGATAATTTCACCAGAACCAGCGAGAGCTTGAACCGGTTTTCGGGAAACGCCGATGACGATACCCGGCAGACGGCGAATTCTTTGCCGCAAGAATATCCTGGAAAGTTTCCATCGAGGGTACAACCTTTGGAGCCTCGAGACAACTACCGTCCGGTCAAAAGGGAGTATCGGCGGGACGATCCAGCGGAATTGAAGCGTTTCGCCAACTTCCCAGAGACCAATGGTGATGGAATGCTCTATACCGAAAAGATAAACACTCAAATCGAAGAGCTCCAGCATCAGGTTGATCAAGAATTAAGGTCGTATGATCAAAATCACGTTCAAGCCCAAAATGCCCAGCAGGCAATTGACAAGATTCGGAAACAGAACCAGTTTTTAAGCCAGTTCAATGCGCTAGTCGAGCTCAATACCGTGGCCACTCAGCAAGAAAAAATCCCTAGTAATATTCTTGAAAAGTACAAATCATTAAAACAAGATTACATCAAGGAATTGCATAATTCGCAGAACATGTACAAAGGATACTACAAGCTCATCCTAAAATATAGACAATTGCGTCAGAAAGAAAAAGAAAATCCATCACCTTCAGAACCACAATCAAAAACTGCTTTTGGGATTAAAGAAAAAGTTCGGTTAATTAAATCCACATCCACACAAGAACGCATCAAACTGATATGCAGCAATATCTTAAGTGATTTAGAAGATTTCAATAAGAAAGATCAAATTATCGAGTCCTACAAGCGCGAGTTGGAACTTACTAAAGATCGGGTTAAAGAACTTGAGGCACAACTTGCTGCCGCCCAAGCGAAGTCTGGGGACTTGCAATCGAAGTAACTACACTGAAAGCACTAATTCTGAAGTCTGATAAAGTAAGGGAATCGTGGAGCGCTTTGGTGAAAACGTTCAACCCTCCCTTATTTGGATTTCTTTCATTTGACATACTGCAGTACCTCTCCTCACGTTATTATTTGGTGAACGATAATTCTTTTTGCGGGCGTTATCTGTCAAATATGATCATGCGAAGGTATCAAAATATTAATATGCGGCAATTTGAAGTATCTAACGTTGCGCTTGTACATGTCTCCTGATAAAAATGTGTTCTAGACGACTTTATGCAGCTACAAACTGCCTACAATCAGTTGAGCTGCATTAATTAATCCGTGCTAATCTAATAATTAGTTTAGGAAGTTCCAGCGAGATAAACTTCTCCTTTATGCTACATTCCAGCAACAACAGCTGCGGCAGCAGCAGCAACAATAGCCACATTGGAAAGAGCTCCAGCCTGAACAGCACCGCCAGCATAAGAAGAAAATGACCCAGTTTGGTTGACTGGACTCGAAGCAGAAGACATAATAACTTGAGTGGTGGGTGCTTCAGCGATGGGTGAGATAGCCTCAGAAGGAACACTAGACTGAACGGAACCCACACTCGAACTATTCTCGAACGGGCACTCGGTCACTTCAGTACCACAAGATACTGTGGTTTCAGTAGCAGCTGACGAACTGACAATAGATTCGTCCTGAGAACTAGGCTCGACAGGAGCACTGGACTTAACAGGAGCGCTAGTCGTACAAGGAGTGTTAGACTCAAAGGGGGTACTTGGCTCGACAGGGGTGCTGGTTGTACAAGGAGTACTGGATTCAACAAGAGTGCTGGTCGTACAAGGAGTACTGGATCCAACAGGAAGACTAGACTCAACGGGAGAACTAGACTCAACAGGGATGCTGGTTGTACAAGGGGTACTGGACTCAATAGGAGCGCTGGTCGTACAAGGAATGCTAGATTCAGTTTCGGAACTAGGTTCAACAGGAGTCATCGATTTGGAAGGCTTGTGAAAGCCAGCTTGGGCAGACGCAAGGAACAAGGCGATGGAAAATAACGCAGCGAATCTCATTTTGGTGGGGGCTGGATAATATCTCAACGGAGCTAGGTGTGGTTTTATAGATGAACTATGGCTACTGCCTACATTTATGCATGTACGCTAATGCTACCACCTTCATCTGGCTGCGAATTACTGCAAATGCACACCTTGAGTTTTGTTGAGACGGATTTACCAAATCGGTAAGAAGAGGTCTATCTTCAGCATCATGATGCATGATATCTTAGTTGATTCCTTACTCTGATAGCTCAATTACTTTAAGTAGATAATTAATGACCGACTCTATTCCTCCTCGAAAAAATATGTATAGCTGAAAATATTTTCTTGGGCAAGGTAGAGTTTCCATATGCTGCACTTTCCGTATTAGCATTTCTAGCTATACCTTCTACTGATAGTTAAATTGTGTCAGGTTAATGCTACGAAATTTCCTATTTAGTGATTTATTATTAGCTATTGGAGTAATGAAATTGACCCTAGCTACTCCAAGGTATTACCTCCTTTTTTCCCCAAACAGAATTATTTAATCCTGAAATTGGAGCAGAGGTTTCTTGGTAACGAACAATTATGCATTAATAAGCGTTCCAGTGTTAGCTATTCTCCTCAAGAATTGCCTCGTTGATGGACTGGGTAATAATATAGTCCCAGTCACTGGTAACGACAAAGTATAGCTGAAGGGTTGACGTCACAACCAATGCGATAATCATACCCAACCATAACCCAATCAATTCCAATTTGAAGTAAAAAGCAAACAAGAACGAACTGGGCAATGCAACGCAGTAGTAACTGAATAGATTCATGTATCCTCCAATTTTCTGTCTTCCTTGTCCCCTAAGAACACCTCCTGCTACGCAGTTCAAAAATTCATTAACTTGGTAAATGGAGGCCACAATGATGACTTTGGCTGCGAAATCAATCACCGTCTGGTCATCGGTGTATAAGGAAGCCAATGGCCGCCTGAATGCAAATAAAAATATTCCCGTCAAGAATCCAAGCGCTAGAGAAGTCATGACAGCAGCTCTGGTGGTCGTGATGGAAGCCCTCTTTGACGCTGCTCCAATATACCACGCCACTCTTGTAGAGGTAGTGACACCAAGGGCCATGGGGATCTGGTACATCAATGCACAAGTGGTAGTGACAATCGATTGGGCTGCCAAAACGTCGGTTCCAAAGGACGAGGCGGTGAATGTTATAATCTCGAATGCCAACCATTCAGCCTCTACCATGAGTACTCCTGGAATAGACAAGTTGATCATTTTCGACCAATTTTTAAAGAAAATCGGGTTGAAAATTGATTCTTGGGGCCAACATTCGTAGCCCTTTACAAGGAAAATGTAGCCAAAAATCATGAAGCACATTACCCAATCAGCAATGGCCACTGACAATGGAGCACCAACAAAGCCCATGCCATAGGTCTTGTCCCAAACCAAAAAGTAATTTAAATAGGCATTCAAAGGAGCGCAAAAGCAAAGGACATATGTGGATGCATGGAAAATATTCTGGCATTGCAAGAAATGAGTAGCTACTTCAAACAAGATGAAACCTGGGATACCGAAACTTAACACTCTCAAATAGTCACCCGCTAATTTGCACAATTCTGCCTTGTCTTCGCCACAAATAAAAATCAAGATGGGCGTCGCCCCATACATCCAGAGCAAGAATATTGGGATGAAAATAAGTAATAGGAAGTAGCTGCACCGAATGGCATGAACACCCACCATGCGATAGTCCTTACGGCCATATGACTGGGCACAGAGGGTATCGAGACAAGTTGAAATTCCCTGAATAATAGCATACCCTGATATGTTAGCAGTCATCGTGCTTAAGCTCACAGCCGCAAGTTCTTTCAGTCCTAGCCGGCCAACAGAAAATACTGAAGCCACCGTGAAAGAATATTTCAACAAAAACGTAAGAATTAGAGGGAAAGAATAGTGAAGTAGTGCCAGAACCTCAGTCGTGATGTTAGTTTCTGGTTCTGCCTTGATAGAATGGGCAGATAGGATATCAGAGACAGAGAAATCGGCCGTATAGACCGAAATCCGCGAGCGGGTTCGGGTGAGGTCTTGAGGAACCACGGGATTGGCCGCCGCAAAGGTGTAGCCAATGTTCTGGTTGGCCATAGAAGCCATGGAAGCTCTTCTGCGCAGAACATAGGTGACGATCTCGGTTTCATCCACTTCGTTAAAGGAGCTGGAGCTCTTGCGAGGAAGAAGCGACGAAGTTTCGGAAATCATGATAGACTCCAGGTGTTAGAAATAAGGAGATAGAGACAGAGATGAGACAAAGTCGCCAGAGTCGCCACAAATAGTCACAAGCCAACGTGAGACAGTCGAGACAACCACAACCGAACCAACTTCAGAATGTCGAGCCCCCACAAATCGGTGACAAGAAACTGGCACGTTGGGGCTCCAGATTGACCGGGCCGGCGGTCAATTTATATGCTGTGATTTAGTGGAGGATAGTGGGGAATATGGTGAGGCCGGGGCGACCCGCCATCTCCAGCGTCACTCAGTGGGTATGTCAATATAACAAAAATCACGCAGATAACCCGCCCTGACCCTATTGGCGATATCACCACCAATCGGGAAGGACAACAACACCTGGGAACAAGAGGGACTATGGCGGTAGGTCACGACCATAGCGGGCGCAAGTTGGATACCGTGAGACATGGCTGAAATTCGTCCACTGGGGCCCCGATCTACCTGTCAAAATGTGCCTGGGTGAATCGCGGTGTTGCGATTAACCCGATTGGGAACGCATTGGTGCGGGTGGCTAACGTGGGTGCGGCGAGGGTGTTCCGTGGGTGATGATGCACCTAGGGCCAGCCGTTAGTGCAGGGAACCGCTGCATCAACATTAGGCAGGGTGGGTTCTGTTGCAGGTGTCATAGCTGCCCTTCTGCACCCAACAACTCCGGCTTGGTCACTTCAGTTTGAAGGGACTGCCATCTCCAACGGGCTGATGCCTTCTGGTTACATCGTTATGAGGCGCCGACGGCCCGATCACTGTTCGCGCTTCCATCAAAACTCTATGGCCATTGCGTCTATCTTAGAACAGATAACATTGACCAATTGTCCCACAGACACGATTTCTCGGTCGATTCCCAATTCGGTATCGGTGGAATCATTTCCAAACACCAACACCCCTTCCACCTGGTCGATCTTAGTACCGGCTGGCAATTTGTTCAGCATCACCATCCTCACCAAAAGCTCCTCCACCTCCAACTGCTGCGGAAGCCGGAATATGTCGTAGATCTTGGCTATGGCCACGCTCTGGTAGTACTTGGAGAGCACAAGAATGTTGTTTTCCATCCAATTGACCAAAACCCGGTCGAACTCCAACCCCTGGCTGAAGAGCCGGTTGTACCCATGGGCTGGACTGCTGTCACGTTCCCGAAGAAACGGTTCAAGAAGATTCACCGGCAAGAGCTTACGGTTCAACACTAAGTCAAGCATGGCCGCCACTCGTGAGTCGAGCCCCGGCGGCACGTTCTGGCTCAAATACACCAACACATTGTAGCGGCGGAAATCCACTCCAGAAACAAGCACCAACTGCACGATCTTGTAGTAAAGCCTTGGGGCCAACTGGTGGTGCTGCGCTGGGGGGATCCCGTTCAAGAGCAAAATCTTCTTGTTGATAAGATCGCCAAACCGACCGTAGTCAAGCTCCTGGACAAGATATTGGTAGTCCGAATGGCAGTCGTGATACTTGGTCCTGGTCGCGACAGCCTGGGGACTGTGGTGAGCCATGACGGACTTGAACTGGGGGTGGCCCTGGAGACGCTTGAAAGCGGCAGCAAGCGCGCCGTGCTGGGCAGGGTCGTCGAGAAGCGCCTCGATGTGCTCGAGGAGGGCGTCAATCTCGCTGGTACTGGGCTCGGACTGGGACATGGGTGGGGCAAGAAGTTGATGGGATCGGTTCTGTAGATAGCTCTCATCACGTGATCATAGACTGATCCACTATATACCTCCTGGTCTGGCCCACACCAATAACCGTTACGAGGACCCAGAGTGGATAACCCGTCTGGGTAACCCGTCTAGAAGCACCAGGAAACGACGAACTCCTATTTTTCGGCCAAGAAAGCTTGTAAAGGGGCGGTATGTCAAAAAAACCACGTAGAACTCGTGGCATCCACTTCGTTTCTCCATAATTCTGACACAGAATACGGTAGATCGTATAGCACTGTCACTAGTACGCTATTTCCGAGCTAAAAGGCGGTCCTTCAGGTATCCTGGTAGTATGAAAGGTACGACGGCCGGTACGAGGAACGGTACGACACACACGTGACATATACGATGGAAAAGATATAAAGTCAACACCATCAACCGCTCCCACCACCACCACCAGCGCCATGAAGCTCTTCTACTATGCGGTTGTACCCGTTGCATTGTACTACGTCTTCAACTTCCTTTTCTACGCGTGGCTCCCATCGCTCTACCGCTTCGACAAGGACACCTTGGCCGAGATTTCGCGTGAAGTGATTGCCAACCATCCTGACGGCAATGCCACGGCCATCATGATCGAATTGACCCCCAAGATCCAGGCAGCATACCCTGATATGCGGATCAACGACCTCAACTTCGACGACTGGGTCATGAATAACGCTGGAGGGGCCATGGGTACCATGTTCATCATGCATGCCTCCATCACTGAATACTTGATCTTCTTCGCTACTCCAGTGGGCACTGAAGGCCATACCGGGATTCATTTTGCCGATGACTACTTCACTATCTTGGTGGGTGAACAGAGCGCTGCTCTTGCTGGCGCCGTGGAACCGGAGATATACCTCCCGGGCGACCAGCACCATTTACAAAAAGGCACCCTTAAGCAATACTCTATGCCCCGGGGAGCGGTGGCACTCGAATTGGCCCAAGGGTGGATTCCAGCCATGTTACCATTTGGATTTTTAGACAGTATTTGCTCCACCTTGGACTACATCTCGCTCTCTAAGACTGTGTGGCTCACCGGAAAGGACATGATCTTGAACTTGTTGGCCGGAAAGTTCTAGTAGATAGATTCAATAAAGATAGACGACCGAGCGACGTAGCCATTCCTCGAGGCTTGTCCGAGACTTGCTCCAGGCTTGCCCAACTTTTCACATTTTTCACATTTGTTTTCATCTTCCGTTTTACCAACAGCTCTGCCTACCCCGTACGAGATTTGGTAGCGGCACCAACGATAACTACGATCACTTCAGGCGACGTGACACCCAGATCTGATCCTCTCGCTTCGTTTTGTTACGGGCCTAATACTTGGACCTTGCGGCCACTATGGCTCACCAAAACATAGGCTGCGAATGTTGCTTTAGGCAATGAGCATGATCCCCCAAACACGGCTCTTGGCAAGTTCCCCTTCCCCTATTTCTAGGACCGGACTTTACATCTCTAACCACGGTGACTGGCACCCAACGGGTCTATTGGACCAATCACTACCTGTTAGGTCGTAGTTAGTCGTTCTATTGGGCATGGGCCAAATTCGCTATTCGCTCAATGCTACAGTTCGTACACCTTTCTATATTACAGTACATTCGTACACAAGATACACCGACCGGGCCGGCTGCTGATGCGGGGTCCAACTGGGTCATTAAGTTGGCTATGCTTCGTTAGTCTCGTAGTAGCCTCCCAACTGGAGCAACGACTTGGCCACGCTGAAGCTGTTGGGGGTGCCGAAGTTGGCGATGGGCGACGAGGTGAGAATGGAACCCTTGCGGTCCTTTTCCCGAATGGTGGTGTTACAGATGGTGGCGTCGTTATCCTCGTCAATGGTGGTGTCATCCGTGGACACCGTGGCATGGTTGACGTTGAGACTGCTGATTAAATGCCGGGTAGAGCTGGCGTTTTTTATGGGGGTCTTGAGGATCTTGTTGATGGATGGGAGATGGGTTCTCATGGGTTTATAGGTGTCTTCTCGGGATATGCGGGGGAGGTCCTGGGCCGAGTTTGGTTCTGTGTTCTTGGCAGCGGCCGCGGCCATGGTGGTCAACATGGGCTTGGGGAGGCTGATGTTGCTGACGGACAACGGCAAAGGTTTTCTGGCGATGCCTGGGGAGTAGAATATGGATTTCTTTTTGATTTTGAAGAGCCTGAGTTTTTGCAGCCGGGCCTGGTTGTCGCAGTGGGCGATTTTAGCGAGCGATGGGAAGGTTGTAGTTTTGGCGAGGAGCTTTGCCTTGGTGCGGAGGTTGATGTTGGCGGAGGAGGAATATGGACGGGTGGCGGCGGTGGTGGTCGAAGGCGTTGTGGTTGGAACGCTGACAATGGTGGTGGTGATTTTGGAACTGTTGGTGATGGAATTGGTGGTGCCTGCCGCGGTACAGTTCACGGTGGGAGATCTCGCGGCAGGGGACACAGGCGACTTCGCGGTGGGTTTACGCGACTGGTGCTGGAGCTTGTACAACGCCAACTGGAGCTTGAGCTTGAGCTTGGTGGCCGCCAACCCGGCAGTATCGTTACGGGGCGCCCTCAAGCTGGGAGACATCGACGACGACCGGGAGTCCAGGAAGCTCACGGACTTTCCCGCCATTCCACCGGCCAATGCACTGCCAGGCCCAATAATGTAGCCTGTGGCAGTCCGGCCAGCTAATGCTGGGGATGAGGAGTAGCTGGTGGCAGACGACGAGCCTGGTGCCGTTGAAGCCAGACCTCCCAGAAGGCCCAGAGGCGCCCGCTTGCCCTTTTTCAACGGGGTGCCGTCGCGTGACCCGGGCTGGTTCAAACAGGAATCCTTGATGGGGGCCAATGCCACTCTATTAGTCACAGACATTGAAGGAATCAGTGACAGGGAGAACCGGATGTGTGTTTAGAGGGAAGGAACGGTGTGGAATGGTTGGTGGTGGCAGAGGCTGGTATAAGTATGAAGGCGCGTGAAGGAGGACAACCGGGAGGTTACCCCCGGAAGTGGCCAAGTTATAAACAGTGCGAGGTGAGACGCACAATGGACGTGTTGTTTGTTTGTTTACGTGGAGCGGATGTCTCAAGTAGTGCGAAACGGGCAGCGAGGGTTGCAAAAGACGGATGCGGTCGCATCGACCTGTTGTGGGATTACCGGTTTCGAGAAGGTTTGCATGGAAATACGACATGGGGCCACGACAGCAAACACGATGGCGGTTCGCGGACCACCGAACCCGACGCAGTCTCTGGAAGGCTTCGAGGCTTTGATCATGGTTGCCCCAAGCCATGGGGTGGTGAAAGGTGTGGTTGTCAACATGGGTGGTGAACAAGGGCCGGTTGGGTTTGAGATGTTTTTTGGGAGAGGCTGCGACATTGCCCGGTGCTGCATGTTTTGATGCAGATTGGCACTAACAATACCTTTCACCGGGGTTGAATAGCATTGCATTGCCTAGTGCTTGCGGCGACAATCCCACATACTCGTATATTTGAGGTGGTGTGTGGTAGGCACCTGCGGCTAGATGCCGATCATCGGGACCTCAACCCCAGAATTGCCGCACTCGCCTTATCAGGCAAGATCTTGATTTGGTCCGTTTTTGCCCTGATGTACCTCGGCCACGAACAGTTCCAATGTTGTCCAATGATCATCAATGCTCGCTCGCGCTAGTGAGGGTCCCGCGGCACTTTGCTGCACCTCTGGAAAATAATCTGCTGCCAGGCGCAAAACCGAGCGCGCAACGCTCGCGTGACACGCCATCACGTGCGTCGCACCCCAATATGTAAACACTGGCACAAAGCGAAGCTAACGTTGCAACACTGCAGAGGGATGACGGGCCGCATCACATGATCGAGCCCTCGTGACCCACTATCAGTCATCAAAGTTGCCTCCACAACTAAACCCCCCAAATCATGTTACGGTCCAAGCTCTCCTCGCTAAGAGAATACCTCACGCCAATTAACCACAGTTCAAACTTCTCCACCACGGGAGAGATCTCCCCGGAGGAATTTGTCCAGGCCGGCGACTATCTTGTGTACAAGTTCCCGACGTGGGAATGGGGCACAGCACCGACAGCCCTCCACAAGTCGTTCTTGCCTCCAGACAAGCAATTCTTGATCACCAGACATGTACCAAGTTACCAGCGGGCACTGGAGTATCTTAGCGGTGACGGCGGCATTGATTTCGACCAGGGAGAGCCCGACGAGGATGGATGGGTAACCTCGGCACCCCAGCGTGGCTCCAGCGACCCCAACCAACTAAGCCAACCCGCTCCCGAAGCCCCTGAAATCAACGATATCGACGACTTTATCGATGACACCGCTCAAGACGACGAAGACGACATCGATGACCTCCAGATGATCAACAACTCCACCACCGCTCGCAAGTACGATCTCTACATCACCTACTCCACGTCGTACCGGGTACCCAAGATGTACTTGGTTGGGTTCAGCGCCGGGGGCATTCCGCTCTTACCACAGCAGATGTTCGATGATATCAACGCCGATTATAAGGACAAAACCGCCACCATCGAGACGGTCCCGGTGTCGTACAACACTACGGGGGTGCTGATCCACCCGTGCAAACACTCCAGCGTGATGAGGGTATTGATGAAGCACGCCAAGGGCCGGGAAGGTCTGCAGCTGGCCCCCTCCCCACTGGAGCCCTCGTCCGCTGTGAATCCGCTGGACCCTCCTGGAATCCGTGTCGACCAGTACCTCGTCATCTTCCTCAAGTTTATCGCCAGCGTGACCCCCGGAATAGAATACGACTACACCATGGACGCGTTGTAAGTGCCAGGACTCCTGGGATCCACCGTTGTCGCCGCTGATGACGGTGCTGGCGTGCCACTGGCTGGCGCCCTTCATAGAATTCGTCTCCGTTTGCACCATTGCGTGCAACAAATAAACATCACGATATCCACCGTAGTCACCCACGGGCGATACAAGACCTCGGTCCCATCAATTGCTTACGCCACCCTTCGATTGTTTGGCGGGCCATATTTTGCCGCCAATTGCTGCCCATTGCTGTCATTTGCGACTTAAGATTTGCGACCGCGTGCTATTTTCATGTGAATCTTATCCATCACAACTTTCTTCTAGTAACCATGCCCAAGAAAAAGTCTGCCAAGCTGACTAAAGAACGTTCCATCGACACCGGCGTGTCGTCCGCTGTGTCTGAAGATCATAATACCACGTCAGTGTCTGAAATTGTTCATGAAAGCAAGCACCACACCCATCGGAATGTCAAAGTCACCCAAAAGAAGCGACTCCATGAGTCTAGAAGAGTGATGTTTATCCTTGGTACCTTGATTGGATTGATGCTTACCGGCTTCGTCAGTACCTACACTCATCCCCACCTCAAGCTTGAACTAGACAAATACGTCAACCTCGACGCCGTCAGTTTGTTTGATGATTGGAAGGACTGGAAGGACTGGACTGATATGTTGCCCACGGGAATTCAGTCAATCTTGGCCGATTACGATATCAAGGGCCAGGAGGACTCATTTGCGGGTTCGGCAGAGTCGTTTTCTGTAGGCAAACGTATGGCTTTGACTCATAACTTGACTTCTCACTACAACGTTGTTTTGGTTCCAGGTGTCATTTCCACCGGTATCGAATCCTGGGGCGTCAGCACCGATGGCGAATGCCCTTCGGTCAATCACTTCAGGAAGAGGCTTTGGGGCTCGTTTTACATGCTCCGTACCATGATTCTTGATAAGGCTTGTTGGTTGAAGCACATCATGTTGGATACAGAAACCGGACTAGACCCGCCAAATATCAAACTTAGAGCGGCGCAAGGGTTTGAAGCAGCCGATTTCTTTGTGGCCGGCTACTGGATTTGGAACAAGATCTTGCAGAATCTTGCTGTTATTGGTTACGGTCCAGATAACATGATTAGTGCTTCCTACGATTGGAGATTGGCATACTTGGACTTGGAAAAGAGAGACGGTTATTTCAGCAAATTAAAACTACAGATAGAGTTAACCCAAAAATTGACTGGTCAGAAGTCCGTGCTAGTTGGTCATTCTATGGGTAGTCAAATCATCTACTACTTCTTGAAATGGGCAGAAGCTACTGGCGAAAAATTTGGTAATGGCGGCCCTCAATGGTGCAATGACCATATCGCAGCCTTTGTCGACGTTAGTGGATCGTCATTGGGCGCTCCCAAGACAATTCCTGCATTGATATCTGGAGAAATGAAAGATACTGTTCAATTAAACACATTGGCGGTTTATGGATTGGAAAAATTTTTCAGCAGAAGAGAAAGAGTTGATATGTTGAGGTCCTTTGGGGGAGTAGCTGGTATGCTTCCAAAAGGAGGAGATTTGATCTGGGGAAATTTGACTTATGCTCCCGATGATCCTACCAATACTTTGGAAACCAATGGAACTGAGGCCATTGATGGGCCCAAGGACAAGAGCTTTGGAACCTTCATCAAGCATGTAAGCAAGAATAAAGAAACCACACATCTTACCATGCAACAAAGTATAGACAATTTGTTAAGGGATTCCCCAGAATGGTATTCTCAGCGTGTCCTTGATCAGTATTCTCTCGGAATTGCTAAGACTGCGAAAGAATTAAAGCAGAACAACCAAAATTACCTGAAATGGTCTAATCCTTTAGAGGCAGCTCTCCCAAATGCTCCAGATATGAAGATATATTGTTTCTACGGGGTGGGTAAACAAACAGAAAGAGCTTATACTTATGCTGATGCTGACGAAGCTACCAGATTAAAGATGGTGATCGATGCTGACCTGGAAAATCCAGTCTATTTAGGAGATGGTGATGGCACAGTGTCGCTCTTAACTCATTCAATGTGTCATGAATGGAAAAAGGGATCGCAGTCCCGTTTCAACCCCGGAAATTCCCCAGTCACTATTGTGGAAATTAAAGACGAACCTGATCGGTTCGATATTCGTGGGGGAGCAAAGACAGCCGACCATGTGGATATATTAGGATCTGCAGAGCTCAATGAATTGATCCTCAAGGTAGTCGCAGGCAAGGGAGATATCATTGAAGACCGTTATGTTAGTAACCTTCGTGAAATCGTTGAGAAAATGGATATTTAAGGATGTATATAGTACATGAACTAGACAGAATGAGTATGGAAGTGACAAGACTCCTACTCGCCCACGAGAAACTAATGGCCGAAAATGTCTACAAGCTTATTCTAAATAGCCACCTAACTAATTCGTTGTTTCTGGGTCCCAGATTTACTTCAACCAGGGTAGGGATGGGAAATTTCACTCTCGCTATCCTGCATACACCCTTGGGATTGGTCGCGATTAAATCCACCTCAATCCAAACTCAACAACAACCAACATGAGGTATGTACAAGGTCAACCCCACATTTAGAACCGACAATGACAGCTACTAACATTAAGTGGAAAATTTGTCAGAGCATCCAAGTACCGTCATGTCTTCGGACAAGCGGCCAAGAAGGAATTGTGCTATGAAAACTTGAAGATCACCAAAAACGCGTGGGATTCCAACATTATCAGCAGTAACGGAAAGTATTTATCGGTGAATTGGGATGCCTCAGGAGGTGGAGCGTTTGCCGTCATTCCACTTGAGGAAGTGGGAAAAGCTCCTGACCAGGTTCCACTTTTCCGTGGTCACAAAGGACCTGTTTTGGATACCGTGTTCAATCCATTCAATCCACAACAAGTTGTCAGTTGTTCCGACGACGGCAAGATCTTATTGTGGGAGATTCCCGAAGACTTTTCGTTCCACAAGTATTTAGACGACAAGGACAACATCAAAGACTTGACTGAGCCATTGAAGGTATTGCTGGGCCATACTCGTAAAGTGGGCCATGTCGAATTCCATCCTTGTGCCAAAAATGTATTGGCCTCTTGTTCCATGGATTACACCGTGAAGATCTGGAATCTTGAAACCGGAAAGGACGAAATTACTTTGCAACACAAGGACTTGGTAACTTCTTTTGCCTTCAACTACAACGGTTCATTATTAGCTACCACTTCCAGAGATAAGAAATTGAGAATCTGGGATATTAGAGAAGGTAAGGTGATTAGCGAGGGTGATGGTCACACTGGTGCGAAACCATCCAGAGTTGCCTGGTTAGGAAATACCGATAGAATTGTCACCACCGGGTTTTCCAGACTTTCAGATCGTCAAGTGGGTCTTTGGGATGTCAAAAATATTGCAAATGGTCCAATTGGCGGTTTCCTTGTTATTGATTCTTCATCCGGTGTGTTGATTCCGTTCTACGATGAATCGACCCATATTTTGTATTTGGCTGGTAAAGGTGACGGTAACATTCGTTACTACGAATATGAAGACGACTACTTCCACGAATTGTCACAATTTGCCTCAACTGATGCCCAAAGAGGATTCACTGCTGCTCCTAAGCATTCGGTCAACGTTAAAGAGAATGAGATATTGAGGGCATTCAAGACGGTCAATGACCTGTCCATTGAGCCAATTTCATTTATTGTTCCAAGAAGATCTGAATTGTTTCAACAAGATATTTACCCAGACAGTCCTTCCGCAGAAGCTGCTCTCAGTGCTTCCGACTGGTTTGGTGGTAAAGAAGTCAATGGCCCATTGTTGATGAGTATGCTGTCTATCTATGAAGGTACCGAACCCTCGATCAGAGAATCCGAACCTGCAACAATCGTATCGGAGGTTAAGGAAGAGCAGAAAGAACTGGCAAAGAATGCACCACCAAAAACCGAACAGAAGAAGGAAATCAAGACAGAAGCTAAGGAATCATCACCAGCACCAAAGAATGTAGATGAAGCCCTCAAAACAGATGCCAAGGTTAACAAGTTGCTCGACAAGGTTAATGGACAGTCTGATGATGAAGATACTGGATCTAATGATGGTGACAAAGATGGAGACTGGGAAGAAGTTTCCAAATCCGAAGTCAAGGAACTCAGCAAGGAACCAAAGAATGACATTGTTAAAGAGGAACCAAAACCCGAAATTAAGAAGGAAGAGCCCAAGAAGGAAGAGCCAAAGAAGGAAGAGCCAAAGAAAGAAATAAAGAAAGAAGAACCAAAAGTTGAACTTACCAAACCTAAAGAAATGAAGGAGGAAAAGACTGAACTTGCTAAGGAAGTCACCCCTGAACCATCTAGATTAGGGTCTCCATCCAAAGGTGGTGCAGGAGCTCCAACTTTGAAAGCCACTGTAGAAAAATTGGCTACGCTTGTTGTCCAATTAGAAGCTCAAGTAGATAAGTTAACTACCGCAGGACTTGAGAAGGATGAAAGATTGGCTTCGTTGGAGAAGAAGATTGATGACTTATTGACCAAGTGATATACTCAACATAGAACGTTTTATTAAAAATGTACGATTTATTAAATGAACTAACCCTTTACTATCCAACAGTACTCAGTGGATATCATAGAATTTTTTAAAGACGAATGCAATCAAATTTTCACTATTGAAAACCATGTGCAAATTATCAAACATTTCAAATGTTGCCTTTGCTTCGTACTGTAAATTCAACAATTGATCCAACGTAATCACAGTAAACGCACCAGGAACTGTTACCGAACCTCCACTAGTAGCTACTTCAACAATGAATTTACCTGCCTCGTTACAGCTGAACATGAAGTCCAATTTACTGGAGCCGAAGTTGATCCCTCCAAAATCGATTAAGATCTTCTGGTCCATCAATTTCTTGGCTGAGTACTTGTAAGATCCAAATTTGGGCAATCTGTTTCTCTTTCGCAACTCTCTTTGGTAGAAATATTGCTTGCTGAATACAGGAATAATGTTGAAGATCTTCTTGTCCTTTGGCTTTGATTGCAATTCGGACAACATTTTTTCAATGTGATTGTTATAGTCCGCCAATTGTTTGCGAAGGAAGAATTGCTTCTTTACGAGTTTATCGACGGTTTGAACCGAGATCTCCAACTGGGACTTTCTGCCAAATCTTTGCGTGTCTTTGGTCTTAATATCAATGGCAATTTGATTAAGAATTTCCTGATATGAATTCTTCCTTGTGACTTGGCCGGCAGTTTCCAACTGGATAATCAAATTCAATGCCATTTTCTTTAAGTAATGGTAAGATATTTGAGACAAATCACCTAAAGATGTCCGGTAGTATGGGTTCTTTTTCTCGTTATTCCGAGATTGCTGAATCTCCTTCTTTTCAGTGGAAACAATTTCTTTAAAAGTCCTTTCATGTTCTTCTGTAATTCCAGAGATAAGGAGTTCCAAAAGATTGGCTCCCTGTTGAATTCTGATAATATACAACACACATCTCTTTACTTGAGTTAACATAGACTTAGATTTGGAGTCTGCCAACGAGTCTTCCTTGGTCGTAGGGTTGAGGCTCAACGTAACGGTACCGAATTCAGTCAACGTCATATAATCATCTAGCGAATTCAAAGTGTTGTTCAATTTGTTGATATTGATGAAAAGTTGATCATCAGAAGAAGGTGCCATAATGTCAATTCTTTCACTGATGAATTTTTCAATTTTAATCATTGTCGAAATGTTCATGGTCAACGAAGGACGGGTGTGGTTAATAATGTCATTATAATCATTCATTTCGTACTCATTTTCAAGCGAATCAACATCAATTAAACGTGAAATAATGTTTTTTGTGATGTCAGAGGAGCTGGTCAAGAAATCATTTAACGGTTTCAAGAAATTATCGTTGAAAGGACGGAGTGAAAATAATTGAAGTAGCACTCTGGCCAATGATTTCAAATTCTTTCCACACTTATATGAGTTGATAATACTTGGATTGAATGGGTCCTTGATAAGATAACCAAAATTCTCAGGGTATTGGAGAACACTCGAGAGATAATGTTTGATGAAAACAACCCCAGCTACTGCCATATGTTGTTGATCAGGTTTACTTGGAAATTGAATCTTCGACAACTTATAACTATGGAAACACACCAATCTGACATGCATAGGAATTTCTGTGATGTTATCTTGCAAGAGATTAAGGAAATCAGTGGCGATTTCTCTTAAGTTCATCAAGTTCTCAATAAAACGAGCAGAGACTTCTGGATCCTTAATCGCTACTTGAGGTGTAACATTGTTGGCGTCCTTGGAAGTGTGTCCTTCCACCTTCATCTCCTTCTTCGCTATTTCGGAGTATATTTCACATGGATCAGACTCAAAATCGATCTCTTCGTTTTCAATGACATGGCGAATAACTCCCGCAGTCAAGTTCTTCAAATGTTGTCTTTGGAAGGTGTGGTTGTTGAATTGCAAAAAGTACTCGATCCAGTAACACGACTGGGTTTTGGTAATATCACTAATAAGGTGGCAATTATTCTCGATATCATTTCTCATCAATTCAAGAATGAACTTGAGATAGAAATACTCTTCACGAGAATGTTCCTTAACTGAAGTGGCCCTGATTGGGAAAATCAGCAAAACAATTGTCTGGAATTCTTTCAAAATTGGAGCTACTTCCTCAAATTCCGGATTAGAGGGACCTCCAAGACTTTTGTAGAGCCTGACAAAGTATACCGGCTTGGTTTGAAGGAAATAGAACATAGACTGATACAATTCAATTCTTTCCTTGGAGTTCTTGTTGAGCTTATCCATGGTCTTAGCCCCAAAGCTAATTGCAGGACCCTGGGCAGGCTTCTTTTTGTTTTTGATAAACTCTTCGATAGTGATTTTGTTTTTATCGAGCAAACCAAGCTTGATATCCAAGTTGTCAATCGAGCTTTCGAGTTCTTCATTAGTTTTGGAATTTTCAATAATCTTGTCCTTGAGCTCAGATAACTCGATTTCTTCACGGTAGTCGATGTCATTGTCGGTCAAAAGATATGCAAATCTTGAAATTGTAGACAATGATGGGTTCTTCAGACTGAGTAAGGAGTGGTAAGCATTCTGGGTAATTTTGCTCCTGATGATTGCTTGGGCCCTAACGACACGTTCAATGTTATAATGGTAATAAATAATCATTTCACGGTAATTATATCTGATTTTATTTCCCCTTATTGAAGACTGAAGTTGAATAATACTGTCCATCTCTTGGTACAAATCATCGAGCATGAAATCTCTGGTAAACCTGACCAAGATTCCCCGGAATGCAGCCTGGACAGGAATAATACATTTCTTTTCGTAGAATTCCAAGGCGAATTTCTTTCTTTGGATCTCTCTTCTAGTTGTATTACCTCTAATTTTGGCATACAACGAGTTCATTACTTGGTCCTCGTACAAAAGCGTCACCAAGACATTGTTACACAATCTGGATCTAGAAATACCGCCTCTGGCAATACTTTGGAGCTCGTGGACTGCAGCAAGATTGCACTTAATCGAAGCCCGAGCCTTTTGAATTGAGTCACGTATCTTGATCCCACGAAGCACCGATTGGAATTGAACAATAGCGTCATCTCTGGATAAATTAGTCCTAATACAATTATTGGAATTCTTGATGAAGCGTCTCCGACAAATGGCCTGTAATGAAACTACGGACTCCTCGATAGAATTAAGATGTGGTAACACCACCATAGAATATTTCGAAACCTTGTTTCTTCTAATAGTAGACTGTAGGCTGGTGATAACATCTTGTTGTTCTAAGAGTGACAATTTAATATTTTTCATTATTTGTCTCACCTTTCTTCCTCTGCAAACACACTGTAACTGAGATATTTTGGACTCAGACCCACCGAGATCGACAGTACTCCTTGTTTTGGCCAATTTAGACCTCGCCAAAGACTGGAGTGTCACGACCTCATCTTTGTAGAAGAGAATCTCATCTCTATTCTTGTGAATTGTTCTCCTCCTAGAAGCATTTCCTCTAATAATACAGAGCAAGAATGACAATTCATCAGAGAATGATTTGAGCATGATTTTTCTAACGAACATCCTGTATCTGAAGTTGGCCCCACGAGCCAACGATTGAAGCTTAATAATATTGGCAGTATGACTATCAATACCGGAAGGACGAGAAATCTCGCTTTCAATTGGTCTAGAAATTTTGGTTTCGTCGAACCGGTATGAGGTGGTGGATTCATATTCCAGTAATCTAGACAGAGGGGCTTCGTATTGAGTGAAATTGGAAGAATGGGTACTAGTTCCCACATTAGATTTAGAGGAACTAGCATTGAGCTCTACTCTGAACGGATTGATTTCATCAGTTTGAATAGCACTGGACACCAACACTTTTGGATATGAAGGTGGAGGTGACACCTGGCGGTTGGCTTGGATTTCTACCAGTCGGGTTTGTTTTTCTTGTGGTGCTGGAATGGGTTTTGTGGGAGATTCTGTCATTTTATCCATATAAGAATTGTCTTGCTGGCCCGAATTGCCGGTATCGGCACTGGCAAAGTTGGGCAACCCTGAGCCCACCAATGCTCGGTTAGCCTGTCTAATGTCATCCTCGGTGAAATCGAGTTGGTCCACTAAATTTTGAATTCTGGGGTATCCTGCATTCATCTTATTGAGCATGTAACTCATGGCGTGCAAGCAGAACCACACCTTGGGGACATTTTTGGCATCATACAAGTCAGTTAACTCGAACCGGAAAAGGTCCGGCACATTCATGTAGTCCAACAAACTGAAAAACCGGTTAATGTTTTCTGTGTGTCTGAATTGCAATTTCGAATCATTCAAAAATACATTTCTCTTGGAAGGAAGAATGACATTGGCCAATTTGGCAAGATGAATACCATTACGAATGTACGAAATCAATTCCACTGGCTCCTGGAAAATCTGCTCTTGTAAGACTTGCTCCAACCATTCCTTAATGGCTTGGACCCGGCAGAGATATTCATATCCAGGGGAGTCACGCGAAGTGCTATTGCTGGGAGATTGGAGGAACGGCCTCGATCTAGGAGCGGGTGCTGGGGTTTCGAGGGTTTGCTTCAATGGGCTCATGGTGGTGGTTTTAGGAGTCGTGGTGGTAGCAGAGGGAGTAGCGGAGGGAGTGACAGAGGGTTTGGTGGTGGGAGCATCTTTGGGCCGAGTAGGCGACCGGTTGAGAACGTCTCTGTAGTTCTTTTTGGCCCAGCTGGGCAGTTCATCATCATCATTGTCGTTGTTAGGGCCTAACTTGTTCAAGTTTGGCTTATTGTCAAAGATATTGTTGCGAGGATTACTGGCAGGTTTGTCGGTATTAGAATCAGGCTTACCCCGTTTGACAGGAGATGTGTTTCTGCTGCTGGAATTGGATGAACCAGACTTCAGTGGGGTCTTGAACGAGGACACCGTCACCGACGGTGACTCGAACCGGGTCCGCAAAAGGGCGGTCTTCGATGGACTAACACTGGAGGGGGTCACGTTGAGTTGTTTGGCAAGCGCATCCAAATCCTCGTCTTTACCTCGGGAAGGAGTATTGGCCTTGAGGGTGGGCTGAAGAGGCATTCTTGGAGATGTCTCGTCTCCGATGGATTCAAGATACCGGAGAGCCACCTTACGAGGAGACGACATGGGGTGGTAATTTTAATGCGTTATTTGACGTGGCAGAATCGCAGAATTGATATGTTCCACTTGTGGGGTTATGGGTATTGGGAGTACTTCTAGCGTGCGTCGGCCTCGATGCAAGGATATGCAGATGTCAAAATTGGGAGGATGGGTAGTAGGGGTATCGATCTTTCTTGAACACACTGGACAACGTTATAATGATTATCTATGGAGGTCGTTCATGTTTATAGTATCGGGGTGAAATGTAGCCGATTCCGCATTAGGAAAGGTAAATAAATACTCATCGAGGCACAACACTAAGATGCGCCTCACGTGTAGCACGATATACCATCCAAACATGCGAGAAAAGTCACTTTTCCACACCCATACCAAGCATATTGTGGACTCCCAGTCACTACAATTGGTCCACGTATTGGTGTAGTGGGTCTATGGGGGTTTCTTCAGATCTGTTTGTCCCATTTTTTTAGGTATTGGCACGGGTTTGTGCTTTCTCGCGCACACATTATTACATTCTAACCGTTCCCCAAGGTCCTGGTTTGAAACACGGCCATGCTCGGTTTTGAATGCCAGTACCCACAACAGCCCTACGTGGCTACCCCTGAGAAACTTGTAACTCAGCTTCTCAACTTAGCATGCTCCGCAGGTGGGTATGGCAGTTTAATACACATCTACCAACTTGGAATTACCCTTTAGGGTGGTTGGAGGCGACGTACCTACGGCAGAAATAGGCCCAGGAGCGTGTCTTCTATTGCTCCCTAACCTGATTTGGTACGGGTGTATACATGTTTTCAAAATCGTAGTATTATACAGAAAGAGAAGTAAATCTATGAAGCACCGACAGTATGACTGTCCTTTTGCTGTTTTGGGATGCGATCGTTGTGACCCACAGATAGTCTTTTTGGTTCCAAAGCACTGTTAAAGCACCCTCTAAATGGAGCGATTTCAACAGTAAGACGGTGACACAGGCCCCTCTATGGGTTCGTGTGAGTTCTTTAGAATTGAGCGAGTATTGCTAGAATAATGAACCCCTTAAGTTTCTGATTTCTCGCATATGGGGTCTAGCTCTCCTGTCTTCGATAAACCTCTTCAAGAAATCGTATGGTATCGTCATAACGGTCCAACTCGGCCCTTCTCTGGGGAATAGTCTTTTTTAAGTCATTAAGCATCAACACATGTTTTTCGTATTCGCTGGAGATATCCTTCATGTCGGGGATCTCAACATCGACTTCTGGGGACTCTTCAGTCTCCAATCCGTTTAAGATCGAGGAAACTTCGCCATCTGTTTGCTTCACAAGCTCTTCGTAAACACCACGAGCTTTTATCGGCAACTCCCGCCGCAATCGCGTAAGTTCAACTGTTTCTTGCTCTACTTGTAATAACACTTCTCGGAGTCGACTATTGATCGCTAGGTCAAACGGCTCCACCGTCTCTTTACGCTTCAACGAGAGAATTTCCAGCACTCCCCTGTCGTCATTCACATTGTGGCCATCCACCACGAACCCCGTTTTGGCCATTTCAAACGCCCCAAGAAGAAACTCATCTAGAGCGTTGGCCACCTTATTTTTGAGCGGATCGTTGTCAGAGGAGGGCAAATGGAGATCAAGCTTTGCAGTAGTCAGCTGAAGGATCTGGCCATACACATGCCGCAAGTCCTGCTTAGAGAGGGCAATCTTTTCGTAGTCGTTGCCTGCCATGGGATACCACTACAAAGTTGTTTACTAAGTAGCTTTGTACGCGGTACGACATTGGCAGCAGCCACTTTGGAGAAGAGGCACTGCATACAAACAAGTAATGCGACAATGTCTTATTCCCGTGACCCACGCCCACCAGTCAAAACCACCAAGCCCTCAATTCCAGCAGCCAACCATGTCTGAACTCGGTCCCGAATACTACCCAGCGTTCGCCCCATTCCTTGGATTTGCCGGCTGTGCGGCCGCTATCGTCTTCTCGTCGGCCGGTGCCGCTATCGGAACCGCCAAATCTGGCATTGGGATCGCCGGTATTGGTACCTATAAACCAGAGTTGATTATGAAGTCACTCATTCCCGTGGTCATGTCGGGTATCTTGTCGGTCTACGGATTGGTAGTGGCGGTGTTGATCGCCGGTGGCCTTGACCCGGCCAAGGACTACTCGCTTTTCAATGGATTTATGCACTTTGGCTGCGGCATTGCTGTGGGCTTGGCTTGTTTGGCTTCTGGTTATGCCATTGGGATTGTTGGGGACGAAGGTGTCCGCCAATTCATGCACCAACCTCGGTTGTTTGTGGGTATCGTGTTGATTTTGATTTTTGCCGAAGTGTTGGGGTTATACGGCATGATTATTGCGTTGATCTTGAACACAAAGGGCACCAGTTGAGGATCGATGGAGGCAGACTACGTCCAAACAATACTAATTATTTACTTCTGCATTTATCTAGTTATAACCAAAACATAATACATCGTGAAAACTGTCTGTAGACTGTTCAATCAGTTTCCATCTTGTCTCCATTCTTTTCTCCGATCGTCACATCACCATTGTCGTCGATAAATTGCGACGAAAACTCTTCCAAGTACTGCACTGATCTGTCGGAGTCCAAGAACAAGGTGTATGCTCTCTTAATATCCGCAAGATCCACCACATTGCTTCTTCTCTTGAGAGCAATCTGTTGCGATACCGAAATCAAGTTGGAAGCATACCTCAAACTGGTTTCTTGGCCAATCTTGGTCAATAACGCCAACGCATCGGTAGACAACTCGATCTCTTCTTCACTGGCTCTGATAGAAAGAATGGTTCTGATTTCGTCTGGGCTGTACGAACTAGTGTGAATAATAATCGATCTGTCCAACAAGTCCAAGGGTAAACCATGGGGAGACTTGTAATTGGTACCACGGGTCCGGGAGATTCCTCTGTTAGTGGCCATTATCACAATTGGAGCAAAGTCATCTTCCAAAGCTCTATTTATGAACGAGAACCCTTCAATGTCCAACATGTGAACTTCATCGATAAACAAAACACCAGGAATAATCTCGGCCTTACCTTCTTCCTTCCACTCGGCCACCTTGGTGTTAATCTGGTCACGGACCTCGGATCTGATCTCACCGGTGTCTCCGGAAAACAAAGCCAAGAACCCTTGTTGTCTAGAATTTATCACATCTATTTCGTGCAACGACACAGTGTGGACAGTTTCCTTTCTTTTTTGTAATTCACCCTCTGGACATTGCACGAATTTGGTCTCTGGACCCATGGCATCGTAATCTCTGGCTCTGGTGAACGATTTACCCAACTTACTAATCTTTCCTGATGCTTTATCAATAGAAATGACATCTCCAGCCAACACTTTTTCCTTGGTCAAGCCTTCGATCATCTTGTTACCCAACTCGTAAATAGTCTCCATATCAGTGGTTTTAATGGTCAACTTACCTTGCTTGTGGCCACCGGTGATCGATCTGTCAATTTGAATTTCTACAACCTCACCTTCAATAATTTCGGTTTCTTCTTTAATTCTGATACCAATGGACTTTCTGAACACTTGAGTCAATGCTTCAGTCTTGGACAACTCTAAGGAAAAGATTTCTGACCCAGCAATGGCGGTGAATGGCACTTCTTCACCCAAACTTTGTGACAACCCCATAGCGATGGCGGTTTTTCCGGTAGATGGAGGACCTGCGACCAAAACCGCTCTTCCGGCAATCTTTCCGGCTTGGATCATCTTCAAAATCACACCCGCAGCCTTTCTGGCCCTGATTTGGCCTACCATTCCTTGGGCAGACTCTTTTGGTTGAAGATTTTCATCGAGTCCCAAGCCCGAAATGTGGGAGTGGGCGGCAATCAACGATAATCCGGTCAAGTCTTTAGACTCCACTTTTGTGTTGATGGAGGTCTGCATGTTAGTGCTGTTTTGTTTCGATATCACGGGGCTACTTACCATTTTGGTGATGAAGTAGAGCTTGTTCTGTTGTTGATGAGAAAGATGGCAAGTGCGACATGCGACATGCGACATTCGGGTCCACCACCCCAATCTGATACAGCCAACCATCAAAACTTCTGTTCCACATGAATCCAGATATTCGATGGTGTAGCTTAGCTGGTGCAAAATAAAGTACTTATGTTTGATGTTTCCTAAGTATTATTACCACTTTGGCGAATTTTAGGAATTTTATTAACTTTTTGAAAGAAAGCTGCAGGTTACAGAAGTACGAACACCTTCATGGGTTTCCTAATACTATACTACATATGATGTACGTGTTTCTACAGTCCGATTTCAAGTTCTAGTAATAAATTATAGTTGACAAAAATCTATTATAATTTAGAGTTCGTCAATAAAGAGCCTTCAACCTCATACATGTTATCAAACTGCTTCTTGAAGAACTTGGCAGCGATAGGTCTCTTAAGCTTGACGGTGGGAGTGACCACATTTCTTTCAAGGGTCAATGGTTCCACTTCAATGTAGATGTTGTGTAACTTTTCAAACCCTTGTAATTTTGAGGCCACGGCCTCATTCAATTGCAACAACAATGCCTTCTTCATTTCTGGTTTGTTGATTTCCTTCAACATCGACTCGGTGTTATCCGTGATATCCTTTGGCACTTTTCTGGCCTGCAAAAATTTCGCAGCCAAATTGACATCAACACCAAGCACACCTACCAAGAAACTCTTGTTGGAGTCTCCGTGAACATAACATTGAGAGAGAATGGGGCTTCCCGACAAATAGGTATTTTCGATCTTCTCGGGGGTGACATACTCACCTTGACTCAACTTGAAGAAATTCTTGACTCTATCGATAATCTTGATTTGGCCGGTGGATGCGACAATTTGTGCCACATCTCCAGTATAGAACCACCCGTCTGCATCCAAGGACTTCTTGGTCTCTTCTTCATTTTTGAAGTAACCGGTGAACACCTGGGGTCCTCTCAACATGAGTTCACCCCGGGGCCCACCTTCATCATTCAAATGGTACCCCATTTCAGGGATTTCTCTCACCTTTATCTCACAAGCTAAACAGGGGGCACCACAAGTACCGGGAGAAGCTTCAAATGGACTACTAAGAGACATTCCCGCAAAGCATTCGGTCAACCCGTACCCTTGGGAAAATCCGATGTTCAATGCCGACTTCAAAAACGAAATGGTTGAGTTGCTGATAGGGGCGGAGCCAGTAATCAAGAAATTACAGTTGTCAAGACCCAAAGCAGCTCTTAACTTGGGGAAAATAAACTTGTCGTAGAAAAAGTGCTCACCCTTATCATCATCGTCCCGCAGCTGAAGTTCACGCTTGGACTCAATAACTCGGGAGAAAACAGACCTGGCTACTGCAGAATGGGAATTGACGGTAGCAGCCTTGAGAGCAGACTCGAATTTTGTGTAAATTCTGGGCACGTTACTGAGGACATTTGGCTTGAAAAACTTCAAATCTTCCACCAAAGTCAACGGAGTTCCACCGAGACGGGGAAATGCGATGTTGATACCATAGGACATCCCGGAAAGGGTCATCTGCCGCTCGTAGATATGGGCCAAAGGCAAGAAACAGAACCCTTTGTCGTTGACAGCACCTCCAATGAAAAGCACCAACGTGAGTCCCGCAACTGCCGCTCTATGGGGCAACATAACCCCCTTGGGATTGGAGCCGGTGGTTCCAGAAGTGAAACTGATGGTGTATAACGTTTCTGGAGTGGGAGGGTACTCGATTCTAGGGAAAACCTCTCCAATCTTGATGATCTGATCCAAGGTCACCAACACCACGTTGACGTCGCGGGCCCGCTGCACTAAGTAGGCCTCACTCTCCAACAAGGGATCAAACGAGACCAACATGATCAAACTGCCCAAAGTGTCGGGGTTGTTCTTTTTCAATTCAAGAATGTCGGTGATATGGTTCTTGGAAAGCGCCATCACCGGTGACTCTGTCAGACTCAAGATATACTCGGAGGTCAGGGCACCCAAAGTGTCATACAACGCAGTGTTGGTGATGGAGTTGGCCAGGGTCATCAAGTCGGTCAACACCCACTCGTATCTGTTGGCGGAGTAGATGGTCATGACGAAGGAATAGTTGGAAGGAGTATAGCTGGTGTACTCTGCCGCATGACGGTCGATTTTGGCATGACTTTCGTACTTGGCAGAGTTCTTGAATGGATTGGTCTCGAGCATATGGAACAATCCCGAGCCGTAGCTCTTGGTCATTTTCTCCACCTCGCCATATGTCAACTCCACCAGGTTCAGGGTGGTGGTATTAGACACATAATCGTGTTCTCTAAAGGTAAAAATTGGCTTGTCAGCAAAGTATTTTGCGGCGTTGGCAAACACTTGGGGTACCGTCGGGAGATGGGGAAAAATTCCCTGTTTGACATGAGTAGGACTAACGGCGTTCCGGTAGATGGCAGAGAAGCCGTCGACCTGCGATCCAGGAACAGGCACCGCTCTGTCACATACTTTACTGGACACAGGGAAATGGTCCTGTAACACTTTGGGGAACAGCAAGTGTTGGACCTCGTCATTAAAGTAGTAGGGCGACAGTTGAGGGGCAATATACTTGCCGGTGGGAGGAGCGATAACGGACATTGTGCTAGGGCAGTGGGTACAAGCTCGATCCAGCCAGTGATTCTAGACTATGCCTATGGGGACTGCTAAATGGTGGGTGAATCCTAGGCGAGCTGTTGTCGGATCTTTATATGTACTACCCCACGTAATCGGCCGTCGGCACTTCGGGCATTTTCCGGGGGTGGGGTCCGCAGCTGCAGGTGTCCGCATTTGCTCTGCCTCCAGAATACATGAAGACAATAGTGGTGATCCGACGTGGATCAGATGGTTTACTGGTATCCTTCTCCTTGCTCTAGTCAGTATAGAGGGGCCCACGAGCGTCCAGTGTCCCCCCTCTTGAGCCCGGCCCTCTTCCGTTTCTAGGTGGATTCTCAACCGACTTCCCATCCCGTGCCGGTTGATCGGGTACGTCCGCGGCCATGCGGGGCATACCACTGTGCAGATCGCGCGTAGCAAATTAGGACAATAGCTAAGTATTGGATTTAGCTAGTCGTTGATACGTTGCAACGAGAGCCTAATACTCAAAGGCCATTGGCGAAATAACCGTGGCAAATTATCCCAGAACAGTATAGTCCGCTGTGTACCTGTTAACACATCCGAACTCTACCAAATGGATCAATAAATATATTATATTGTATTACTAAAGATAGTCGTTCGAGCAATCCAGCAGCTCTGAAAACTACATAAAACACGTACACGTTCTCTCTCTAGGCTATGCCTTCCCCATAAACTTGTTCAATTTGGTTAACACGTCAAATTTGCCCATCATCAACTCCACTATCTCCAACTTGGAGCGGTCGGACTGTTGTTTGGCATATTCCTCCAACTCGAAATCGTTTCTCAACTTGACCGACCGGTGCATGGTTTCGCCTTCATCACCAAACGCTTTGACCATTCCCGTCCAGTTCCAATTAGGCGCAATATCATTGTAGGATCTATCGGGACCCTTGATGGCTCTTTCAATAGTATAACCGTCGTTGTTCATAATGAAGATTTGGGGCTTCACCTTCAATTCCTTCTTGTATCTTACAAACGCCGATAATTCCTGGATGACCATCTGGGCCGAACCGTCACCTTCAAAAACGAGGATTCGGCGATGAGTCTGCTCCATATCGTTAATGGCAAATGCCACTCCCACAGATGCGGGTAAAGTATGTCCAATGGATGCGTAAAAGGCTTGTGAGATGAGCTCACACCCACTAGGCAATTTGAGATCAATGGCGCCAAAGAAAAACGCACAGATGTCAAACATGATAATGTCACCTGGTTGAAGATAATCGTTAACGAAATCGAAAAGTTTGTTCTGTTGAAGGTAATTTTGACTCTTGAATGTTGCTGCAACTGTTGGTTCGTATTTGTAAGTGACATTAACAGGGAGTGGCTGGTGACGGTACTGGGCACTATCAAAGTCTTCCATTAACTTGTTGAGAAGGTCGTCAAGACTAAAGAGCCTTTCTCCTTGCTCGGTTTTGATGTGGTAGTATTTTCCGCCCATCAAAATGTAGTCATGATTAATTTCCACGTAGTTCTCGATCTTGGAAAGATCGCTCGAGTACATGGCGGTGTTTGTTTCCACATTGATATGACCAAAAATAATCAATGTGTCGGTACGATTTTCGAGCAAGTTAGCCACTTCGGGAGAGGATGAAACTTTGCCGTAATATGAGCCAATAAAATTAGGGAGAGATTCATCGAGGTTTCGTGCCATATTTGTGTTGAAAAGCTTGACGAATTTTTGGTCTGGATCAATCTGGTGAACGAACTTCTGCACCTTAGTCTGCAAATTGAATCTGGTAACAAGTAAATCTGACATTATTGAGGGGGACGAGGAGTTGTACAACGTGCGAAGAAGTTTACCGGAGACTTCTTCCAACAACTTCGATTTTTCTCCCTCCACAGTGGAGTGAATGTCAAAACGCTGGAACAACCGATCGCTCTTGACTTTCATGTCGGGCATATCAGAAGGAACAAACAAGTAGCCTGGCCTTGACGACTGGATGATGACTCTAATGACCCGATCGATCTGATCCAACGCATAATCATCGTTTGTCATCAAGGTTTCTTGGATTTCACTCACATGAGAGCTGATTTCCCGGTACACATCGTGGTTTGGAGGTAATAACTGGTTCTTGTTCTGGACCAAGTGGTGGATGTTTTTGACGGGATTGGTGGGATCAGCAGCGTAGGCTCTCTGGTGGGTGGCCGAAACTCCTACCACATGTAGAACAGGCACGAATTCACTGAACGAAGACGCTATTCCGTTGATAGCCGAGAGCTCCCCCACACCGAAGGTGGTGAACAACACCGCCAAACCACCAATAGCACGGGCATAGCCGTTGGATGCGTAGGCGGCGTTCAACTCGTTACAGAGCCCGACAAACTTGATGCCTCGCTGATTGACAGCATCAGTATACAAATACTCGAGTAAATTAAGACTGTAGTCACCCGCAACTCCAAATATGGATCTTAATTTGGGATTGGCTTGGGCGATCCGGAGAAACAAGTATTCACCTAGCGGGATCTCCTTAGGGATATTCAATGGGGGAACGGGGTCTGCGGTCATGGCGGAGGCAACGGAAGCACTTGGAAGAACTCAGGGAGGTGGGATCAAACAGATCAATTGCTGCAATGTAATTATTGGGATGGGGCCCTACTATATATACGCCGAGCCTGGGCTGCAAACATTGCCCGCCACGGCGACAGGTGAGGGAATCAGTTCCGGTAAGGATGTCGTTGTTACGGGTCAACTTCGTAAGGTGGAAGTTCGGTAAAACTTAGCCAATTGACTCGAGGTTGGTTGGGAGAAATGAAATTCATCCGTACCACAGACGCCGTATTGGGAACGGTCTAATGCCTCCAGATCTTGGCTGTGGTGATTTGGTGCCGCACAGCGTTCTGTGGTGCTCGGCGCAGGACCCTGATGAAAAGTTTTGACAGGTGGGTGCTTTTTTTAGAATAATCCACAGGCTGGTGGTTGTCCGAAAGGAGGTTACCACCGACCTCGTATTCTTCCTGGACTAGGGCGTTGCCGTAGCAGCACCCCTGGTGGTCCAATATTGACACTCCAAAATTAACCTTGCTGTTGTGGTGCCGAGAATATCCGCACGAGACCCGAACCCCGAGTATCCGCCTGAAGTTCTCCCAGGGAGAACAAAAATGTGAAAAATTACCCCTGGTGCCGATCCATGGCTTATTCAACATACGGTCGAGCGGTAGGGCACCACCGCGGCCGTACGGCCCCATTCGAGACACCCGTGCACCGTTCACCGAGCGCCAAGGAAGAGCCCGTCCTCCCCGCCGGATACATGATGGACTTGCGTATGGACCTGGCGGCGCTCGCAACTGCCAGTGCTTGGAAGTAATCATAGCGAGCCGTGATGGTGGTATACGAGATGCAATTCCTAGGCGAACAGAGGATCTCAGGTGAGCAGAACGTCCCCACGCTAACAATCGCCTCGAAAATATGAATTAGCGTCCTTGCACCCACCAACCACCGCCATCCAATAAATTCAATGGTGCGGTCCCGAACGGCCGTCGTCCGGATCCACTTCATTTCCCCTGGCGTTCTTTGTTGATGTGCAATCGGCACAATACGCAGGTGCGTTGGTGGTATGCTGTAAGGGGAACATATAACAATTCCATAAAATGCGGACACCTGTGATGCTGACTGGTTCCGGCTCTTCGCAACCTTCTTCGTTGTTACCTCCTTGCCATGATCCATTGTGTCGTGTGCCCAAAGGAAAATTTGTTTCAGTAGCTGGTTCCTATGCCAGGAACAGCTGTCGGTGTCGACCTCGTCCCGATTAGCGACGTACGTTTTTTGGGTGGTTTAAGACCCCGCAGCTCTAAAACTCGTCTATTTCTATGGTAGGAGCACTGGTGCATGTAGAAGCTCCAATTCAATAAGTGTAATATTAATCCGAACTGCAAGGTAACCACGTTCAAGTTCCACTCTATTGGCAAAAAATGTCCGAGCCTCTCCATTAGGGGTTGGTTTGGTGCATTAAGAACTTTCGGGGGTTCCATGACTCTCATTGATTCTTCAAAAATCATTGGGCTGAAATTTATGCCAAGGCATGCTGTACGCCAGCAGTGGTCTCGGCTGGAGTTGTACGGGTGAAATGGGGGTTTGGGGTGTTTGTGGGCCAATCAAAATCATCAACCTCAACAATCTGATCTTCGATACTCCCAACAACTAGCTCACGGCAGTTTTCTATCACCATGGTGTTGTTTCCTACCGATTCCACCCACACTCGGCTCCGATTCACATTGTGCAACCGCAATTGATGGCACCGTATAATCAAGTCACAATTTTCGAGATCGTGCACAAAGATTGGACCCTCTACTTCCAATTTAAACGTACTGTCCTTCCCTCCTTTTAAGTGCAATGACGAAGGCACTGGTTCCGATGTGCTAACCACACTCTGGGTCACATCTTTGACCAAAACATGACTTCCAGAGCCCTCTATCACCTTCCGACAAGCCTTAATATGCTCGAATACCCGCGAGGTATCCTCTAATTCCACCAATGGTCTATCCGGAATCACGGGTCGGGCATTTTGGGGTGCAACAGGCGCTCCAACAAACTTAAATTCTCTGTTGTCGAGCTGGGCCGCCTGGTGTTGCACAAACTTGAACAATGTATCCACAATCTCTCCAATACGCTTCTTTTCGTAGGCAGAAACGCCCTGGAGCTGTGATTCCACGAAGTTGTCAAGGTCTATGACGCTTGTTTTTGCCGCCAGAACATCCTCCTGAGTGGTGGAATTGAGGATCCGGGAGTGAATTTCTGAATGTTAGTCACACCAATGAATAGTTACTATTAGGGCTATACATACCTTTGGCCCGGGTGGTGAATTCGTTGGATGAATCCATGATGGGATGATAAGATAAATACAATCTCGCGTAGTAGGGCTGATCACGCCAGAGGTCATGTGATGGATAGGGATAGTTGATGCTGGGGTTCTAGGTGAAAATGAAACAAAGATTGGTGGTTAAATACTATAGCCTGATGAACAGGGCCAACCTGCAGACTGTATCTGGCTTCTTTGTAGTTATAGTAATTTACATATTTGACCCCACCAACCAGCAACGAATAACCAGTCTTACCAAACTGAATCAGCAATAATAATTCGTTGTGGCCAATGTTACAGCTTCAATTAGTGAGCTGGCCCTACACAGTACTTTCCAAAAAATTATCTATTCATACACAATGGAAGATGCCTAAACAGCAGGCCTTGAAATTCTTGTCCTTCCCACCAATTGGTCGGCAATATCTCTGGTCTTGGACCAATGGATGGTCTTAGGCATTCTCTTGCCCAATTCGGTCTCAAAATCGTATAATTTTCTGATGGAAGTGAATTTGATATGAGAGGATTTTACACCCAACACCGCAGCAGTGGCCTGGAGCTTTCTAGAGTCACTAGCAAAATCAGTGGAATATTTGTGTTCGAACAAAAAGTCCGAGTTGTCCTCCACAAACTGCACCGCCTTCACAGCAAACCTGGCAGCCCTAGTTCTGTCAATAGGAGAGGGCAACCCACCTTGTTGCACATGTCCTGGAATAGCAGTCTTGGTGTCGAATTCATTACCACCTTCGAACTTTATGATATCAGCCAATACTTGTGTAGTCAACACCTTGGATGCATTAGTACTCTTGATAATTAATTTACCAGATTTACCTTCACCTCTTTCAGTAGCAAAAGATTCCTTTAACGACCGTATATCCAATTCCAACTGATCCAAAGCAATGCCCTCTTCGGGCACGTATGACGCTTGTGCTCCACTGACCAACGCAGCCCCAGTGGCAATGTAACCAGAGTTTCCTCCCTGAACTTCTATCACAAAAGCACGGTCTCTGGTTGAAGATGCAGATTGTTTGACAACGTCACAGTATTCCATCAACGAATTCAAACAAGTGTCGGAACCCAACGAATATTCAGTACCAGGAACGTTGTTAGAAATGGTAGCAGGAATCAACACCATGGGGATTCTGAATGCAGGATACATTGGTCTCGCCTTCTCCAATTGTTCTAACGACACAAATGCTTCAAAGCCACCCACAATAATCAAACCGTCGAATTGGTATTTCTCAAAGTAGTAGGCGACCATGCCAATATCGGTTTCCTCTGGGGTTTGTCTGTTTGTACCAATTTCAGAACCACCAATGGAGTTCCAGCCTTCAATTTCAAGCCAGTCAATCAGTCTTACCGATTCGTGTCTGGCTAAACCAGCAAACCCGTTATGAATGGCATATGGAACGTGGCCCCTGGACATACAGTAGGTGGCCATGGCATACACCGCACTGTTCATACCACCAGCGGGAGCACCGACGTTAATGATGGCAATTCTTTTTCTTTTTTCAAGTGGCAATGATGGCTCGTTGTGGTTGGCTGAGTTCATGGCCATATAGTTGGACAAGTGTTCACAAAATTCATGGTCTCTTAAGCTCATGGCTTTATCAAACTCCTTGTTTTCAATGGCTGCGGCCACGGACTTGGTGATTCTCACCGCTTCGACCAATGGCTTTCTGACCAATTTATTTTCATCAATGGCAATCAATGGGGAAGGAGTGTCAGGAGTCCCGTCTAAAACGGCTTTGACTGCTTCCACACCTTGCATAGTAGCCAAGAATCTGTCATAGGCGACGGCAGAACCACCTCTTTGCACATGACCCAAAGTGGTGACTCTAGTGTCCAAGCCCAACTTTTCCACCAACACGTCCTTGACATCCTTGGCGGAAATAGGATCCAATTCCGAGGTGATGGCACCTTCCGCCACAATGACAATACTCTTTCTCTTCCCCTTGGATCTGTGTTTGGAAATAATGTCGCACATTTGCTGTTGCCAGTCCTTACTAGAGGAAGGCTTTTCAGGAATCAAAATGTAGTCGGCACTGGTGGCGATACCGGCCATAAGAGCCAACCACCCACAGTGTCTTCCCATGACCTCGACCACAAATGCTCTGGAATGCGAGTTAGCAGTGGCATCGATGTAGTCAATGGCTGTACAGATTCTGTCCAAGGACGAATATGCCCCGATAGTGGCATCGGTGGTGGCCATGTCGTTATCAATCGACCCCACAGTACCGCAAATGTTCAAGTGTCTGTGTTTCTGGAACTGTTCGTCGGTGATGGCTCCCATGCTCTTCAATTCCTCGATTAACGAGGGCCATTCGGACCTGAACAAGTCAGCCCCGGTCAAAGAACCGTCACCTCCACATACAATCAAAGCGTCAATACCAGCCTCAATTAAATGCTTGCACCCTTTCAATCTTCCAGCCCTCTCTCTGAACTCCATACATCTGGCAGTTCCGATTTTGGTTCCTCCTTCAGAAAGGAACCCCTTAACGTCATGCCAGCTCATTTGCTTGATGTACTCTGGGCCACCTCTGACCAAACCTTCGTAGCCCTCCATCACAGCAAACGCTTTGCAGCCTCTAAAGATAGCAGCCCGGACCACCGCCCGTACATTAGCATTCATACCGGGAGCATCACCCCCAGAAGTCATCACAGCAATGTTACGCTTGGGCCGGACGCCCTCGTCACCTCGGGACATCTCGGATACCGACGCCGAGAGGGCATACGATTCGATGCCTGTGGCTTCAAACTTTTCCAACGGAGGCACCACAGTCAACGCATTGGCATTGGCAGTGAAACCGACCACGTTGCCCAAGGGGTCAATGGTGTAGGCTTCGCTGGGGTACAATTCGTTGGGATTGATCTGGACGGGCAATTTGGAGAGCTGTAACGTGCTGATTAACCGGTTCAAGTTGGCGACCCGGAACACCACTGATGGCTCCAACGTTCTCCAATCGTCGAAGTTGAGTTTTTGGGTGAGGTTGTCAATTTTGGCTTCAATGTCGGCCTCGGATATTCCGGAACCCAAAACCACCTCCACTGTCACTCTCTGGTCCCTATTGGAAAGGAACACCGCTGTGTTGGTTTCGGAGTGGATCGAGAGTCCGATGACGTTGGAATAGAACCCAAGGGTGTCTTGTAGAAGGCGCTTTGTCGACGCCTGGAGCGTGACGCTGGCCGTTCCGTTGATAATAGGAAAGGACATCACGCAGGATAAGCTAGTGGCTAATTGTAATTGTATCTCCTGGGGTACCAAGGGTGGATTGCGGCTAGATGTGTGCTTAAGTATGGGCACGGAGCCGTCATTCCACGTCACCTGACCCGGACGAGATTGGTGCGGGACTACGTCATGGGGTGATGGAACCCGCTTGAGTGGGCCTGCAGACAGCCGGGCCATGGTGACCCCGAGGTGAAGAGATCGGGTGGTGTTCCACCAGGTGGTTTCGGAGTTTCCGAACTGGCGGTGCCCCGGTTGAAAATCGGCACTTTCGGGGCCCTGGCAGATTGAAAATATTTTAATTTACATTTTATCAGTTTCATTATTTATATTATTAGCTGTTGCTCTATATGAAAGTTTATTAGACAATTCTGATTACCAAGTTTTGTTGGTTTGATATTTAGATTTACGATTATGATCTCTCATTGTAGGACTACAACCACTTCGTTTTTGCGAGTGTTATTCTGTTCTGAGACTAGTAATTTGGACTGGTCCTTTCGCCCAGTGAGCCCACCAACAAAACCGGGTAATGATCAAATTGATCTGCAGATCGTAATAGACAACTCGTTTGTTTAGCATGTGATGCCACGGTGATGTAGATGGATGCAAAAATCTGACTCAGTGCCATAATAAGGAAAATTGGTATAGGTTTGATCCGAGTGGTGCCGGGTCTATCTCAACTGCACTATGACATGAAATAGCATAGGTAAACCATACAAAACCGCACATGCTAATGATGTTGGCAAGATGCTAATTCTGGTGGTAAAATTGAAACCAATACTCTTCAATCTAAAGCCGTACCTATTCCTATTAAAATAGGAACGAAGGAATCCCCTCCACTGGTACTGTTTTAGGTATCAAAGCTAATATATTTGCTCTTCCTTCTATATGGGGCCACTTTAGTTAGACTTAGATCTGATAAATTAATCAATATGTATTGAGTTATCTTCTTACCTTGTTTCTTTACTTGAGCTATAGTGGAACAATGAACAAACATTATTGGCAGTAACAATTTGATATTTCAGTGTAATGTGTTGGTTGTACTCGATTCCATGGCATATTATACCATGGACGAATATTTAATCCCTTATTAAACAATTTTTTTATTGAGTGGTGTTCAGTTGAAGCGCTGCCATTCAATTCCCGTACAACTGTGGGCATTCCAAATGGTCATTTACTTGGGCTGCTTCAATTGCTGTGGTGGATAAATATCAAGCTGGCCGGGCCAGTGACAGAGCCAATCATACTAACGTACAATGTCACCCCAACGGTATTTACCCACTAAAATAGCTCCAGTCATTCCAGATCGATTTCAGATCGATTTTCTGGGTTAGTGGGCTGGTATTAATTTTTTGCAACTTAATAATCGTGAAGCGAAGTGGACTTTGGCTTGATCAGTGGTGCTATTGTCGAATCTGCGCTTCCATATTTGAGTGACATGCGGAAGTGCTACACAAGATGGGAATCGCCTAAACCACCAAACCCCTTGAACCCGTAGAGGTGCCCTAACACCACACTGGAGAGAGCCTATGGCCTGTGGTTAGGACCGTCGAGGTGCTGTTGGGTCACGTGCGCAACTTGGCCGGTCTCCGCTCTAAAAATTTTCACCCTCCTATGGTCGACACTAACACCATGTCCCAACCAGCCCCAGCCCTGTCGCCCGTTCCGTTGGGCGACTTGTCCAAATTGAACATCCCTTCGCTCCCGCAGGTTACGCCCGAGCCCCCCAAGCCCCACGGCTTGTGGTCGTCCAACCCCGTGTTCTCATACTTAAACGACGCCTACACCACCATTGGCGAACACCGTAAGTCGCTTGGTTTGGTCAACCCCGGTACCGTGGAAAACTTGAACAAAGAGGTCAGCAGAGACGTGTTCTTGAACCAGTACTTTTTCACCGGATTGCGGGCCGATTTGAACAAGGTGTTTTCGTTTGCTCCCGTATTCCAGACCTCCCACACCTTGAGCATTGGATCCAATGTGTTGCCAGCTTATGCGTTCTCCGCTGTGTATGCCAGTGACGATTACATGCTCCAGGCCAACATGGATAACGACATGTCTTTCAGTGGCCGTGTCAATTACGGATGGGACAAGCACAACATCTCCAAGTTGACCTTGCAATTGGCCAACGCCCAACCTTCAATGGTCCAGTTGGAACAAGACTACCAAGGGTCCGATTTCTCCATCAACCTTAAGGCGTTGAACCCATCGTTCCTCCAGGGAGGATTCACCGGTGTGGCCGTGGGTTCTTTATTGCAATCGTTGACCCCAGGGTTCGCAGTCGGTTTGGAGACCATGTACTCCAGACAGGCCATGGTGGCCCCACCTGATGCTGCCGTCAACTACTTTGCCCGTTACAGCGCCGGCAACTGGATCGCTTCCGCCCAATTACAGGCCCAAGGCGCTTTGGTGGCGTCGTTCTGGAGAAGAGTCACCGACAAGGTGGAGGCTGGTATCGAAACCCAAATTGCTGCCTCGGTCAAGCCTCTCGCCGACCCCTTGATGGCGGCTCCTATCGGCTACGAGTCGGTCGTGGAAGGTTTGACCACCATCGGTGCCAAGTACGAGTACCGCTCGGCCGTGTTTAGAGGCCAAGTTGACTCCGCAGGTAAGGTGCTGGCCTTCATTGAAAAGAGAGTGTTACCCACCATCTCGTTGTTGTTTTCGGGAGAAATTGACCACTTGAAGAACTCTTCACGTCTCGGGTTGGGATTGCAAGTGGAATCTGCCGGTAACGAGCAGGTGATGTTGATGCAACAGGGATTGGTTGACCAGAACGGTAACCCAGTTCCAGGGGCCCCTCAACTTTAACGGTGATGTCTAATGTCCCCCGACGATAATCATGGTATAGATCCAGTGTATATAGTGGTGAGAGGAGAGTGTTTCCAACGAGTGTGGTAAGTGGGATGGTACCCGCCTACCGGCGGTGCTGGCCTACACATTGCCTACTTTTCATAACAGTTATCGTTTATGTATAACTTGCAATAAATAACAGAATCTGACGATTCGATGTAATAAATAGGGCGGTAGCGCCGTTGTGGAGGACGTTCTACCAGCCAAATAGCCGTGAGGTGAAGCTCTTGGACCCGTTGGCACCGTGGGGGCCGGTTGGCCGTGGCTTGCCCCGTGACACGATCTTGTACACCTCTGTTGAGTCCAACTTCATCTCCATGTTGTTGCGGGGCTCGGTGCGGCCTCGTGGTTGCCCGAAATCACTCCTGGTGTGGGCCGGAATCGTTTTTAATCGCTGGGGATGTCCTTTGGCTGATCGGGTGTCATCTTCAGTGTACTGGCTCAAGTTGCGCAGGGTGATGGACCGGTAGATGTTGTTGTAGGTACTGTGCAAATCGGGCTTATTACTGGAGGCCATACTGTGGATACTGTAGTTGGAGCGGGCACTGGCCAAGCGGGCCTTTTCCACCGTGGGCTCCATCCAGTTCGATTCTGAGACATACAACTCACTCCGTGACGACCGTCGTGATCTTGAGTGGTTATGGGTCTTGTTGTATTCGCTAAGTGAGGTGCTGGGGAACCCATCCTCACGGTACGAGGGCCTGGCTTCATCACGAGTGTAATGCAAAGATTTGGCCAGGAACTGGGGCATGGAGATAACCGAGTGCTGTCTTGAAGGGGGCCGTGTGGGCTGCCTCGAAGGCTGGTTCGATTTGATGTAGCTGATGTTTTCTTCGTACTCGTCCAAGAGCGAGTCCATAGACGATTCAGACTTTTCGTCGTATTTGAGCTTGCGGTCGTTGTACACGGGCCCAAACTTGCTGTGACCCATCGCCCCGGCTGACTTTATTTGCGGGTCGTTGTGTCTATTGGGCCGTGGCTGATGGAGATGGTGCTCGGCCAGCTTTTTGTGGGGTTTGGAATGGAGATCGAGACATGCCATGGAGGTGGAAATTGATTGGTTCGATACCTTTTTGTTGAGACTCCACTGGCTGTTCCCGAGGGTATCTTTTGAAAGTGAGGGAAATTGTTCGGGGGCTCCGTTGTGAAGGTACGAGTGATGGTGGTGGAGATGTGGAGGAGAAATTGGGGCTGACGGCGGAGAGTCTGGGATTTCTCCAGCGATCACAGGAAACTGGAACCCCGAATTTATGGCCGTACCACCGTTGGACTCGGTCTCGTCAATAATACTCAATGATTTCAATTCCGTGGGTTGCTCGTTGATGGTAGAAGTTATATGGGCGACCGTTTCGTTGCCAGCAAGCGACAATTCAGGTAAAAGACCTTCTGGAACATCATTTTCCAAGGGTTTAGGGGAGGCCTTTGTGGGAGGAGTCCCGAAAAAGAGATTTCTATACTTGACCACCCGTTCCAAGGTATTTTCCAACACTTGGATGACATTTGGCTCGTCGGCGTCAATGAAAATTTTCCAATATCTCTCGGGATTCACCAACGGGAGGATAAACTGGTTGAAGTTGATGCGTAGTATCTTTAGTTTGGGTAATAAAGGGTATATGAATGAAGGTCCACATGATAAATAAGTGACGTCGCCGTTGTGTAATTGGAAAATCTCGAACTCTCCATGTCCCAAAAGCCTGCCAGAGGAGCTAGGATGCGATTTTTCCGCCGTCAACTGCTCCTCGTACACAAAGATTTTGGATGATTTGTACTTGAAGAGAGTCACTCGATCATCAAGGTTCATTTTCTCAGCGAACATTTGGGCTTCTTCTTCGACCGTATGGGTTTTGCTCTTTAGATTCTCTTTGATCTCATTAATATACGACCCGTTATTGATATTCTCGTCGCTTTTCTTGTACCTCATGATTGCCTGTTTCCTGGGACTCATGGGTACAGTGGACGCCAGCGAAAGTTCTGTATGGACGTTTACCATCGCTGGCACACTTTTGGAGACAGGTCGTACGGTGTAGGGAGGTAATGCAGAAGGTACCACACCGCTGTTTTGGCCCATAGGGACCTGGTGAGTTGGTTTCAGGGGTCTCTGTTCGTAGTTCTGTTCGAGTGTCTGTTCGTGTTTAAGCTCGGGATTTAAGGTGCCATTTGGGGCTGTCAGGGTACCATTGGTCTGTATGAGAGGAACTGTATCCGTAGACTTGGGTTTGGGCTTGCGAGGTCGTCTCTTCTTCTTCTTTGCGCCTTGATTTGCTGGCCGGGGCTTTTCTGCTTTGTCGTTGGCGGTATCTAGTCGCTTGTGACTATTGGCCACAGGCGCCTCGTGGGGACGCGAGGACTGACTTATGTGTAGAATGGCAGGGTCTGATTGTATAGCTCCAAGGTGAAGACGGCCGGGCCCGTCTAGATCAGGCTTGGGGTCTGCCATTACGGTATTGGTGTTGTTGAAGGGTTCTGTTTCTGCGGGGGAATTAAAATGCGGGTGAAGGGAGCGGGCTCTACCGAGAGCCCACCGCGAGATTATCACAGATAGCTAGCGGCGGGAAATGGCGGTAGTGAATGGGGCCAGTTATTTTGGGCCATTGGCAGCACCCCAAGGTGCTGAGAATCAATAGGTCGTCCATAGCGTTAGTCAAGCTGTGATTTGTCGAATCTGTGGCCATGGTGGTTTCCCTATGGCCAAATATGGCCTCATTTAGGACGGCGACATTCTCGGTTGCCTCGGCATGGCTAGGGCCAAGCTCACTAATTCTCGCTGGAGCATGGTTCCCCTGCAAGGATGCTGTCGTAGGTCGTAGGTCTGGACAGTAGCCAAAAACTATCAATGTATCTGACTGCTACTGTTTATTTGTAGTCACAAGCAACGGCCGTGAATCATCAATGAGGGACTATTTTCTTTACTACGAGTTACGAAGTTGGCACCATAATTCACGGTGTACTCGTTAATTGAGAATATTCACTAATATGGTACAGGGCAGCGACGGTACGGTTTAGGCGACCTTGCTGCGTTAGGGGCGCCACGGTCTATGTCTATCAGTCTCATGCCCCCAAGACCTGGCCCTCGCCTCCGAAAGGCGCAGCACCAGAGGCGGTGGTGGTGGAGCCCAACTCCACATCGCGGGTCAAAATCGAGGTGTATCCGACTCCTCTGGAGTCAACGGCATCCAGCTCTTTGTAGAATACCACCAAGCCGTCGAGCTTGGAAATGGGGCCTGCAAGCTTGTTTTCGATCCACAAAATGACCTTCAGTGGTGGGTACAACACTCTTAAGTATCCCAATCCCAACAAGTACCCGGCGGAAACACCGGTCAAATGCCCAAACAACGATGATCCAGGAATCAACACAGCTGTCAACGCAACAAAGATCAATGGCGTGTAAAGTGTAGGAATGGAAAATGTTCTGTTCTGGAAGGTGTAGTTGTGGACAGGCGTGTGTTGATGCTCCTTAATGGCCACGTAGGCCAAGAAACTGAACACCGCTCCCGAAAGACCCACAACATGGGTTTCAGGGTACAATACCAATCCCAAAATACAGTATTGCAATCCGGCCACCACAGCCAACAAGTTCAAAGTGACACCCGTGTGAACGGTACCGTGTGCTCTCTCGAACATGGCCATAGGCACCACCAACGCAGCACAGTTGAACGCCCAATGGAGCAAGTTCTGGTGGAAAAGCAAGTAAAACGACAACCGGTTAAGATCAAACAGGAATGGAGCGCCAGGATAAAGCGAGAACTTTGTGGTCATCCAACCGCCCACATCGAGCAACAAAAGAAGGAAAGTGAAAGCGACAAGCCCGACTGTAAATGCCGGGTACTGGTTGACATGGGACACGTCAAACTGTAAAGGAGACGGCATGGTTGTTTTGGTGGATAGTGAGCGGGTCTGGTGGCCTTTGGAAGACTCCCAGTCACGCGCAAAGCGTCGCATCGCGAGACCACAAACATTGCCTGCACACAGCTGCGCCATTTGGTAGCGCGACGCTTCAAGTGGCAGTTCTGGCCCCTTACGTCCAATATAAATAGGGCACACGTCTATTGTCACGATAAAACTAGCCGTACCAATCGGAATCGGGTGCTCAAAAAATGGCCGTTGTACGGCGATAGCGGCCGCGTTGTATTAATGTAGGAAGTGCTGAGTATTCCGAGCATGTAAATTGTTGCCAGAACAAAACTAGCCATACAAATTGAGCTGTAGTTATTGCATCCATAGCAATCGGCGCCTGTGGATCATTTTGCCAAGGCTAAAATTGTGGAGTGTAGGAATAACAAAATGAAAACAGGCGTCCGCTATTCCTAACCGTTATTGGAATGAATTAAAGTAACGGCACAATAACATATGAATACTGATTTTCTCCAGCTTCAGTCAGGGCGAAGTCTTATAGTGCATCAAAATCTAAGGGGTCCACTGATTTCTGAAATTTCAACAGGTTAAGCCAAACGGTTTTATTTTGGAAACCGAGTTAAAATTGGAGTAGCTGAAACTGTTGTGCTCCGAAAAGATGACATATGAGCTTCCTGTAGTCCTCAAAATAGCCAATTGCACCACAGAGACATCCATAGGACTGTAGCGCAAGCACATATCCATTCTGGGTGGCTCCACGTTCCATTCAGCAGCTTTCAACGGCTCAGTCGGCACTTTTCAATTCGCGTTCGACCGTGGCTTTGACCAGCGACAAGAACCCGTACTTCCTTTCATTATTGCCTTTCAACCGCTCGATTTTGGCATTTCTGTCGTCAATACTTTCGTTTATTCCCTCCACTTCTTGAAGATATTGCTTTACTGTGGCCAACTTGAGACGAACACTACCGGAATTCTTTTCAAAGTCCCGTGCCAGTAGAGTCCCGGAGTCCAAATCATGGAGCAAGTTGAAGAGATCGGGAAGGATCTCGATATCACGGAGTTTGTGAATCACGTCGTCGTCGTCGTTTTGGTCGATGGTAAGGTCGCTGGTGGCCGCCTTCTCTGATTGGATGAGCTCATTGGGTGATCCTGAGCCAGCACGTTCGGGTTTATCCACCTCCATGGCGTCTGAAGGCTCAGCCTTGGGTTCGGGGCTGGTAGAAGACATATTGAGGCTCGCTGATGGCTGACGCCGCTTACAGTTCTTTCTGGTGACAGCAACATCCTGCACACACCACACACTACACACAGGACCCCCCACCAACCAATGCTTGAGGCCACAAGTGAACAGACACATTTGCGCTAGACCCACCACAATGGACGTATTATCGGTTATCAGTTCGTGTTTTCCGTGCTTACCCTGTTTCCAGTCACCCTATGTGGCCATCAGTGACAACAAGTACAAAATTATTCGGCTTTTGGGCGAAGGGGGCTTCTCCTACGTGTACTTAGTGGCCGACCGGTCCAATAACAACGCCATGTATGCATTGAAAAAGATCCGATGTCCTTACGGAGCCGGTGACGAGCTGTTCCGTAATGCATTGAGAGAGATCCGCAACTATCATCGGTTCGCCAACTCAAGAACCCCCTATATCATTCAATCAATAGAGGAGTCGGTAGTGGAAGAATCCGATGGATCCAAGAGTATCTACATTGTGATGCCATACTTTGAGAAGTCGCTTCAGGATGTCATTAACGAGCACGTATTGAACGACGACGTCATGGAAGAGGCCGAGATCATCAAGATCTTTGTGGGGGTGTGCCGGGGGCTCAAGGTGATGCACAATTATACCAAGCGACTGACCAGCACTGCTGAGTCCACCGAAAGCAACGCCAGTGAAGGAGACTTGCTTCTTCATGAGAGCGAGAACGACGAGGATGAAGGCGAATTGGGCACGCAAATGCTGGAGCGCATTCCGTTTGCTCACCACGACATCAAGCCGGCCAATGTCATGTTATCGGCTGAGGGTCTTCCTGTGTTGGTAGATTTGGGCTCGTGCTGTGCTGCCCGTATTCACATCAGATCTCGCCAGCAGGCATTGACAATGACGGATTTTGCTCAGGAACATTGCACTTTACCGTACCGAGCACCCGAGCTATTGGATGTGGCCACCAACACCGAGCTCAGTGAAAAGACCGACATTTGGTCGTTGGGATGTTTGCTTTACTGCTGTTGCTTTGGGTTCTCTCCATTTGAAAAGTTGGAAATTGAACAGGGTGCAAATTTGACCTTGGTGATCTCCCAAGGAAACTACGTGATACCAGAGGATAGAAAGGGATACTCGGAGGAGTTGATAGATCTCATCAAGACATGCTTAGTGTTGGATCCAAATGGAAGACCCACCATTGAAGAGGTGTTGGAAAAAGCGTTGGAATTGTCTCGGTCGGCGTGATGGTTCAACAGCTCATCTCGTATCTACAAAGGTAGCAAACTTCAGGGCAAGTGCTCTTGTGCTGAGGTGGGACCTTTCATGGCGGAGTTATCTAATGGATCGTTTTAAACTATGGAGCTAGTTCCATAGCTGATTCGCAGCTGAAAGCCTGGTTACATATATAGCCTACAGGATGCATATTCTGCGGCAGAGACCCCTGCATTTGCTAAGTTGTTGCAGATTTTGCGTTCATACGTTTTGGTGAGAGAATGGGCCGTCTGCCTAGACGCATGGCTAACTGCATATAATGTGTGCTTGACGTTAATAACTGGACCATCTCATCGCATATTATGGAACGAGATGAAACAGTGTCAGACAATAGTCGATAGCCGATGGATCTCTAGAAACCATCGTGAAATTCGATGGTGCAGGCCACACCGCTGAATGTACCCTCCACCATAGTTGAATGGCAACAGAACGCTCAAAATTCCAGACAGACATTTAATGTATGCACTACAGCCACTGCATGATACACGGCTAAACGCAGGTGTTGAACAGATGGCAGATTCTGGGGCCCCGGTGTCGGCAGAAAGAAAAAGAAAATGGAACTAGGCACCTGACCTAGTGGCCAATGACAGATATTAATCCGATACGTGATTTTCCGATTCCGAGTATCACATATCATTTCAGCGGGGGACAGCAGCCCTCAAGATCTTTCATAACCACGTATAACCGCTGCCTATTTACGTAATCAACGACTCGGGACCTCGCGACATACCCATATGTAGGGACAACGCCGCTTACGTAACCATGGAACTAGTTTTTGTATCGGGCATACGCCCAATGCATGTCAGACACTGCCCCTTGCGGATAATAGATGGGACAATACTACTAGTATGCCACACACGTGACTGTGGTTAACGCCTTTACGAAGTCGTGCACCAGACAGCATCTCTTAGTGTCAGTATTGGTTACGGTTATGAAGTCCATCTGCAGCGCGTGGCCACACTTACACTTGCAGAAGCCCGACATTATCGGAGTAGGAAGACAAAACGAGAAGTAGCACCAGCAAAGGTACTGACTCGAGGCTAAAAATGCCAAGTTACCTTGTCTTGCTTCCTGGTGCATATTATGCACTCGCTTATCTGGTACACCCTTTTTTGCCGGCATTTTCTCGATCATATTGCCATAACTGCCCACTGGGCTCACCATGCGGCTTCTGCCGACACTGAACGCGCCGACAAAAAGTTGCCGCCATCATACACGACGCGCGTAATTGCCACGTAAGATTCATCTTTAGTAGTGGACCCATGGCCACTAGCCCACGGTGGGATTTGCCTATCCCAAAACCAATATCAAGCCACGGTGGACCCGTAATACCCTCCGCGCCTCGATACTATTGAAGCTGCACTATATTTTCGAGAATGGTGTCTGTTGTTTCCCCTTCCAGCCACTTGCATCGAGCGCGCATATTTCAGACATTTATGCGTCGTGTCTTTATGTCGACAAACAACCGACATTTAACTATATAAACTCCCCAATCCCACATATCCAACGTCTTTGACCCATTTTTTAGCAATATCATCTAGTCATTATGAAAGGTTTAATTTTAGTCGGAGGTTACGGTACTCGTTTGAGACCCCTCACTCTTACCTTACCAAAGCCATTGGTCGAATTTGCTAACCGTCCTATGATCTTGCACCAAATCGAAGCTCTTGCTGCTGCTGGTGTTACCGACATTGTGTTGGCCGTCAACTACCGTCCTGAAGTTATGGTCTCCACCTTGAAGCAATACGAAGCTGAATACGGTGTCAATATCACCTTCTCTGTTGAAGAAGAACCTCTTGGTACTGCTGGTCCATTGAAGTTGGCCGAAAAGGTGTTGAAGAAGGACTCCTCTCCATTCTTCGTGTTGAACTCCGATGTCATCTGTGACTACCCATTCAAGGAGTTAGCTGCTTTCCACAAGGCCCATGGTGCTGCTGGTACCATTGTTGCCACCAAGGTCGACGAACCATCCAAATACGGTGTCATTGTCCATGACAGAGACACCCCTAACTTGATTGATAGATTTGTGGAGAAGCCAGTTGAGTTTGTCGGTAACAGAATCAACGCCGGTTTGTACATCTTGAACCCAGAAGTCATTGACTTGATTGAAATGAAGCCAACTTCCATCGAAAAGGAAACCTTCCCAATCTTGGTCGAAAGAAAGGAATTGTACTCGTTTGACTTGGAAGGCTACTGGATGGACGTCGGTCAACCAAAGGACTTCTTGTCCGGTACCGTGTTGTACTTGACCTCCTTAGCCAAGAAGGCTCCACACAAATTGTCCCATGAACCATTTGTTCACGGTGGTAATGTGTTGATCGACCCAACTGCCAAGATCGCTCCTACCGCCTTGATTGGTCCTAACGTTACCATCGGTCCTAACGTGGTTGTTGGTGAAGGTGCCAGAATCCAGAGATCGGTTTTGTTGGCCAACTCTGAAGTCAAGGACCACGCTTGGGTGAAGTCCACCATTGTGGGATGGAACTCCAGAATCGGTAAGTGGGCCAGAACCGAAGGTTGCACTGTCTTGGGTGACGATGTCGAAATCAAGAACGAAGTCTACGTCAACGGTGCCAAGGTGTTGCCTCACAAGTCCATCTCTTCCAATGTCGAGAAGGAAGCCATTATTATGTAATATCCCTTACCACTTGATGTGTACTTTATAAAAAAACGAAAAACATTTTTGATATTGGTTGTAGCTATATACAGTTTATTTCATTTGGTTAAGCTCCATTAGCCCCACTTGATCAATTCCTCCACACAGCTCTCTCTCAACAGCGGGCTCAATGGCTTGTTGGCATTCAAATACTGAAGAATCAACACCTGGCCCACCATGGGCTCGGTCACCTCCCCCAAAATCTTGCTGTCCTTGTCAAGAGGACCCAGGCATGCGATTCTCAACTCTCCCTGGGGCAATTGCTGCAAGTACATCAAGTGTTTCTTGGGGACCGAGCCTCTGTGGCCCCGGAACACCTGTCTCATTTCTTCCAATCCTTTGCCAATCAACTCTCGAGACCCTTCGGACTTGCTCAATGGATGGGCCAAGATGGACTTAATGAGTCCGTCCTTCATGTGGTTATAATCGGTGTTTCTGGTGGGGGAAAGCCTGACCAAGAACCTCACGCCGTTCTCCAATAACGTAGCAATAAGCAAGCCAGAAGTTTCAGGGTTGGCAAAGAGCTCCTGCAAGCTGTGGTTTTCTGTGTCTAACGTGGCCAAAAAGGTCTGGTTTCTCAACACCGACTTGGCCCTTTTCACGTCATCATCGGCGATGTAGAGTCCCACTCCGTACACTTTGAATCCGACAAACGTCACCGATCTCATTCCATGGCCCACCAAGATAAAGTCTGTGTCGATGTGGTTGGTGTCCTGGGCACGGACCTTGGTGGGGAACGGGTCAATCGAAGAGTCTACCTCCACTGACTCTTGCGGATGGAGTTGGCCATCGTTTCTTACTTCCAAATCCAACTTCTCTGGTTGGCTGTAGATAATGGCACCTGCCAAAATTGTTCCTCCAAGGATAAGCTTCTTCATAGCAAGGGGCCGGGAGATCCTGGTAGTACCAAAGGTACGGATACCGGGTGCCCGTAACAAATTGCTGGTCCGTCTTGCTGCTAATCTGAACATTGCCTTGGGATCAAGCTCGTGGTTCCACTTTTGAATATATAGAGATGGCGCATATGCAGGTCTGGGACCGACCCTACCCGACTGCTAATTAATGCAAAAGTGCACCTTGGCCAAGGTATTCGTATTATATAGACTATGTATGTACCCTCCCTTATTTAAGCTGTCTAATGTGTTCGCTTATTGCTGCTTCGTTTTGCAAAGAAAGTCCACTTGCGAGCTGGGCCTTGTATAGCGACTCCCATTTGTTCCATTCTTGTTCCACGGACTCGATTTCGGGTTTTAACCACGATAACTCGGGCTGGAGCCGGGCCACTAGTGTCCCTAATAACGAATCTCCCGCCCCGGTGACGTTCTTAATTACTAAGTTTTCATTTTCCTTTGGAATGGGGAAATGTTGGATAACCACACCCATTGTGCCTCCCGTCTCTAGCACTTTTCCTTCAGACTTGACAATAAATCCTGGCTTGTATGGCGAGGTGGTCGGTATGGAATTGTAGTCCTTCACGCTGGTAGAAATCGTTACACTGAGAACACCTTCGCTGCCGAGCTTGATGTACAAATTGGGGATAAATGGTAGGATGTTGAATGTCTGTTGCAAAGTTCCTTCCTTCAATAATCTCTTTAGTATCTGGTGAGACTTCCTGGAAGATAACGCATTAAGTCTTTCTCTGAAATTCGAATTTATGCCCAAAGCATCGAGTAACGGGAACCAGTGATCGAAATCATCAAACTTGCCTGCGCTTCCAAAGGCGGCGAACATGGACTCGATTTCAGCTACCGTGGGCGTCGTAAGACGGATGGAGTTGCTGGGAAAGACTCCTGAATTTAATTGGGCGATTCTGGTGGCTTTTGCATGCGACGTGGGTTCCACTATGATATTCATGCCGGGATTATGGGTCTGGATATAGTAAAGCACTTTGTTTGTTACTTGTGGTAACAAGTTGCAATCAAACACAATATTTTCCGGCTGTGCCCGGGCGATTTGTTCGACTATGTGGTCAGCAAAATCTTGCTCTATTATATTCATATCAGCACAGGCCACAATAAGCTCGCCATCAGAGTTATGAGTGCTGGAATACTGAGCTGTATTACCTTCGGTCGCTACCTTGATCCCAGTGTAGTCAATACCTTGCTGCTTTAAGCGGTTAAGAATGGATTTTCCAGCGAAGTCGTCTCCAATTATGGACACCAACCGGCTCCTTCTGACGAAACCCAATGCTTCCGATGAATAATGGCATGCCAACCCTACGTTGTACCCCACCCCACCAATGGAGCTACGTACGCTCCCAATATTAGAATCACCTATACGCGTGGCTGTGGAGACAGTGGAAATGGTATCCAATGCAAGGGATCCCACGATAAGCGTCGACACAGAGTCCTGGTAACTGGAGGCGGTGATTCTGGTATTGCTTGAATTTATATTACTGGATATGGCAAAATTGCTTGGTACGAAATACTGCTTGGCCGAATTTGAATTGTTCGCTGATTTTGAATTATGTTCTATTTCATCGTTTTGCTTCATCTCTGAATATGACATTGGCATCCCAGTGACTGCTGTCCCGTCCTATATGTTAGCATTGGCGTCATAACTCAAGCCTCCATACGTACTTGCTGTTCTAACAACTCGCCAGCGATTTTCGCAGCCACTCGGGCGTTGTTCAATACAAAGTTTACATTACACTCGACCGACTTTCCGCCAGTATCCTCAGCGATTTTGGCCAAAAGGAAGGGGGTCAACTCCTTACCAGAAATTCCTTTTCTCTTGGCTTCCTCATTGGCCCGGTCGATGATTTCATTGATGAAGCTGGTCGACAACGCCGATCTCTCGGGAGGAGGGATGCACAAAACGTTACCTGACGTGAGATCCATGATGTTATTGTGGTTGTGGATAATTCTGGCGGCCTCAGTGAAAGTACTGAAGCCATACGGTGACACCACACCCGATTCCCGACAATAAAAACCGGGCACCTCGAGGTGAGAACGGCCATTATCGTTGTAAGTACCCACAAAAACCCCTTGGGTCTCTAAATACTCCATCGTAAGAGGAATATCCAAGATAGACTTCGGCCCCGAACACACCACCGTCACTGGAGTACGTCCCAATTCCGTCAAATCAGCAGAAACATCAAAGGTCACTTGGCCGTCCTTGTGGACTCCACCAAGGCCACCGGTTGCAAACACCTGAATACCTGCCTTATGTGAAAGAATCATTGTCAGGGCAATAGTGGTGCCTCCATTCAACTTCTGCGCCATGGTGTACCCAATATCACGTCGGGAGACCTTGTTGACACTACCTTTGGTGGCTGAAATTTCGGCCAAATTCGTCAATTGCTGGTCACTGAGCCCAACATATGGTACACCATTGATGAAGGCACACGTCGCTGGAATTGCTCCGTTGTCTTTGATCACTTTTTCCACATCCTGGGCCATCGAGAGATTGTTAGGGTAAGGAAGCCCATGGCTTATGATGGTCGATTCCAAGGAAACAACGGGCCGTTTGTCATTGAGAGCCTGCTGGACTTCGGGCGAAATACGAAGGGGAAGCTTGGAGCTCTGAATAGCCAGCGAAAGCAAGCGTTTGACGATCATTGTGGTGATGACCTGGTGCTATATCGGGCAATATATGGGGAAATGTGTAGTGCCGACTATGCACGTGAATATATGAGTTCCGGCCGCAACAGTGGGTAAATGGAATGAGTCAGATTATGGATACCAATTATCTCTAATTCACTAGAAACCACCTGGAACTAATATGAGGATCGGTTAACCAATTATAGCTTATTGTGGTTCGTCCTGCTTTCCAATTGGACCGCTTGGGGACACGATTATACTCTGTTCAAAAACTGTCATGTGACCTATATATATCTGCTCTCAGCGATGATTTCCCTAACTAATGGCTCCCAATTGGATTCTCTCTAATGAGCTTGTGGTTCCAAGTGTTGACCATCTAGAGGCCAATGATCTCGGACCGTTGGACCTTGACTCTATTACTGCAATAATAACGCAAAACAACCTCGATTGCCATACAATTCTTTGCCATCTGGAAAATGATAAATTACTTCCAGATAGTATAAATCGGGCATACTACCTCCTTGAAGGATTCATAATACAAAACAAGATCTCCAGTGACGATATAGATAACTTGGTTTCCCGATTGACAGTGTTGCTAGAAGTCCCGACAACAAATGACTGGAGTAATCCCAAAGGTTCTTCAGACCTTGCCAACAAAAACTATTATCCTCTAAGAGTGCTACTGGTTTTAACTAGGAGATATGGAGTCGATAGTCCACGGTTTCTCGACCTTATAGAACTTTGCTCGGATCATATAAACCCGAATGTTCCCTGGTCTTCGGGTATAATTTCACAGATATTACAAACAACTATTGATAGTGGGCCCGTACGCAACAAACTTATCAAAGAGATTGACTTTTTCATGGTCAGGGTTTCCCAGAACCTCCTTAAGTTTCCTAATATGCAATTAGGTCTGACATCGTTAACAAAGCACAGCAAGATGAACCGATTACATGGTGGGCTCCGCCCCCGGTTGGGATACGGAGGGGCCAAAAAGGAGATCTTGGAAGAAGATATCAGAAGAAATTGGAAGAGTTCCCCAAAAGTCAAGTGTCTTTCGATGATATGGCTTTTGGAGTATGTTATCGAAGAGCAGTGGTACGAGAAACACTGGAATTTCATCACCTCATTCCTATTAAATCTTGGAGACGATCATGACCCGTTGATCAAGTACCAATATTTAGCATTGCAAGAACTTCTAATGAATTCCTTGGATCGGCTAAATCAGCGCAAGCATGCCTTATCGAGATCGGGCCTTGTTGAAGGGTTTATAGAATTAACCAAAAAGGCATTGTCTCATACTCCACCAATAACAACAGTGGAAACCTCGGTACTAGTATTGCAAATGGCATATCCTAGCCTAACGCGTCTCATCAATTTCAAGGAAAAGGAATCCGAGAAAGTCCACGATTATATCGAGGTGATTACTGTGCACATTCTTCCCACCATATCCAATCTTTTGAATAGATCAGAGAAAGAGTCATTTGTCCCTATAATCACGATAGCATTAAAACAACTCCGCACAATTATTGCAGACCATTTACAGTACCGAGTGATGATATCCATTGAACGAATTAATTTCGTATTGAACCAAACCATTTCCAGTCCATACATTTTTGATCACGAAGGAGGCTATGAAGCAGTCAAGGTTGCTCTAGACGTGCAACAATCAATTATCCAGCTGCTCTTAAATACAGATGATAAGGGGAAAAGCCTCTTGTTGGAGTACCGGTACGATCTTGTGGGCTCCTGGGTGGTTCTATTGAAACGGGTACAAAGAATGCAGATTGAAAATAACGACTACTTACAATTAGCTCAGAACAACCTATCAAAACTAAAATTGTTAGGAGGAGAGTGGCAAGAATTCGATAGTGTACTCTACCCCGTTGGATTGACATGAAATTGTATCTACAAAATCGAAATACAGTCCTTATTCCATTCCGTGTGCAAATAATTATATCTCCTACGATAAACGTGCTTCGGTTCCGGGATGTTGTCTATTATATATACAGGTATAAATTATAGGACCAGGTAGTGATGTACATTTCTCAGCCAAATAATCCAATATGCTAACTCACTTCAGAGCACCTTGTAAGGCTTGGACAACCTTGATATTGGTGTCCAAGAATCTGTTCAAACAGTTGGTCAAGCACTGTTCCTCTGACGAGTCCAAAGTGCCGGAGCTAATTGGTCTATTGGCGTTGCATTTCTTGAAGCACATATCGGTGAAGTTGTGAATGGACATTTGCACCTTTGATTTGGAGTTTTCCGCCTCCACAAACTGGAGGATATCTTTTCTAGAAGATTCGTCGAGGTTCTGCAATGCAGTAGGCGATATCGTGGACATTGTACTAGGGTTAGGATGGTGGTGTATCGGTACTTCTATTGTGAAATTTTTCAGATTTACTGATAGTGTAAGTGCGACACACGACATTATTGTAACGGCTGGGACCGCGCGACATTTTGACAACCATAGTGTTTGTTTACGGCTATACGCTATGACCAGAATAGACACCATACGTCGAGTGTTAAAAGAGAGTCAAGGTCCAGAGTCCAAAGTGCTGGAGAAAACCACTACCAGCGACTTGGTCTATTTAGAACGGCTTCGCGCAGAAATAGCTCAAACAAAGCAGTATCTCACCCAAGCCGATGCTGCCATAGATTCATTGAAGGGTTTTAACAAGCCGGATGAAGATCACAAGAAAAGAAGAATTGTTGCTCTCTACGACAGTTCTGCAAAATTGCCGTTTGTTCCTGGCAAAGATCAGATTATTGGTCTGGCCACCGCATCAAAATCGCTCCAGGATTCGGTTGAACAGCAGGACATATTGATAGACCAGATCAAGGACTCCACAGTCGATCCCCACGAATTGAGCACTCTTATTGATGATTATAAGGATATCTTGGGCCGTGCCAGCAAGATCAATGAAGAGGGTCTGGGTAAGTTGAGGCAAATCGATGATAAGCTTGCCCTGCTTCGTGAAGAAACCTCCTTAGTGGAAGCGTCGAGACAGAGGTTAGACTCTAAACTTGGTGATACCGATAAAATGTCCTCCTTGCTTTCATTACACTTAAAGCGAGTATTGACCAAATATCTTGCTCTACAGAACTGGGAGAATAATACCGTAATGGAATCGGGAGCTTTGAAATCCACCATCAAGCTGATTATGACCGTGCTAGATAAATTATTGACCGCAGCAGATGATGAGTGGGTTGAGGTCGCACCTACAAACATTATGGCCCAGCTCATTAAACTGCTTATATTTAATAGCATAGTGATATCGAGAGAAGATTCGTCTCCAGAGCTTCACTACTTAAAGATCAGAAATTTTGGGGTGGCTTCGTGAAATACATTAGATCTACTGATACAAATGTCGTCCATTAAATTTTACGGATCGAATAAGATGTTAACCCAAGTTGAGCTTGGCTCTGATAGCTTTAGTTTGAGTATAATTATCCAACACCTCAACTCCCATTTCTTTACCAATTCCAGATTGATTATAACCACCAAATGGAATCATTGGATGGAAATCGTTGTAAGTGTTGACCCAGACAGTACCTGCCTTGAGCTTTCTTGAAATATCAATCACCCTATCAAAGTTGGTAGACTGAATTCCCGCGGATAATCCATATACGGTATCGTTAGCCATCCTGACAACGTCGTCGTCAGTCTTAAATTTCGATACAGTAACAACAGGTCCAAATATTTCTTCCTTGACGATTTTCATATCTTCTTTGACGTCTCCAAATATAGTGGGCCTCACAAAATAGCCCTTCTGAGGCAATCGTTCACCTCCACTTAAGAGAGTGGCACCTTCTTCGCTACCAAGCTTGACATAGCTCAAAATTTTTTCCAATTGCTTCGAGCTATTCTGTGCTCCTTGAATTGTATCTTCAAGAAATGGATCCCCTACCTTGACTCCATTTTTGGCTATATCGACAAATTTTTCAATGAACGCATCATAAATCCCTTCTTGGACATAAAGACGTGAACCAGCGCTACACACTTCACCAGAATTGTAAAAAATCCCTGCAACAACAGATTGTAACGCTGCGTCTAAGTTAGCATCATCAAAGATAATATGGGGCGATTTGCCTCCCAACTCCAAGGTAACTTTCTTAAGAGTCTCAGCGCTCTTTGCATAAATACTTTTACCAACAGCAGTGGAGCCTGTGAAAGCAATTTTTCTGATGTCGGGGTGTTCTGTGATGGCATTTCCTGTATGTTTACCAAAGCCGCTGAGCACATTCAATACACCAGGAGGAAACAATTCGTGGTCTTGAATTAGTTTGCTAACATACAACGCTGAAAGAGGGGTAGTCTCGGAACTCTTAAGAACGACAGTATTTCCTGTAGCCAATGCAGGGGCTATTTTCCAGACAAACATCAAGAGAGGAAAATTCCATGGGATGATTTGGCCCACCACTCCCATAGGTTCTTTTCTAGTGATATTGAAGTGCAGGTTTCCTGTTTCAACCACCAGTCCAAATAATTTTCCTGCGGAACCGGCAGCTGCTCTAATACATGCCACAGATAATTGCACGTCGCCTCTAGCATTACCAATCGACTTACCGTTATCCAAGGACTCGATATGAGCAATCGTTTCTGCGTCTTGCTCAATAAGGTCTGCGAGTTTGTTCAAAGCGCGTTCTCTTTCGGCAGGGTCCGACTTATGCCAATTAGATTCATTAAATGCTTTGCTTGCTGCCTGCACGGCAATATCCACGTCATCTTTGCGAGATTCATACACCGAGGTGATCAATTCTTCAGTCGAAGGAGAAAGCACTTCGAGTGTATTCTTGCCCACCGAAGGAACAAACTTGTTGTTGATGAACAATCCCGTGGGCTGCTCGTACTTGGTGCCATTTGGAAGAGTAATAGTACTGGACAAAGGGGCATCAGCGTAGTAGCGGACGGAACTGGCACCCAACCTTGTAATGTGTGGTATGGACCTGTGTTTGGCCAAATTTCTTGTTGAAGCTAAAAACATCGTGGAAAATGGCTATCTAGTAGATTGAATGGATATCTCGGACACCCTGTTATCCTCTTATATGCTAGTATCCTCGTTTGCTATAGTTGATTGCGGTGATTGTTTGCAACCGTTGCTCTCTTTGGGTGCAATTCTCAGGCAGAATGGACCGCAACCGTACTGCACCTAACCAGATTGCGGTGATGGGAGCGTTGATCCACGAATGGGAAGTATCGATTACAAATCGAATGTTGTGTGGGAGGGGTTGTAGTCTTCTTTAAAGTTGTATCCCTTATGCCCAATTAGCCTTGAACCCGAAATTTGAGGACTTCAAATTCTCCGAAATGAGAATGAAGGAGAACATTTCACGAATGAACCCTTTGATTAATTGAAATATGACACCTGGCTATGAAGATATGTGAATACTTGGAATCTTCAGGCACTAAACCTTTGGTGCCCTATAACGGAACTATTAGTGTCATCACCCCTGCCATCGTTTCTGGATTTCATCAACTCGCTACAATTGCGAATCAGGGCATGCGCGCAGACGTTATGGCATAATTTTGGAGCCACATTAGTTGACAAAGGATCTCAAGAGGACCACCACCATGTTACCAGCTCCCTGAAGGAGATGGTCCATGGCATATAAACAGTGACATATACGGAGCTTTAGTAACTGCGTAGACTACTCCTTCGAGACCCTAGATCAGCTGGGTGGAAACGGCTGCGAAATCACTCGGCGAAATATGGGGATCATTAGCGATAGGGATGAAGAGCTAAACTTGACCTATGGAACATTCACAAGGTGTTCTAATCAAGACAATGATGATGACAAAAAGCAGCAGATATACGTCGCTGAGCAACTTGACCTCGAATTGAATGATCTGGAGGAACCTCATGTGTTCCTGGACCCGGCAGTGGCCGAATACTACCGGCAATTGTATGACAAGACCCAGTATGAATGTCGGAACTGGTATGATCCGGATTTTACATATTCCAAGGAAGAAGAGAACCGCGTAGTCCGCAAAAATGATTACTATGTGACGTTCTGGGCCCTTGTGATGTTTATTGCATTAGATTTCGATAGAGGGAACTTACAACAGGCATTGGCAGATAACTTTCTCGAGGATTTGCATTTGACCACTAACCAGTTGAACAAGGGTAACACCATCAATTTGGTGTGCTTTTTGCTTGCTGAACTTCCATCCCAATTAATCTCCAAAAAATTGGGAGCTGATGTATGGATTCCTATACAAATGGTGCTCTGGAGTATTGTTACCATTTCCCAAGGAGCACTTAAAGATGCCCGAGGATTTTACATTACCAGGGGACTTATAGGAGCTCTTCAAGGTGGCTTCATATGTGATATCTGTCTATGGATGAGTTATTTTTACACCACCTCTGAAATGCCAATTAGATTGGCATATTTCTATGTTGCCAATCCGTTATCCACAGTGCTCTCCAGTCTTTTAGCGTTTGTGTTGTTGAAAATCTCTACAGAATCAATTCCACAGGGTTGGAAATGGATGTTTATCATTGAGGGTCTATTTACATGTGTGGTAGGACTAGTGGCATTTTTTAAAATGCCGGCTTCTGCTGTTCAAACTAAGACTTGGTTCAGAAAAAATGGATGGTATACGGCTAGAGAAGAAAAGATTGTGGTTAACCGAATATTAAGGGACGATCCTTCCAAGGGAGATCTGCATAATCGAGAACCTGTGAGTGTAAAGGAATTGTTTCGAAGCTTATTGGACTATGATTTGTTACCAATCTATGCCGTGAGGTTCTTCAGCGACTTGTCTGCCAACCCAGTGCAGAAATACCTACAGCTTCTATTGAGAGGAATGGGATTCTCTACACTTCAAACCAATGCCATGACAATTCCGTATAATATCATTGGAATTTGTACCATGCTAGGCATAAGTTACGTTTCAGTTATATTTAAGTCAAGCGCCTTAACTTTACTCATTGCTCCAATTTGGATACTCCTGTGTTTGGTTCCGTTGAGGTTGTGGCTGGGAAACCTAGGAAAATGGACCACATATGGACTATTGACGTTACTATTAGCACACCCTCCTTCGTCGGCCCTTTCAATCAGTTGGTGCTCCGCAAATTCCAATTCTGTGAGAACAAGGGCCGTTTCTGCGGCAATGGTTAACATTGCCTCACAAGCAGCTGGAATCGTGGGGTCTAATATTTACCGAGAAGACGACGCTCCATTATACCTTAGGGGAAACGCCCAATTGATCGTGGTTGCAGTATCAGCCGTAGGTGCTTGTTTATTTGCTAGGAATTTCTATTCTTACAGAAACAAGCAGAAAGTCATCGAATGGGGTAGATTAGAACAAGAGGAAAAGGAGACATATTCTACTAGCACAACCGATGAGGGTAACAAAAGATTGGACTTTAAATTTTCATACTAGAATATAGACCGCAGTGAGTTGACTGGTTTAACTCTGTAACTAATAGTTAGATATTTGATATACATTTGGTTTCTGGTTTCTATTCTATGATTCTATTGTCTATTTTTCTTTGCTGAACTACTTTTTGAATAATATGCTTCGTTAAAATAATATAAATCCTCGCTTCGCCCATATCACTTTCCATGCAACCATCACGAGTACCAAGCTCGCTATCATACTGTAACCAGTAATGCTGAAGTACTGCATTAAACAATTTGGATTGCCTAAAGAACATTTCGCATCCACTTGTTTGCCATAAAATAATGAGAATCCCACCGATCCAATGGCCGGTGCAACCATGAATGAGCCCCAGGTAGAGCCCATGACATCAATGCCCCAAATCGAAGCAACGATTGTGGGGAGAATAGTGAATAGACCCCCGTAGGAAAATCCATTCAATGCGGAGATAATGTAGTAGAGGTTTTCGTTGGATTCCAGAACATAGATATTGCTTATTTGTCCTGCAGTCCCCACCAAAAGGACTCCCACAATGAGCCACACCCGACAAAGTGGAAATCTCCGCTTCTCGGAAGAGAGATAGTCGGAAATTCCTCCCAAAACAAGTCTGCTAATAGTTGAGGAGGTGGCCATGATACTGACCTGATCCGAGAGGTCGGTAGAGGAGGAGACATTTTTCAAGATCGACCCGAGATTGACCTGATAACTCTCCAACGGTCCAAGGTTGAGGGCAATGGCCACAAGCAAAATCCACGACGACAGGTCTTTCAAGAACAGCATGTATCGCTCGTAGTGGTGTTGAGGCTCAATGCGAGATCTCTGTGGGAGCAACGACTCCGAATCTGAGTCTGAGTCGTTTTCCTGACACAACTCACGAGGGTGAGCCTCATCCACCAACGGAGTATTTTCGTCAGCGATACTTGAATCAGTGAACAAGACCTCCTGCTCGACAATGACGATGGAGTTAGAAAAGAAGTTGAGAATGCCCATTATGACGTAGAGTATGCCAAAAAAGTTGAACACTTTGTACAAATCCAAGTACAGCGATCCTGGCTGTTTGAAGTAGTCGACTTTCATGAGCTGAGACCCACATAACGACGACAAGCCGTAACATGTGATGGGCAACGAAATAGCCAACCCTTTATGCTTGGGGTAAATCTTAGCGCAGGTAATGACACTGGCGAAGTACAATGAAGAAGTGGCCAACCCGATGAAAAAAAATGCCAACGCAAACCCGTAGACGTAGGATTTGGGCACCAGCGACTCGAAGTCAGCGGCCCGGTCCCGGAGCCTGGCCACAAGCCAACTATTAAAGAGGTAGCTGGGGCAAAAGAACCAGATCAGCAAAAATGAAAGGATGGCAGGCCCGTAGCAGTCCCCCAAGTACCCCAATACTGGAAGACACAAGTACATTCCAATGGCGGAAAACGAAGCAATGAAGTTGATCTGAAGGTAGGACAAGCCGGCCGTCTCATGAAATGCGGTGGAGAAGAGCGAAAAGAGCATGATGGACCCAGCGGAAAGACATGATAGTAAGGCGATGGCAAAGGCGATCCGCTTAAGGTTGGCGATGGAGAAGTGGCGGGCAGAGTAGCGCTTGATATGATGGGTAGCCCGGTGGAGGAGGTCCGGCAGGTGTTTTGAGTGCATCTTGGAAGGGACGGGGTTCCACGGTATGAAGGGCCTCTTTAACACGAACTGAAACCCATGGACAGGGATAGAGCAAATGGTTCCGTGAGTCATGTGAGGACAGTGGGGACCTGCTGGGGCGATGTCGTGCGACATGTCATCGGAGGTAGCCGGGTCTTCGGAGGAAAATGTCGCGTTACCCCAGATCGGGTTCGAATCAGTTACAATTCACGAAATAACGTTGCAGAAGATTAGATTATGCCTATGTTCTATTTATGGAAGGTAGCTGAGGAATCTGTCGATCTCGCCCTTGGAACCAAGCCAGATGCCTGATTTGTCGTGGATTCCCTTGGGCTGGATCTCCAAGATCCTTTCTCCCTTGTCGTTGACAGCCTGGCCACCGGCCTGTTCCACCAACATGGCCATAGGGAAACATTCGTACAACACTCTCAATTTTCCGTTCTTGCTCTTGGTGTCGGCAGGGTAGGCGAAAATACCTCCGTACAACAATGTTCTATGGATATCGGCCACCATGGATCCGATGTATCTGGCACTGTAGGGCTTGCCCTTGAGTTCTTCTTGGGGTTCCTTCAAGTCTTCGATGTACTTCTTGACGTAGTCGGGCCAGTAGTAAGAGTTACCTTCGTTGACAGAGTAGATGGCTCTTGTTTCTGGAAGCTGCAAGTTGGGTTGGGTCAAGATGAATTCTCCCAATTGAGTATCCAAAGTGAATCCGTTGACCCCGTAACCAGTGGTCAACATCAAGTGAGCAGAAGCACCGTACATGGTGTAACCTGCACAAACCATCTCGGTACCTTTTCTCAACACATCGTTGATGGAACCCTTGGAATCGTCCTTCAAGCGGTAGATACCAAAGATGGTACCCACAGACACACCGGCATCGATATTGGAAGAACCGTCAATTGGATCAGTACACACGGCGTAACGACCACCGCTTTCTTCGAACACGATCAAGTCTTCTTGTTCTTCGGAAACCAACACCTTGACGTTGTCGGAAGACTTCATGGCGTTGATGAAGATTTCGTCACCAATGACATCCAATTTCTTTTGCACGTCTCCGGTGGAGTTGTTGGCACCGGACACCCCGATCAAGTTGACCAATTCGGCTCTTCTGATGTTGTGGGCAATGAACTTGAAGGCAAATTGCAACGAATTCAATAAGAGGGATAATTCGCCCGTGGCTTTTGGAGCGTATTTCTGCTGTTCCTCAAGAATGAACCGGGTGAGGGTAACGATGTCGGTCTCGACATTCATTTGTTCGGAAACAGTGTTGGCCATTTTGGAGGTGGATTCTTGTTCTGAGTCTATTCAATTTGGTAGTAAACGTGGATTACTCGTCAGAAACTTGGACGTGGGGCGGTGGTCGGTATTTATAGGTTTCCCCATACTTTGTTTGCGCAGAGAAAAAATGACCCGGGGGAGATAGGACCCGGGCTCGGCTAGGGGGATCTGGCCGTAGGGCGGTTCCTACTTCTGTGAACGGGCCCAGATGGATGTCACGAGCATGTGCCAGCCTCCGCCAGTATAGTGGGCCGATTTGGTCGGTATCGCCGCCAGGGGGTCCAAATCGGTGGTTGTGTCGGTAGGTTTTTGTTGCGGAGTCCAAAAATGGCCCGGAGATTAACCTGCGCGTTAGCACCTAAGGCCAAATGGCCCGACGTTGCGGTTGGATTTGGGGCTGGATTTGTTCTGGGGACTTTGGTGGGGGGCAGATGTCGCCTGAGTGCGGTGGTGGGCACCCTGGATCTTACCGGTGTTTAGTCACAGGGTCCGCAAAATGGGACCGGAAGGACCGGGGCTGCGCCCTAAACTGGCTAGCAGGCACAGTTAATAAGAATGAGGTAATGGGACCTACTGTCCAAGCTGAAGGGGAAGTCTTTCCTAAGGACTGGTGCCAATCGGCTGACCAATATCGGCTGGCCAAAATCGGCTCAACGCAGTCGGCCATTATTTGGGGGATATGGGGGAGGGGCACATATTTACCAGGTTCATTTTATTAAAAAGTATAAATACGTGGTCGGTGACAACCTGGGCACCACCAATTGAGATATGGGGACCTGAGAATAGCAGCCGGCGCTGTAACATTATCACCCGAGGCTTATTGCCTCCGACATAATCCTCTCTGTATTAAGACTAAAACGATAGGATCTCAATACGTGTATTTGTCAGGTATCCGTAGGCTGTGATGTAAATGCCCCGAGTCAGAGGTTTGTACCGAGAACCGCGCAAGGCAGCAACGTTTACATTAGTTCAATTGTGACAGGCTTGCCTCTAGCAAGCGTATCATCAACACAGCCGGTAGCAAGTGTCTGAGAATGCGCAATTTTTCAGATTTTTCACAAAAATCGGCCACTACTCACAAGTGCAAAATGAGTACAATTACACAGAATGGCTTGTAATATTGAGGACGATATCACAGTGGACCAAAGATGCGATTTATTCAGTAAGTTTTACAAAACCACCTGGCTTGTGTTTAAGCCGGTTGTGTGCTAAAACATAAGCTATAGGATAAGCTCTGCTTTATTAAAATCTCGTGGAAAACACGAAAATACGTTCTATGTGGCGTTCACTTAGCTAAGAAGTGGCAATCGGCGTACTGGACCAATTTCTCTATGTATTTCAGCATCAACTGGCATGATGGTGGAAACAGAGCTCAGCTCTGCAACGACCGGTTCAACTCTCCCATCAAGTTGGTGCCCACATTGCGCGCGGGATTGGTGCTCCATTGACTGGACGCTTCCAATGACCGGTAGATCTTGATGCGTTCTCCACTCTTATCTTGCTTGGCATCATCGAGGTACCTATTGAAGGTACGGGAGAGATACTCCAGGACCTCGGCCGAATTGAACTTGTTTTCCACAGCCACAGGTTTGGGGGACCCCGACTTGTTTTCGCCCGATGCAGACATGACGGCTGATTTGTAGTGGTGGTAGTGGTGATAGTGGTGGTGGCCGATGATAATGACCTAGACCGTTGCGTTCGTAAAGTGCACTTAGACTACTGGCGTCAACCTGCAATTGGGTCAACCTGCGAATCTTGGAGCAGCCAACCTGCATTGTCCTCCAGTTACGCGGTCCTCACCACATTCTGAAAAGTTTTCGAACACGTCAATCAAACACCTGGTCAAAAGTGTCATTATTTTCAGATCTAATAAGTGTTATCCGTGGCTGGCCTCATTAGTAATTCAGAGTCTTCAATCAATTCATTTCTGGTTTTTTCCCCCGACACAGAGCCCTTCACAGTCATGAGTTTTCGTGTGCTTGATTTAGTCAAGCCGTTCGCTCCATTCGTTCCGGAGGTTATTGCCCCAGAACGTAAGGTGTCGTTCCAGCAAAGAGTCATGTGGACCGGTGTCACCTTGTTGATCTTCTTGGTGATGTCGGAAATCCCATTGTATGGTATTGTTTCCAGTGACGGAAGTGATCCGTTATATTGGCTCAGAATGATGTTAGCCTCGAATAGAGGTACATTAATGGAATTGGGTATCTCGCCTATTGTGTCCGCCGGTATGGTGTTCCAATTATTGCAGGGGACCAAGTTGATCCACGTCGACATGCAAAACAAGGCCGACAGAGATCAATTCCAAACTGCCCAGAAGTTGTTTGCCATTTTGTTGGCAGTTGGCCAAGCCACCGTGTATGTTTTGACCGGTATGTATGGTCCTCCTTCCTCATTGGGAGTCGGTGTGTGTTTGTTGTTGGTCTTGCAATTGGTGTTTGCTGGTGTTGTTGTGATTCTTCTTGATGAATTATTGCAAAAGGGCTACGGTTTGGGTAGTGGTATTTCGTTGTTCACAGCCACCAACGTGTGTGAACAGGTTTTCTGGAAGGCCTTTGCCCCCACCACCGCCAACTACGGTAAGGGTACCGAATTTGAAGGTGCAGTTGTGGCCTTGTTCCACTTGTTGGGCTCTCGTAGAGACAAGAAAAGAGCTTTGATCGAAGCTTTCTACAGAGGAAACTTGCCCAACATGATGCAATTGATGGCTACTGTGTTTGTATTTTTCTTGGTGGTCTACTTGCAAGGGTTCAGAGTCGAATTGCCTCTTAAGTCCACCAGACAAAGAGGTCCATATGCCTTGTACCCCATCAGATTATTCTACACTTCCAATATTCCTATTATGTTGCAAAGTGCCTTGAGCTCCAATATCTTCATTATTTCCCAGATGTTGTTCATGAGATGGCCCAAGAACATTTTTGTCAAGATCTTGGGTAGTTGGGATGCTAAACCCGGTCACGCTCAATTGTTCGCTGTCAGTGGTATTGCTTACTACATCCAGCCCCCATTGTCGTTTACCGAGGCGTTGTTGGACCCAATCAAGACCACCATCTACATCACGTTTGTCTTGGGTTCATGTGCACTTTTCTCCACCACTTGGATTGAAATCAGTGGCTCTTCTCCAAGAGATGTAGCCAAGCAATTCAAGGAACAAGGTTTGGTCATCGCTGGTCACAGAGACACCTCTGCCTACAGAGAATTGAAGAAGATCATCCCTACCGCCGCCGCCTTTGGAGGTGCCACTATCGGAGCGCTTTCTGTGTTCTGCGACTTAGTGGGAACTTTGGGTTCAGGTACCTCGATCTTGTTAGCAGTTACAACCATCTATGGATACTACGAGTTGGCCGCCAAGGAAGGTGGCTTTGGCAAGTCTGTTGTCGCCGGATTCTCTGATGGTTTGTAAATCTAGATGTATCAAGTACAAGAACTATAAGTAATATAAAGATGAGCATTAGTTAAAGTGTGGACACTTTCTTACAAAAATGCTAAAGCCTGATTTAGAACGTCTATAGCATGGCATAAAATAGTGAAGTATAAGCGATAGAAGGAAACCCAAGTATTTCTGTGCATAGGTAAGAGCTAAACAGTAAATTTTTCACTAGTCTAAAATTACAATGTAAGGTGTTGGCGTAGTAATTATTCCGGATAATTGCGTCGACGACATTATTTCGACTTCAGCCATCCTTCTTCATTGTTGAACTATCGATTTTTCCGCCTCGGTACTCATTTCCGTAGCCTCTTGGTCAGTGTATAGCGTTCAAGACTATGTCCACACGTCCTGCACATAACCCCATCTCGAAAAGAAAATCCAATCCCTATCATCTCTAACAAGACCCCCCATTTAACATGACTCCTCATAAATACACCAGTACTACTGAGCCGATAATGGAAACAAGCGAGACAGAGTCTTTCTCTTCCGAAGGAAAAAAAAGGAATACTGAATCTGAGCAGCCATCGTCGGAGGTGGAGGCAGAGAACGAACTTTCTTTCGATGCCCTCTTCGGAGAGCTAGCCAAAGAGACCAAAAAGGGCCTTGAAAAAGTTCCAGAGGAGAAAGAGGACGAAGGATCCGATAGCGAAGATACAGAGTTCACCAGGATCAAGAAATCCATCGAATCATTGCCCAAAATTACCTCTAAATTGGAAACAAATATCGATCACAAATTGCAAGAACAAAAAGCCAAGAACAAAGATGTGGTTCGGGTGAACGATCCCATTGTGAGTAATATCAAGGTGTCAAAGAGCGAACCCACCGATGCCGGGGCCAACTGGTACAACATGAAACAGCCGGAAATGACTCCTGAACTCAAGAGGGATTTATTGATCATTAAACACAGAAGCGCATTGGACCCAAAAAGGCATTATAAAAAGGAAAAGTGGGAGGTACCCAAGTACTTCCAGATGGGTACGGTGGTAGAGGGCAACACCGAGTTCTATTCGGGCAGAATGAACCGTAAGGACAGAGGTAATACTTTGGTGGAAGAAGTGTTGAAGGACGACGATACCGACAAATACTTCAAAAGAAAATTCACGGAAATCCAGGATGCCAAGAGAAGCGGCAAGAAAGGACATTATAAAAAGCTCCAAGAAAAGAGACGCAAATACTGAGTCTAGTGGATACAGACACTACGAAATTTTAATGACCATGCTTTAGTGTTGTTAAATGATATACATATAATCGGAAGTGGCGGGCACTCAAGAAATAAACTCGTAAATATCATAAGAAAATGCATTTGCAATGTGTAGGACTCTGGGAAACCAGCAGTGTAGACGGATGGTGGGATTGGCCCGTAGGAACTGTTCTGACTCCATCACATGGAAAAGAAGATATGAGATCATTAACAACGGAGGCATCAGTGCAGATTACTCCTCTAAACCTGCTCTCTTGAACACATCCAGTCGCACCTGTTCCCATAGCCTCTTCTTGTCGGCCTTGGGCAACTTGATCTTTTTGGAGCTGATAGATGTGGGGTCTGCTCTTTGATCCTTCAAGAGTTGTTGTTTGATTTCCTTCTTTAATGCGTCTGACTTTTCTTTATATTCATGAGCCGTTGTGGCTGCCGCAGCCAAGTTGATGAGATAGTTTCTTATGGCAATTTCCTTAAATTTAAATCTTAAAAATGACTGGTTATCAATGGAAGTAATGGCGTTGTTACGTTTGGAGGTGTCGTTGATCTGAAGTAATCGCGACTGTTTCACCGAGATCTCGGCCACGGATTTTTTGAATGCAGCATCAAGGTTATGTTCTTCGTAAAGATTGGATGAAAAAAGGGTATAGATAAGCTCCTTGTCGGTGATATGGGGTTGTATCAACACAATGTGACATAGCTGTGCCAAGTCGCCTACAAGCTGGGGCAACGCACTTTGTGAGTATTGGTAGTTGGGAGCCGAAGTGATCATGGGTAGCTGGACCAAGATAAGCTTACACCGTGTTACATTCAAGTTCCAGTCCACAAGCGATTCCGGCGCGTTCTGGTACTGTAAGTTGGACCCCAAGCAGATCTTGTAGAGCTCCTCGTCGTCGAGGTCGTCCAAGTATGGTACGGGCTGGCCCATTTGCTGGAGCTGTTGTATTTGGAGCTGTTGTTGTTGTTTCTTTTCGAGGGCCTTATCGAGGAAATAGTTTTCATGCAACACTATATCGTTGACGAGCTGTTCAACGGTAGTGGACACCGGCACCGCATCCTCTGGGATGGTGGCAGTGGAGCTGGAGTAGATGGAGGGGGCCGAGCGGACGGATCTCTTGCCGGAGAACGACGAGAAGATCGACGACGTCAGACTGCGGTATCCCAGCGGAGGCGACTTGTTGAACTGTGAGGGGGCCGATCGTATAGAGGTGGCGGTGGAGCTGGTGACGCCCATCGGCGGTAACTGCTGGTAAATGGCATTTCTGGCCGAGTCCTTAAAATGGGAAGGCGCCTGGTTGCGGGAATATGGTGTGCCAAACATTATGCGAGGACAAACGGATCACTATAGGTTGGTCGAGGTAACGGACAGTGAAGGGAAGGCCGTTTGTAAGATGTTGGTGGCAGCTTTTTGCTGGGTTGGGTTTTTCGTCCTGTTATAGAGTATGCGATTTCGATAGGGGCTAGGACGGGCCCGGATTGTTGGGATAGGTCGGAGGTCTGCGGCGACGGAAGTGGTCGGCAGCCTGGTAGGGTAGGTGGCGCTAGTGGAGGCGCTAGAGGCTGATGCAAAGGTCGGTACAGCCGGAACAAACACACCGTTAGTGAAAGAAATGAACTATTCAATTACAAATTTACCAGGGATTCGTAGGGCGAGCCAGTGAAAGTGAGAATTCACCGACGATGAGAGTTCACGTGTGGGCGCGCCAGTGCCCCAGTGCCAGTGCGCATGAGGTGATAACGAGATTTACCGGACATGGCAGGAAGGGGATGGGCATGACTGGTGGAGCACCATGATCAGAGGTAATTTACCAGATCATGCCAGGATCTACTGAGTGGTACACTGGGGGTGTATTGGGGGTGAACCCGTCTACACTAGTTGCTGGTTACCTCGATTTTGGCCTGGGTTTGGAGCCGGTTGGTTCTATGGCCTGGTCATGCGGGTGGGATACCGGTGGTTTTCCCGTCTCGTATATTTTTGTGGCACTAGTTGTTTTCCCGGGCGGGCTTGGCCCCACGGCAGGAACAATAGGGGCCTGTGGGTAGGGAGGTGGAGGCCGGGGATATAGTTGGGGGAGCGGGGACGTCCACACCAATAGTGGGACAGTGCGGCGTAATGCCTCCACCAACCAGCGATGGCCCCGGGGCCCCAGCGATGAGCCCTGGTATGGCGCGGGACAATGATTGGTGAGTGCCCGGCTGAAGTGGAGGCGTCCGCATACTAATTCTCCGGCGCTATTGATCAGGAGACTTATTCCGAAGCCGTTTTGATCGCCAAGGAGGACCGGTGCATGGATTCGCTGCTGGTGATGGTGGTGGGATCGACCGGAGGGTCAACAGTTGTCCCTTTCGGTCGCTTTGCGACGATCACAAGGACCCCGGAACGTCCTGTACCCGCCTGGCGACCGGGGCCTTGCTATTGGTTGCTCGCCCGTACTCGACATGGCGGCGGGGAGGTCTCGGAACCACAGGCTCTCTCAGGGCGCCCCAGTGGGAAAATTGTGGGGAGAGGCCTACTAGAAATTCCATTGGCCAATGGTAGGGCCCGTAACCATTAGATTAGTTATTCCGAAGGTCCGACGGGTTTCGACCTCTTGGCATGGGTGAATCGGCACCCTTAGGTGCTCGGTGAGTGGTGGCCATGGGATGTAATTTTCTGGCGTTGGCCGAGTGGCACCCGTATATGTACTTGGCGCATACTTATGCCTTGACGAGACGCTAGTGGTCGCATTGATGTAATAATGTGCGTTGATCCAGGGTGAAAATTGTGGGGAATCCCATCTCATCACACATGATTGCTTCTTGTAGTCTGATGACTTGATGTCAATGGATGTGGCGCCAGAACCAGAACCACCGTCATTCATCATTTGAGGCTACTACAAGTTCGTCTACCATCCCCGTATAATCCACATATCGGCCCGCAAACAGTTACTGAGCCAAAAAAGCAATATAGTGCCCGCACGGCTTCCCCCTATCCTGATGCCCCTGTTTATGGAGAGCCACAAGGGGCGTTTGCACTGATAAGGATTACCCCAGAAAACCTGGAAAATTAGACCAGAGCTTAACTTATAGCTAAAGCCCGTAGAACGTTTTAGAAGCCACTCCCAACTTTGTCTGACCCTCAATGGCGTGCAATGACACTGTCTGACATCAGGTACTTTGGCAAAACGTATATACGTATATTGGTAATTTTCACGGCTGTCGCTCAACCAATTTGGTAAGCATTGGAATGGATGATCATTATGCACACATTCCATATGCAATAACCACCAGCAATGTGTCTTGCCCTCCCCTCTTACTGGATACTATTGCTATAGATCGTCTCATTAAGTGAGGCCCTTACATTGCGAGAGCCCATCACGTTCTGGCGCGCAGACATTTGTTTGGTGCGCGATGTTCAAATTTCTTCCAATCTATAGTCATACCGTGTGATGTCTGTTGAAGAAATCATCTCTGAAGATTTCGGCTATAAGGTCACGCCGGACCACGGTGAACACGGCCGTCCTGTGTTTACTTCTGAGATTGATTTGGATAATTTCGGTCTCGATAATCTTCACCTCCTTGATATCAATAATCATAGTGGCTCCATCGCCCTATCCAATGGAACTAGCCTTAAGGTTGGCAAAACCGAGTTGTTTGATTCGGATATCAACAGCGACTCTATACCTGAGGTTGCAGTACCAGAAGGAGCTCATATAACCCAAGTTCGGTTCAATTCACTGGGGTCAATATTGTTTGTGGTTAACGGATCAAAACTCCAACAGGTCAATGTCAATGGAGAACAACAATTGGTGGACCACCCCGCTTCAGCATCGATCCAGATTACATCTTTCTCAATTTCGCCATCGGACAGGATTGCCTTGACCAGTGTTGACGGCCAATTGTACGTGATTGAAGGCACCAGTACGAGGCAGGTAGCCGACAACGTATGTAGTTCCGCCTGGTCCCGCTCCGGTGTGCTTCACTATCAAACTCCAGGTTCGCTAGATATCCAATCTGAAACTGGTACTAGCATCACTTTGGCAGTTTCTTCTGATGAAAAGGAAGACTTAGACAACTACCGTGGTGTATTCATCAAAGAGTTAGCCAAATCAACGTGGTTTGTGGTTTATGAGTCAAATGAGTCCGAAATTGACGACCATATCATCAAGTCCTACATAATACAGCAGAAAGAAGGCGAAAACGTTGTAACCGAAACAGATATAGCGTCGCCATTTGGTGGACCCGCTCGGGCACTCTCATACTACGTTCCGGAATTAATCAACTGGATCCCCAACGAGTCTATTCATTTTGTGGCTTCTTCAATAGTCTCTGACTGGGCAGCATTGGACGTAAAGAACGCCGAGGTAACTGCCATTTCTCCCGCAGAAGATATTTACGGAGCCCCATTTCCTCTTGACGAAGAGACCTCCGACGATTTGACATGCGTTGGTGCAGCAATTGATCTCACAAGAAGCAACATAGTGGTCAAGCAGCCTTACACAGGGGTGGATGAGGCAAAGGGCCTTCCAAAATTGTACACATTATTAAACAACGGAAAAGTTGTAACATGGTGGATAGTTCACAAGAGTGCAATTTTGGATGATAAGACAGATCTCGCAAGAGCATTACTGGCAATCCCATCCGGAACTGTAGCTAATAATGATGTGGTGACTCCTACTAATAAAGTCGTTACAAATGAGAAAACAGATAGTATCTCAGATGCATCATCTCCAGCAACGGGACCAAACGTTGCTAAGCCGGAGTTTGGGGCGCCGCTAACAGAAAATATATCTGCAGCTGAGAATCCCTTTGGTTCTTCAAAACTGGACGCATTCAAGGCTCTCAACATTGCAAATACTTCGTCAAAACCGACTGCATCAACTGGTGACTTAGGGTCAGCTAAAGCAACACCTCCAAGCGCAGGGTTTGGAAATCAAGGCTCCCAATTTGGAGCAACTGGCTTTGGTCAGTCGTCTTTTGGTCAGTCACCTTTTGGCCAATCATCTTTTGGCAAGTCTTCGTTGGGCCAGACAACTTTTGGCAAGTCTTCGTTCGGCCAATCATCTTTGGGCCAAGCTTCAACGGGTCAGACATCAACGGGCCAGACATCAACGGGTCAGACATCTTTTGGGCAGACGTCTTTTGGCAAATCATCCTTTGGTCAGACATCCTTTGGCCAGTCGTCTTTCGGGCAGTCGTCTTTCGGGCAGTCGTCCCTAGGTAAGCCAGCCAAAGTAAGCGGTAATGCATCTCTGGGATCGTCGTTTGGTCAATACCAGTCATTAAACAGTGGTTTTGGTGCACACGCAAATGCATCCAATGCTTCTCCATTTGGAGGGGCACTTTCAGGAAAGTCCCAAACTGTGTTTGGCGATAAGACTAATGAAGATTCCAAGGCGCTGCCACTCGCAAACAATACACAGAATTCTCCGTTTGGAGCAATTTTGACTGGAAAGAAGGAAAATGTGTTTGACAATAAGGCAAATAAAGGAATAGAACCGTCGGGCATGACCAATAAGAATACGACTGAGATTTCGGATTCGCAAAAGATACCACCAATTGTCAAATCGAATGAAAAACCAGAAGCAGCGAAATCAAATATTGATACTTCTAATGAAGTTCTTCCTAAGACTGATTTGACATCTGTATCCGGATTCGGACTTGCAGAAAAGCCCAAGGAAATAGCGCTGGCCTTCAAATTTGATAGGCTGATTCCATCTACAGACAAGAAAGCAGAAGAATATTCGAATGTAAACCTGGACTATACAGATAGTGACGTTTCTGAAGAGCAAGATAGCTTTGAGGAACTTGAAGATACCAAAGATTTTCAAAGTCCATACTCACCATCTGGTAATGTGAACGAAGTTGAAGGAGAGGAAACATACAAATCTAATGAAAGCTTTGTGGAAATCGATGAGTCTGAATTTGACGATGACGAGTTTTTGCTTACTCGAGAACAAATCGTGGAAAGAGAAATAGAATCTTTAGAGAACAGGGGAATTTTTGAACAGCAAGATTTATTGAGCACGGATGGCTCTAGAAATGTGAGTACTGGTGACAAGACTACAGACGCCATGTTGGGAATTATCAATGATACTGAAGCATGGTTCACAGTTATTGAGAAAAATATTGCTATAATTAAGGATGAAATTCAATTCCAATCTGATGAGCACGAAGTTGAGTTGACCGAGGACGAAACATTACAGTATCATGAATACTGGAGACTTGCAAACTATCCAGATTTAATGGAATTAGCGACAAAGTTTGCGTCTCGGATCTCTGTTGCCTTGGATAGCTTGAAAAGTCAAGAAAAACAATTTGCAAAACTCGCTGAGAGGGTAAATAAGTCGCAAGCGGAGAGATTAACGATCGACAGAATGTTCAGTTCTATTGAAGCCACCAAGAAGGCTCTGAATAATGAAAACGTAAAAAATCGTGCGTTGGACTTCCGCAATGAAAACTTGCAAAAAAGTTTGAGGAAGAAATTGAATAAAATATTGTCTTTGGAGGATGAGCTTGTGAAGAAGATGATGCCGTTGAAGGCAGGAACCTCAGTGAATGAAGAGATTGTGAAAAACTTGGAAAAAGCAATCTACGAGGTTAATACGATAACCAGAGCGAGAGTGCAGTCAGTCGAGAGTTTGACAAACCAGCTCAATGGTCTTGAGTTGAATACAGGGGACTCTAGTTCTGGCGGTTCAGGGTTCAGCTTAGCCCAAAGAAAATGGAACCTCAGTCAGCAATTGGGCGATGTTGTTCCCCAGCAAGTGATCACCGAGGTGGACGAAATCTGAGGAAGCACTACTGGCTTCCATTCCGAATACGGTTCATAGCATAATTATATTTTAACTATTTCGTTAAGAGGCTCGTAGGCCTAGACAGGTGAGATTGAAGCGATGATTGGCTGCGAAAAACCAGTTACGATGAGCACAACAGGCAGCTGATCTACACATCAAGGACAACAATGCTACTCGCTGGCAATGGACATCCGATACGAAGATCCCATGACCAGCTACTGCTATCTGACCAACCAGATGATGGGAGGAGTTTTCCCTAAATAGTTAGAGTTGCACCCATTTGTAGGTCTCACCGCACTTGGTTAGACGAGCCGCGCGCACCGGATCATAATGGTGTCGGTAAATATTTATCGCGTTGTTTACGTAGTGCCGATTCGTCAACCCATCATGAGTGATTTCATCAATACCAAAGTGGTGGTACCGGGGACCAGGGGCTACGGGTATCTCCGGTACTATGGACCTATCAGAGGCAAGAACGGCATGTTTGCAGGGATCGAGTTGATTGGCCCAACGGCCACCACTCGAGGCAAAAACTCGGGTGATGTCAACGGCATCAGATACTTCAAGGTGGAAATCGCCAACACCGGACTCTTCCTTCCTGCGGACCGACTCAAGTCGGTGAATCCGCAGCTAGCACTGTTGGGACAATCACCACTGCCCAGCCGAGACAGTATTCTGAGTGTGCCCAGCCAGATCAGTGTCGCCCAGTCCTCCACCAGCATTGTAACTGCTGGCTCCAATGGGTCCGTTACATCGGCATCAGGGAAGAGGACATCCATCGGCTCAAGATTCTCGTCCAGTATGAAGGGAGTATTGAGCCCCTCGGGCCATCTCAATCACAACATCTTGCCCAAGCTGAGAGACAAAAACGTGTCACCAGTTAAAGACCACAGTGAACGAGAGGCGCTGATGGAGCTTATTGAGCTCAAGAATGTGCATACAAAGCTTGTACAAGAAATGCAACAAAAGACCGGGATTTTGAACGAGCTTCGAGCGACGGTCAATGAGATCCAGCCAATATTGGAGGATTATGAATTCCAATTGGGAGAAAAGGATAAGAGAATGGCCAAGCAAAGGGCTGATTTCGAAAGAGCTAGAGAAGAATGGAGAGAGAGCATTGACTTGATGTCTGTAGCCCAACAAGAGAACGAAGCATACTATGAAAAGCAAATTGAGACAATCAACGAGAAATTGGTGCAATTAGCTCAAGAAGCTGAGGAATCGACCAAGTCTAAGAGCTCCAAGGACGGAGAAATTGCCAAATTAATGCTCCAGATTGATGACTTGAAGATGGAAATAATCATGGCCGAGAAAAGGAACTTGGTACAACTAGAAGGAAAAGACATAGAACTTAGAATTCTACATGAAAAATTGATGTCACAAGCTAACAATGTCCCTGTTGAAGATTCGAAAGAACGCGAGCTTTATGAGAATAGGGCCAAGCAATTTGAGGGAGAAATAGAGAGCTTAAAACTTGAGAATAAGAAGTACTGTGAACAAATAAAGGAGTTGGAAGAGAAATTGTCGGCAGCAGAATCTAAAGTGGCCAAAAAGGACCAACAATTAGCCGATGTGGAGAGCAAGCTAGCATATAAAGAGGCCGAGTTGGATTCGGTTATCGAGAAGAACTTGGTGGAAAGAGTGCAGACAGTGTCCCTTGACGAGGATACCACCGCCCTTCACAACAAGATCCAATCGCTTGAGAGCGAGCTCCAGAGCGCCCGTACAACGGACAATACTATAGACGAATTGAAGCATGAATTGAGTATCAGGCCGACGTTCAATGAGCTTGTAGAGCTCCAGACTTCATTGGACGAGTTAGAAACAATCCATAAAAAGGAATTGGACTCGAGTGCGGCGGAATTACGCAAAGTCATTGACGAGAACAAAGACCTCCAGAAAAAGCTTGAAGAGGTGTTGACGGAACAAGTGGAAAGTGCTAAACAGGAGTTAAAAGAAGATGAATTGAAACGGCTGAACACGGTGGCTGGTGATGACAGGGAGAACAAGGACGAAGCAGAACTGACGTTGCTTCCTATCTACAATCCCGGTGCTATCGATCCAAGTGCGGGCAAGAACGACTGGTGCGGGTTATGCGAGCGGGATGGGCACAGCAGCATCAATTGTCCCTATGAAAACGACATTTTTTAATCGATGGTCCGTATTAGCTTCACTAATTATTCGCATATGCATCCCGAAAGTTTCATTGATACATTATGCGCACAGCTTGTGACAAATTCGTTAAGAAATGCATCTGATTTTGCAATCTCACCCACCTATATGCACAAATGCATATATAGTGTATATAAATTCCAGGGGGACTCGTGTAGCAAGTTCCAGTACTATCAATTCTAATGTCTAGATTCCACGAAATCACCCTTGAGAACGGGCCGCTTTCTTTCACCACCCTCAGTAACCATTCGGCTGCCGATGTCTTCACTCCCAAGCGCAAATGGAACCGGGTGATTCTCTTTCTTCACGGGTTCCCTGACGAACATAGAACCTACTTGAGTGTATGGGATAACTTTCTTAGTGCTTACGGAGAAAGCAATGTGTTGCTTTTGGCTCCCAAGATGAGAGGTTATGAACGCTCCAGTCAGCCCGCTCAACCAGCCTACACCCTTGTGGACCTTGCTGGTGATGTCCGGGCATGGATCATTGGCCTCAAGGTGTCTGGAATCCCCGTTCACGTTGTGGGCCACGACTGGGGTGCTTTGATTGCCTACGAGTCCGCTATGTTGTACCCGGACTTGATCACCTCAATGGCTTGTATGGCCATTCCATTCGTGTCAGGTATCCGTTCCGTGGGATTATTGAAGGCTCTTCCTAAACAGCTTTACTTGTCCTCATACATGGTCCGGATGCAATTGCCCTTTTTCTATTTGGGTGCCTTGAAGGAGACCGCAAACGACAGTTACTTGGACAGGTTGTGGAAATACTGGTCCCCTACCTGGAAATATTCCAAAGAGGACATTGCTCGGGTTAAGGTGCCATTCGAGGATGAATCTATAATCCATTCGAGTACGGCATACTATAGGGCCATTTTCGACATCAGAAACATCAGACTGCTCATTTTCAAGATCAATTTCAACAAGGTCCCACTCTTGGTATTAGGAGGTGCAGAAGATGGATGTATGTCCCAGGACATCTTTAAAGTATCCAAGGCACACTTTGCAAGTACTCCAAACATCAAGGTCGAAGTTGTTCCTGGTGTAGGCCATTTCTTGCACAGAGAGAACCCAGACGTAATTTCCCGCTTGATTATTGATTGGTTTAAGACCCACAAGAACCCCAACTAGACCCACACATTATATGATCAAATGTATGGATGAACTATATAACAAAAGAATTTAGTGTTCCGTAATTACGATTTGATATCAATGAAATGCTTTTACTAGACTGTATTTATCATCTATATGCTATGGTGTCTATTCGTCGGCCTCATCATCGTCGTCTTCGGCTCCGTCAAATGTCTTCAAAACCTCTCCTTCGGCCTCTTCTTGCTCCTGGTCCTCTTCATCGTTTTCTCCGTTGGCATACACAAGGTGCTTTTCTTGGTCTTCCCTGTCCAATTGAATCTGAGTCTCGTTTTCAATGTCACTATCTTCATCGCCATCTTGGATGCCTTCAGCAATGTTCTTTCTTAACTGAGCTTGTGATTTCAACAACTGTAATCTTCCTTGCAATGCTAACAAGTGAGGCATTAATTTCATCCCACCACTGAGTCCCGAGTGAAGCGATTTTAAATTCTCCTGTTGCAGTGGTTCTCTTCCAATGGCACCACCATGGAGCAATAAAATCCATTTCAACCATATGGACAATGCTGACTTTTTTGATGGATCTTGGCCCACATCTTTACTCACAATTGCGAATAACCCATTAAGTAACAACGTAGACTGGTCATCACTGGACAATAATTTGATGGTATCTTTGACATTGGCTTCATTGTCGTTGGAGGAACACAACCGCACGATTTTTTCACTTTCATCATTTTCAATAAGAGCCACCAAGGTCTGGTGGAGCTCGTCGGCAGGCAAGTTATGGATTTCAACCTGTTGTGGAATATTTAAAGTGTCGTGCATTTCGCCATTGACATCCACAGGTGGTAACAGGTAGTCCACTGGGACCTTGATTTCGCCAACAGACTTGAATTTCCAGTCAATAGACTCAAATTTGGGCTCGTTGTTGTTGTACCATATACCCACGAGTTCGGATGAGGAGGTGTAAACAGCGCTGATAAAAAAGATATTATTTTCTTGGAAATCGGTTATCACAAGACTGGAAGGAGCTTCATCGTTTTGGACTGAGTGAGGGTCAATATTGAAAATCTGGATTCCATCAGTGGTGAATACCAAAATGGCTTCTTTTTGGTCTTCGTGAATAATTTGGAAATTGCGGATATTCGACGACAGGGCAACATTGAAGGTGCTCACTTGGTCAAGGTTCTGGAAGTCGTAACCGATGATCTGATTGCCTTGGGATACATATATTTTGTCGTCATGGATAGGGGACTGCCTTATGGAGGTGACAGGCTCGGACCCCTGTTTGGAAAGATTCAACAATTTATATTTCTTAGATTTAGATATGTCGGCAACGTAGAGCTCAGTGCCTGCAACAAGCACAGGAACGGTGCTCTTGGTGGCGCCAACGCCAGAATAACGAATGGAGGCCATTTTGTTCACGGGGTTCTTCTTGAATGTGACATTGGTGGATTTATTGATGCGGTTATTCTCGGTGGACACTTCGTAGATGTCTCCCTCGGAAGAATAGCCCCAAATGGCGCCATTCTTGCTTACCAATCCCGTCAACTGAATGGAGTTGGATATTCTGTGGATAGGCTTGTCATTTGTAGGGGAAAATATCAATATATCTCCTTGGGACAACAACACGGCCAACGTAATGAATGGGCCATCGGTATTAGGGGACACCTCGGCTCCCGTTTGTTTTCTTTTGGTACCCTTCTTGGAGGCATCTTTGGTGGGAGCCACACCCACAACCCACTTGGAATCAATGATGCTTTCGTCAGCCTGAAGCTCGATTCTGTTGATAGCAGACTTGTTGATGAAGTCACCGCGGGGGCCAGAATTGCTGCTTATAGGGTAGATCTGTACCTCATTTCTGCCATGCTTAGATATGATGTTGGAGATGAACGAGCCACTAGGATCCGTGGAAGTTTTAAGGGAATCCGACATGGTACTAGGATGGTTTAAGAGAAGAGATGAGCTTTGCACTGAAAAATTCGCAATGTGACAGTGGACTATGTGCAGGACACACCATTGGCCATCCTGGGGTGGGTCGCGTTAAGTATGGGGACGGGAAAAGCGCTATTTGACAGGATGGATATAGGGAATTCGGTCGGGGCCATGACGTAAATGGCCTTACCAGTAATCCGTTAGCTCTTACTTGCTTGCTATTTTTGCTTTCTTGGTCTGCGTCAGAATGCATCAGTTCGCCCGAACATTGCATGATGATGACATGAACCAAAATACTTCCATTTCTAGTCCCGAAAAACCACACATTCACCCTAATATGTACCAGTACGTAGAACGGACATATCTAAAATACTAGCCAGTAGAATATAATAGAAAACCCGATATTATAGACCACCACATATTTATTATTCGCAAACACCACATTAAGGTGCCAGAGATCTGCATCCACAGAATTTCTACATGCACAATATTATTATGTATGCACGCGAATCACGATCGCCCAACCAGCCAAGATAGGTACTCCTGCCAGTGGCAGTGAGAAAGTGAATTATACGAGGGTATTTTGCGGGCGAACATCACGGTCAATATTATCGAAGTTATTATTTCCGACAAGACATCGTCCCATGATTATCCGGCCAGAACGTCACATGAGTTAATAGAGGGCGCAGGCTTGCGTTAATCTTGAAAACATTGCGTTATCTAAAAACTTCATCACAGGATTGTGACCCACAATGCCTTCTCCCTGCGGCCTGAGAACATGTATCATGCGCTACGAATCCTGTGAAATTGCACAAATATCCTAAGTATTTTAGCTTGCATAAATGTTATTTTTTAATTTTAATTTTTTTCTTTGCGGATGGCTGTTATAAATCGTGTCAAACTTTGTTCCGGAACACGCAGATCATCGTCACTGTATAGTGTTACTATGTGACGGGTTATCACATACGAAATTACCTTTGTATTTATCACGTTAGAAATATATCAACAGGAATCGGTATTGTTTGACGTACTACATTTATTTCGTAAACTATGCGAATGCCAAATCGATACTACAGTATTTGTCATGTGTTATGTACACAATATGTATATTTAGCGCACATGCTATCATGCGATTATATCTGTGAAATGTATGATGTGAAATATTATTATGCCAAGGTATATGCACAAAAGCTATTTGATCTTCTCTTGAAGTTCTATCATTTGTTGGACTTGTAACTTACAGAGATCCTTCAAATCTATTATATCTGCTTTCAATTCCTCCACGTGCTCCGATTTTTCTCCTATCAACTCCAACATTGTTTGTTCATTTTCATCCTTTTTGTTCACCTCTACTTCCAACTCCTCTATTCTAGCCTTCAAACCATTTACATCTTTGGCAAGCTTCAATTTATCCAACAATTCCCTTTCCGTGGACTCTTTTTCAACCACCAATTGTTCATTTTCTTCTTTCAATGTATGCAATTCTATTTCGAGCCTTCTAATATTTGAACTCATCTTATTGATCAATTGGATTTTACTATTATTTGTGCCATTGGGAATTGCTCCAATAATGCTACCGTGATTGAACGAATTGCTATTGTTTCGGAAACTGTAGGTATCATTGGGGTTTTCATAACTCTCATCAGCATCATTGAACGAAGTCAGAGAATTATTAGCATTCATAAAAAGCCCGCCAGAATGAACATGGGGCGTCAACGAAGATTCTCCAAACTTGATGTCATTCCAATTAGTAGTGTTATATGATAGCGGAGTTTCAACTAGGCTACCTGAGTGTTCTCTCATATTGAAACGTTGTGCATCTAGGTTAATGTTTAACCCTGTTTCACTCATTCTTTTAATTGGTAAATGATCCCCTGGGAGTTCAAGATGAGGTGTATTTGATGTTTGCTTGCCAATGCTTTCTTGGAGAGACGAAATCTTATTGTTCAAATTTGTACGTTCATCAGCATAAATTTGCTTCAATTTTTCAGATTTTTCTTGAACCTCAGCAAGTTCAGTTTCCTTGAGAGAATACGAGAGTTTGATTTCTTCGTTCTCAGTCTTGATATCTTCAAGCTCCCGCTTTAGTAATTCGAAGTCGTCAACCTTAGCTACCAAACTTTCGTTTAATTCCTTCAACTCTTGATTAATTTTTGCTTTTGATTTTTTGAGGCCATCTAAAGAAGTTGACAAATTGTCGATCTTATTCAAAAGGTTAGATTCAACCATTTTCCAATTTTCTTGGGAGGATAAGTATTGCTGTTGAAGGTTTTGATGATTGCGAGATAATTTCTTGTACTCTTCGTAATCTATTCCTTGATTTGAATTGAAAGTATCGCTGCCTTCAGCTGCATGCGATGATGTAATATTCGAGTTGTTCGAATATTCAATCTCAAGTCTCAAACTTTCTATCTTGGTTTCCAATCTGGTTACTTCGTTTGAGTTTGCTTGCTTCAAGGAGTTAATTTCAGTCTTGAGATCAGATATAACTGTGTTCTTTGAATTGATTTCAAGGTTTAGTTGTCTTTTGCTCATTTCCGATTGGATCTTGAGCTCATTCAATTCCTTGCTGAGCTTTTTCGAAGCAGAAACTTGTTCCTTGTAGAGTTTTTCTTGTTCATTATGTTTCTCTTTCCAATTGGATGCTAATTCGTCCTCAAGCTCCTTCTTTGTATCGGAAAGTTTCTGATTTGTTTCAGCAAAGGTCTGCAATAAACTATTTACTGAACTCAAGTTGTTTGCCGCCAAAACAGCTTCTAGTTCACTTAATTGTAACGACAATTCTTCGTTCTTCTCAGCGTATTCCTTCAAGCTTGTCTCCAAATTAATATTCGAGGTCTTCAATTTTTTGATACTTTCATTGAGTTTGAGTTCCTTCAACGAGAGGTTTTTACCTTCTTCCATAAGCTGTTCAATGGTTGCATCTTTGGTTTTCAACAATGTCATGAGTTGTTCCTTCTCCTTTTCCCATTGGGTGGACTGCAGTTGCGATTTGGAGGACACCACCGCCGGTTTGGACCGAAGTATCGTTACTTGTTCAGACAAGCTCTGGTTCTTTGACTCTAGCAGGGCGACCTGTTGCCTCAAATGTTCCAATTCTTGGTCGGTAGTCAATGTCAATACTGTGTCAATCAGTTTTTCGGGTTGCATCTCTTCTTGAGATATGGTAGGCGACAAGGCCAGAGCTGAGAGAGACGGACTAGGGCTAGCAGAAGCTGCTGGGACCGGACTGGACTCTGTCGGACGTTGCTTCTTAACACCTTTTCCTTTTGCTGCCAATGCTAATCTCTCCTGTAATGTCAATCTCTTTTTGGGCTTTGATTCCGGCACGGCTGTTGTTTCTGGTGCTGACTCTGGTGTTGGCATTGCTGTGGAATCAGTTATGGGGTCTGAAACTGTTTCGGTAGAATTCTCTGGAGCCACTTGTGATACGCTTTCGGAAGTTGGTTCGGATTCCACAACTGGTGTCGAATCAGCCGTGCTTGTTTTGGTGGGTGCTTTGTCGTTTAGTGCCGAGTCTTCTGTCGCTAGATTTGTAGACTCAGATGCCGGTAACGCAACACCAGCGACTTCCAGAAGATCTTGTGATTCTGATTCGGACGCATCTTTAGACTCGTGTGGCTTTACCTGTTCTGATTCAGTCAGTTCAGTCGAGAAATTAGAGGCAGGAGCTTCGTTTGCATCTTGGACAACATTATCATTAGAACTTTCTGCTACGGAGGGTACCAGCTTATTCTTCGAGCCTTTCTTCTTTGCCATGGCGCTCTGTATGGCCAGGAGGGCTGGATTCAAAAGGGATTGTCTTGAGTGATTGGTTTATTTGGCTGATTCGATTGAGTATGCGTAGAAGAAACCACGTGACGAGGTTGCCCTGTACGCATGAACTGGTAAAATTGAGTGCGGGTAGTTCTTAGCGGTTTGCATTACTAGTGCGGGATGCATATCAGAACAGTTGCGTAGAGGTGATGCCTGTAATGCAAGTCGTACAATTGGGAATGATGACGCATTAACGATGACTTAGCGATGACTTGGAGTGCATGAACAACGTAAAAGGCTAATATGTCCTATCCTGCTGGCCGGCATCATTTGAGTTAGCAATCACATTAGCCCCGAATATTTTGTGAATGGAAATCACGGTATAGTGTATCATGACGTGCGACTGTGGGAACCAGTATGTATAAAAAAGGATAGAGAGAGGGGAATATTGGTGCAATATTTTGCAACCGTGAAACTGAAGAACTCGAGTACAAAAGAAAAAAAAAAAAAGAAAAAAACAGAACAAAGGAGAAAAGACAAGGCTACCGTCAACTTCGCTTACTGAGCAACCCAGTCGCTTGTAACACACCTTATCCTTTCCGAATTTTATTGAGATCTATAATACCCGGGGTCCATAGCCCCGAACGTATAATACAAGAATAAATACTATGGAGTTTTCTTTTGATGATCACCGGAACTACTTCGTTGGCTGGTCACCCTGTTCTGTTTCCTTTGGTTTTTCACTTCCAGGAGGTTGAGTGCTGGATGCTCGAGGAGGACCTAACTGATGATTAGGAGCTGACCCTGATGGTGGGAGGTGGTAGGGCGAAGGTGAATACACAGGGTAAACTGGAGGTTGTGGGGGCCAGCTCATATTAGACCCTTGTGGTGGAGGGAGTGGTGGCTGATAACCAGGAACGTAGTAATAGTAGCCAACGCCAGACATTTGTGATGGATGGGATGGATGAGATGGGGGTGCAGGAGGAGGGGGAGGAGGGGGCATAGGGTGCCCTGATCCTGTGTGAGAAATGCCCATAGGCCCTCCTTGGTGGGCAAGGGGCACTGTCGGTTGAACGTTAGGTGGCTGCGAAATTCCCGGCCGGTAGCCGTACCAATAATTTCCTGAATATTCAGGATGGAGTACGGCAGCGTTAGGGAACAGCCCCGGCTCTCCCAGAACAGAACTATGCAGATGTCCCATATTTTCTTCGGGGCCCGGGAATTGGGAATGCTGGAAATCGGCCTTAGATTTACGGTGGCCATGCTTCTTGGTGACAATATGTGTGTTTAAATGGTTCAACGAGCCATAGCTTTTGGAGCATCCGGCGTACGAGCAGTTGTATCGTCTGATGATCTGGTTGTATCTTCTTCGAAACCGCCTTCCTCTCTTGTTCTCGTGGAGTGGATCCAAATCATGTGCCAGGTGAGACTGAGGGGCCAACTGATGAAAGTCGAGATGATGTAACTGTGCTCCCGTAGCAAGCATTGGTTGACCTGCAGCCATGCCTGGTTGGAATGGAACGGGGCCGTCGTAGGTCAGATTCCTTGGCATAGTCGACGGTGGTTGGCTTGGTCCCGTGTAAGATGAGCTTGAGGTAGACGACGATCGCTCTTGCAGCGACGACTGGTAATGCAACAGAGTCTTAGAGTCGGAACCATGAACTACGGACGGACCTGTGGGGGGATACGACGCCGGTGGCCGTTCGTGCTGTGGCTGCGGGGCGAAGAGGTCCTTTCTATCGGCTAGAGCACCGGTGGATTGTGAGCTTAGAGGAGTGGTACCACGAGCGTGCGAAGCTTGAGGGGCCATCGGAGATACTGGTTTGGAGTCTTTAGGTTGGTCGACCGCGGTGATGGGGGGAAGAATTGTCGATGGATTCGGATGCTGGAGGGTGGGATTGTTTGCCTTTACGTTGAGAATCAGATTAATGGAAACATTTCGGTAGTCTTTTGGGGAAGAAGAACGAGAGCTCTCAGATACGTCAGGCTGTGGTCCCCGACTTTCTGGGGTCAGGTTGTTCTGTTGGCTACTGGTGTCATTTGCAGGGGAAGGCTGCGTCGGTACTTTTTTGCCATTGTCCTCAGTACTGGCCCTGAACTTTTTGTCTGGTTCATCGGGGGGTTCTTCTCCTTCAAGGGAGTGCTTCTTCGATGCATTAGGGGAGCCCGATTGGATATTAGATTCCGAGACCATATCAGTAAAGGAGAGTAGGAGGATATGATCAACTGCTGGCGGGCACGGAAAATCGGATTGGAACTAGGGGAATTGTACAAACTCTTCCGGGAGATTATTGGAGGTAAACACAATTGAATCGAGGAATGGAATTCAGGGGTCACGATGATATTAATAGCACCAAGGATATGCTCGAATGGTGAATGTTCAAATCGTGAATGCACAAAGGTTTTAGAATTGTTGGTAAAAGGTTGAGTATAGCATATACAAAATCACAGGCGCCAACACACAATTGAGCCAACTAGTCAGATCACCAAGGATGAACATACACTGACTGGCGAAGAGAACTGTGTTGCTAACAGAAAACGACAGGCGAGTTTGAATGGCAACACAAGTCAGGTGAAATGTTTTTGGCTGATGCACAGGTATGTTGGGTACCAGACTCTCTGAGGTGTACAAACTTTAAATCCGGAGAGGATTGTAAGGGCTCGAGTCCTGAAGGAAGTGAAGGGAACAGGTAAAGTGAACTAGAATTTGTAATTTCTAGGCGAGTAGTTCTCTTATACGAGTAGTATCAAAATAGTTGTAGATAGGTTTATTTTAAATCCAAAGAACATGTTTCTTTTTCTATTACACAAAGCATTCCAAGCTTATAGATAAAATACTACAAAGCTAAAAAATATTATATCATCTTCTTTCAGCAATTAAGGTTGAAACATTGTTAACGGCAGAAAAAAAAAACATTATTTTATTACGCATAAAAAATAATTACATTGAACACTGCAACAACCCAGTGGATAAATCACCATCTACTATGTTAGTGAAGTTTTCCACGATGAATCCAGGAGGCACAACAATAGTAGTTGAGGCGCCTCAATCCTGGGACTGGTTGGCGACCACCAAATCCCACTTTGTCCAATTGGCTGTGTTACAACTTCAACCCCCAGCCTTGCTTCAGCTTGCATCCCGCCCCCCCACTATGTAAAGCTTGGGTATGCAAGGCATTGAACTTAAGGTGGCGCGTATCACAGATGAAATTCATGTAATTGGAAATAGTGTACCGGCATCGCTCGGGCTTTCCGCCGCGTTTGTCGATGCACACCACGCAAGGATCGACCTGAGGTGCTGTTTACAGCTTAACAACATCTAACCGGCGCCAATCGCGCATAGGAGAGCGTGTGCACCTGCGAAACTACCAACCTCAACTACGAGAGGTTGTATTTAATGGGATGCTTTCGTTACACATAGAAAGCGCAATTACGGTGGTACTTCTTACGCAGCATGTGCGGACCAAAAGCCAGCTTCTATTGTATGCCTAGAATAGAACGGCCTGACCTTTTTTTTTTTTCTTCCATTTTCTGTGATTCATAATTGCGATCCCTCAGCCTCTCAGTTAAGGCTCAATTACCAAAAAATTAATAATTTCGGTTCGAAAAACAAGCATCAGCCGTGCCCAAGCAGCAACCTTTGCGCATGGAAGTCTGGTTCGTGAGAAAATCGCAAGCGTTTATTTTAGAGAATACAGAGCTGAAACTGATTTAGTGCTGGATAATGCCACTCCATCATTCATAGGGGACACTTCAGCTTACTAGATCTTCAGAGAAATAAAATTGGATTGAGGCTGCATAAGTCCAATCAATGCACCTTTACCAAGCTTAATGCATTACGTCTGCCGTGGCAGTCCACTGACAAAATAAATTGGTATACGTGGAATCAGTTTTAGAAGGAACTTCGTAAGTTTGACAGGTGGTAACAACCCTGTTGAACTTGGCAATTCTCGTAGGAGGGGTAGTTCTGTTGGCAAAACCGGATAACAACAACATCTGGAATTGCCATGACAAGATCACGAAACCTGGCTGGCATGGACCCGCTAGGAATTCCGGTGTTGAGATCTCATCTCCCAGCACCAGCTTCTAGTGTAAGATTCCAAGCTTAACTCCGGGTCAAATGCAAGAAAGGGTTATGAGAGACGTAGAGTCCGGAACCGGCCACTGAACCTTCGCTGCGGAAGTAGCTATCCCAATAGTAATCGACGCTCGCTGCAGTAGTAGCCGATTTTTTTTTTTTTATCCATTTGTACCACCGCAATCCTCTGCCTACACTAACTTACACGAAGTGTGTTCCTCGCATGAGTGAACAATAGGCATGATCTGCGACATTCATGTAGCTTACTGCCTCGGATACTGGTGCCAGGGGTATTGGTCATGGCAACTAATGAGATCGTCATTTCCAAGGGTGAGTATTAGCCTTCGTAGCATCAGCATGGTGTGGGGGTCACCTACAAAAATTCTGCGGCGTCTCGATGATCTCGCATTGGTGCCGTCAGTGTAGGTGGAGCTATTCCGGACTTATGAGCTCACTGACTGCGCAAGAGCGCATGGCAAAATGAATAGGTGCCTTACGCATGGTCTACAGGTATGTTCCATTAGTAATCCTGCTAAAATGGTAGAGGTTTACAAATCCGCAGACCTATTTTTTTTTAAATAAAGCACTATTTTAGCGCATGTAGGGTAACGTGCAGGGCGTATTTTGGGCGAGAATTTGGGTCACTTAGATGTTGCTGGAGGTTTAAATCTGACTAGGACACGCGAGCATAACCTAATTCGGCACTTCCGCATGATATCGGTAATTGCGCTAGCTAATGTACGCCGCACTAATAAATAGCCTTTACTTTTGGGTATATCGAGTTGAAATATCAGATTGCCCATTCTGCAGTCACTAACGGCAATGGTCAACTTCTAGTATCCCCATCGTGTTAAGCAAGCGAGATGTAATAACGCATGATCAACAAATTTAGGCGCGTCTGAAATGATGTACATACACACTCGGGACCCGGCATATGCGCATACCGCATTACCTATTATTCAACAAACCTTAATTTTTTCAACAGTTTGGAAATCCATCTTTTATGCATTCGTCACCTTACGAAGTTGACTTGCAATGTTGAGTAAAGCAAACACATTTATTTTACGAGTGTCAAGGAATGCTACCCTGACGAACACCAATTAAAAAATACGGGTTAGAGTTTCGTTTAAGGTTTCCTTTCATGTAATTGCGCTGATGTGCGGGATCACATTCGCACATATTTTCGTTTCAATGTAATTATAATTATTACGTAAAAGGCTGATGCGCATGTTCTCGAAATTGCATAATTATTCTATAGAAGTATTGTTGCATCGATTGTGTTAACGTTTCCCTTCTTGGCTGAGATCAGTTGACAACTGGATGGTACCAAAGATTTGGAAACGCAAATTCGAGCCCCACCCAGCTTGCAATTCCAATTGCGAAAACGATCGCCCAAATCTAGACTGAGAAAATTACGCCCGTGGCAATTTTCGCGGGGATTCATCCACAAATATTTTGTCAATCGAAAGATTTTTTTTTTGTTTCTTCACTGATGCAAAATTGCTTCGCGCCTAAAAAAATAAATCCCCGGGCGGTGCAAAGACCTCTTTCGCCTAGAGTAAAGGTTACGAGCATATCAGCCTATGTACCTTGCACCTTTCTAAGAGCAATGAGAATACTTCAAACTTGAAGCAGCCATCGATGTTCCCCTCCTCTCATTTCTGCTCCTTCTCTTCCTCATCTTCCTTTTCTTCCTCCTCATCCTCTCGATGCCGGACCGGCGCTGCCCATGCATTCGAACTATTGTGTATATAATACGCTCTCCTGTCGTTGGAAGCATCCTGCCCTATACACAAATCGGATTGTGCTGGACTGATTATTTACCGAATCTTGCATGAGACAATAGCCACTAGTCATTAGCCTATTGTCTTGGAACGGATTTAAACTGCAGCAGCCTTTCAAGAGTGTCCACAGTATTGCCAGGTATCATCCAGCATTTGGCAGGTGAAAAATCAGCTGACAACTTTTTTTGATTTTCTTTTTTTTATTTTTTTAATGCTTTTTAGCAGATTTAGTTCGTGTCTTTACTTCGTACATACTAGCGCAGGCTGTGTTCAACACTGAGGTAGGCTCATTTAGACTGGTGCTACACAAAATAACAACTCATCTCGGTCTAATTCCAGTTTGCCAAATTAGTTTCTCCGTATTCCCTCTCTGGTTGAAGAATTCCATGCTTCTTGTTTCATATTGTTTCATATTGTTTCGTAGCCAAAATTACGATGCTTTTTACTAGCGGTCGTCCTGAAATACGGATGCCATATTTTGGTGCATTATTTAGGAATCAAGGTAACTTTTCAAATACAAAGCCGATATAGAACCCTACGGCCTCCTTCTCACTTCCCTCTGCACCGTATTTACCGTCGGATCTTTTCATACCCTCTACCAAATTTTTATTTAATCTGGTGAAATATTTAGGGATCTCCTGGTTGAAAATATCGATGAAATTCTTCTTGTATTTCAAAGTCAACCCATAATCTTCACATAATGATCTTAATATTTCAAATGGAACAACGTATTCCGGGACATCATCAATTGCATCTTTTAAGCTGTAATTGTATTTGTTACCAAAGGGCGGTCTGAACACGCCACTTTCTGGGGGCTCTTCTTCAAAGGTGACTGAGTATAATTCATTTCCGAAGCGTTTCTTTCCATCCTTATCTGGCATAAAATCCTTCTTCAATATCTTATCCTTAATGAAATCAGACGACGGTATGGTACCCACAAATGTTCCTCCTGGTCTGAGTGATTTAGACACATTGTTCAACAACGTGTGCACTTTTTCTTCAGTTTCAAAAGCATAATGCAAAGCAAACTGGATAGACACACAGTCCACCGGGAAAACTTTATCTACTATTCCTGGGAAATTAGGTTCCAAAATTTCAGGGACAGAGTAACTAAAACAGTCCCCAGTAGCAAAACAAGCGTCAAATTGATACTTTTTCATTTGTTTCCGATTGGGCCCGTTGTCCGTGTTTCTAGGAATAAACCTGGCTCGATTCTGGTTGTATCTTGAAAATGCTTCTTTGATAGAAGCATCTGAGATATCAATACCAATATACTGCTCAATTCCAACAAATTCAACTTTGTTTAAATCTCCACCTTTTCCGCAACAAAGATCGAGAATCACAGACGGTTTCCCATGATAATCAGGCAGCGTCCTCACATTATTTCCAAGGAGAATATACTTGATTGCATTATTGAAGTTCCGGAGCTTGTAGATTGGAGATTGTGTTCTCAGACCCTGAAACTTCGATTGGTATGTTCTTTGGTTATAGTGAGTTCTGACAATGCTGTTGATGTCCTTGGAGGTACGGTCTTTGATTCGACTCTGAAACGTTTGATACTGGCGCTCATTTGGCAGATTAGTGCCGCTGTACGATGCCGGGTTGGCTGCTCTGGAGTACGGTAACGCGCTGACATCCGCATCCGCCAGTTGTAATTGTCTTGGGTTTCGCTCGTCCTCCTCTTCGTCATCTCTTGGCCTCTTGACTCTTGATTGGTGTGCCTGGGATACCGAGCCATATTTCAGGTATTTATCAGTGTTAGAATCCTTACCAGAAATGTTCAGGACCGGATGGGAGCTTCTGGATCCGTATTTGTCGTACTTGTCGGCGACCTTTTCACTCTTTAACCACGCAGGCAGTTCAGAGCGGCTCCCACTATAGACGGAAGAGGTTCCTGGTCTAGCAGTAGATCCATCACGCCTATCTCTTCTGGAAAAGGCATTAGGTAGATCGGAATTGGGTAATGTAGAACCATAGGTATTGGTTCTGGACGCGGAATCGGGAGATGCATTGTTCCTAGGATCAGAATTGGCATTGGATTCGGAAGGATGTTCGCCTATGGAAACATCTAGACGGTTTTCTGTGACTGAGTTTCTGTTTTGCAATGACTCGGGCGTTGGCTTCACTTTGTCTAAGTGTGTCTTATCTTGTGAAGGACCGGAGCCGCTGGTTTCGGGAGCGGATTCTCTGCTTTGACCACCAGCTTCACCTGGTTCGCTCAGGTTCTGTTCAGTAACAGGATTACTTGTATTGGTGTCCGTTTCGGACATATTTCTAGGGGGTACTATAGAGAAACCGTTAAGACTGGCGGCACATTTTCAACAATCGATGCTAGGGTTTCCCGGTCACGTGGCACAACATGGTCTCCCTCGAATGATACCACCACGGGAGAACGATACAACGACGCCACATACTTGGACCGGACCGGCGGGACAACTGTATCCTCGTGTCCATATATAATAGTCACCTTGGTTGGGAGATTTTGGGGCACTTTGAAGTACTTCTTATATTTTAAAATCACCGGTGTAGCATTTTCCAGGTTCGTAAAATCGAAAGGAGAGAACATCAAGGCAAAATCAAAATGTGGGTGCCCTGGTACAACTTCTGTAATGATATTGGTCATTATTGTAGACAAGCATGCTCCTTGTGAAAATCCCAAGATGCCATGGAAGGGGCCATGGGCTCGAATATACTCGCTTACATAAGCAACAGCTTCGTCCACTCCTCTGATATCGGACGGACCCAAGTATCTCCACCATGCCCGGTCAGAATCACGTTCTAGAAGGGTATCCCACACGCTCTTGTTGTTGGTAGTTGAGGTGTGGTGGAATGGATTTGTAAAATCGGGCTCTTGCGACAACTTTATAGGCGGATCAAGGTATACACATTGGTAGTTACGTTCTCGGAGCATTTCACAGAGTACCTCAGTTTTCCTGTGGAACACTTCGGCTCCTTGGAGGAATCCACCGAGACAGAGGATCCTTTTCATCTTGCTGTCAGTATCTGGGAATAAATGGAACCACTTGTAGTCGTAACTGGACTATTTAAAGCATGTGCGAGAACCCCAGATTTGGGTTTGTGTAATAATTATACCAATACTCGAATTGGAGTAGTTGAAGGCATGACGATTTACAGGAGCTCCTTAAACTGGAGATCGCATTCATAGGAAACTCTGGACCAACTGTTACAGATACCGTGAAGAGATTTCCAAGTAGAGCATGATACTTGACTATTGCCGACGTAATATCCAGTGGTAATGTTATATAATTGGAGAAATTCGGTAGCTTTGGGACAAATTTCAATTATGATAGATTTCAATTATGACAGATTTGTTTCAGACTTACCAATCAATCCTCTTCCTTTTACTTTGTTCTCCGAAATGTAACAATTAATTGGGACTTCGTTGTTCAGACTGTAATGTCAATTAATTTTTCAGTAGTCGCACACCTAAAGTTAGTTCAACCATAAAGTTGCAACAAGGTTCATCATGAGTTTCGACAACATCTTTGATAGCATCTGCAAGGAGCTCGAGAACGAGTATGTCGCTGTGGCATTCCTTATTAGGCACTACTAACCCCAGATCCACCTCCAAATCTGCTCTTCAGGAACTAGAGCATACGTTCACGGCAAACCTTGGCCGCCATAAGGCATTTCTTTCCCAGGCATTGTATATGTCTCCCAAAGAATTGGCTACCCATTTCAATGCCGATATGACCGGAACTGAAACCTTTACCAAGTCCCTCCATCATTTTATTAGAACAAACGGACCCTTCGATGACTTGGGGTCTTCTCTTTTTCAGAACGTTCGATTTGCATTTAAAGAGGCTGCTAGCCAAATTCAAGATACTATACACTGGAAAACGGCCCAGAAGGAGGCGGCGTTGAGAAGGATCCGAGAAGAAACCTTCTACGTCTTACTCTTGGAAAGATACTATCATAAAGTTGCTTTAGTGCTTGCTAATGATACTAATCCGGATGGCAAAATCAAAATGCCGATGGCATCACTGGAGTACGACAGTGGGAAGGAGGAAGTGGGAATTATCATGACTCCCTTTGAATTGGTAAAGCCATTGAGTTTGGAAGCTCTTGACTATTCTGAATATTTGACTGCACTCTTGCGTCTAACAGAGACCATCGGCGAATTCTCTACTAGCACGATCATTCGCTTATCGCTAGCACCGGATTCCAAATCCGACGTGGGAAAGATACAATATTCAGTTAGCGTTCTCAACCTGAAGCTCTTGACAAAGATCCAAACTGGATTTCAAATGTTGGACTTAAAGAATGATTCGGTCCGCCGCAAATACGATGGGTTGAAGTATAGTCTTAAGAAGGTTAACGAAGTAGTTTATGACCTTAGTTTGCGGAACTTACTTGTGAAGGACTGTGAATTGGCATGATATCATTACAAATTTAGCTTATTAAATCTATTTACATAACCACGGCATTCTTAATTGGTTTTCAGCTTTTTTCTACCTCTCCCAGTACCTTCACCTACTCTTTTGGACGGAACGGAACTAGAGGGGGCTCCAGTAGAAGCTCCAGGCTCCTCTTCAGTAGCCGAAGTTGAATTAGTGGTTGTTACCTCTGATTGTTCGTCCTTGGAACCGTCTTCAGCACTTTGGTTAACAGAATCGCTATTGGAATCTTTCCCAATCTTTGTCTCTCCGTCGGTGCCGTTAGAAGTTGATCCAATGGTTACGTCGGTTACCTGTGGTTCATTTTTCAGTTCATCCTGATTTATGTCAGACGTTTTCTCTATTACGGAAATATCCTTCGTCAATTCTGTCTTAGCTTGGAATATCTGCTCTTTTGCTTTTCCAATTTCTTCACGAGCTTTGGTTATATTGCCCTTAACTTCACCAACATCTTTCGTCAGAGCTTGTTCCTTGGCCTTTGTGAGCACATCTTGAGCTTTAATTATTTGCTCACGAGCTTGGCTAAGCAGATCTTGCACTGTTGTTGATGCCTGGGATAATTCAGACTGTGAAGAAGCAACTTGGGTATTGAAAGTTGGCAACTTAAATAAACCTGGTGGTGCTCTTAATACTGTTCCAGCACTCCCCATGGCTTTTGTGTTGGTAGCCAACCACGCAGCAAACTGTTCTCTGGAGATAATACCGCTAGGAAGACTCGTAAGTCCAGTAATCGATGTTGGAAGAGTAGGTATGGTCAGTGGGGTACCAGTAACCCCTGGTGAAATAGTTAAAGGTGAACTTGTTGTATTAGAAGCTGCTGCATTGATCAGGGCTTGTTTTACCTCTCTTTCCGCTTCTTCGGCCTTAGCAGCAGCTTCCTCTTCTTCGCGCTTCTTGGCAGCCTCAATCTCTTCTTGTTTTCTCACGGCTTCAGCTTCCTCTTCTTTCTTCTTCGCTTCTTCCTCTTCTTCCCGCAAACGCTCAGCCTCAGCTTCATTTTGTTTCTTGGCATGCTCTACATATTCATTGAAGAGTTTGGGCTTTTCGACCAAAATTCCTTCAATTTCCCTTCTGAACAGCTTTAACAAATCATTGGCAAAAGGGAAAACGTCCCTTTTTGCTATTTTTTTGACTTTACCTCCTGGACTCTCTGTTGCACCCACTGCAAGAGATGGATGCTCAAAATTCTTGTCAAAATACAAGTATATCTTCAAAAAGATTCCCACAATTGTATCATCTATCAAAGAAGTTGGCCCAAATCCATTGTTAAATTTCTTCATATCTTGAATAGCATGAAGTAAGCACAAATGTGCTTGCAAATCTTCAGGAATACCATTCTCTTGAAGCACCTTCAAAATAGCCTTTGCGTTTAAAATAAATGTCTGATAAGTTAACGATTGCATGAAAGTCTCGAAGAAGCTGAAGTTTCCACCTATGTTCAAGGATGATCGGATGATCTTACAAATCGACGAACATAATGTTTCCCAAGCAGAATAAAGATCAATCATCGTAGAGTTTGACCTCCTTAACTTAGGCAACATCAGAATAAGACTGATCAAATCAAGCTTGTGAGTTAATAGTTCGATATAAAATTTGGAATATTGGTAAGTGTAGAAAAAGTGTTTACCAGGGCGTTCATTTTCTGGCTTCCAAATCAGGACCAATGTCTTACTTGTCGCCTTTAGTGAAATGAACGACGACATTTCTTCTAGGGCCTCATCCACCTTATTGAAGTCTTCAAAGAGGATTTTTGCTAGACGATAGCTGGGTTTATGGTGCCAATTCTTCTTATCAAAAGCATCGACTTTGCGGAGTGATTCAATTATAACTTCATTAAAATTGTATTTGTTAGGGTCCTGCTCCTCATATTTCAAATTAATCACCGGGTCGTCCATTAGAAATTTAATTGCCAAGCCAAAAGAAAGTAAAAACGCTTTTGAATATTTGTAGATCATTGACACCATCAAATAATGTGGCTCTATGATATGATCAGCCGAAGCGTGAAGCTTGGCTAGACGACCTGATTCTTGTAATGTTTCAAGCACAAGTACAGGGTCATAATTAAGCTTTTTTTGTACCTTGGCCAAGTAATAATAATTACGCCAGTCATTGGGTTTTGATTTGATTGATAAATGAAGGGACTGTTGAATAATCTTAAGGCAAAGTTTCCGTGAAACAGAACTTTTCAGTATGACCACGAAAGCTGCTCCTCCCGATGGCTTTTTGATAAACCGGGGTTGGCTCTGTACTTTGAAGGCATGCATGCTCATCGGTTCCATACAAGCACTGTACATTTCCTTAGAGAACGAACTCATAAGATCGCCAACAACTGGTTTCATATGAGGATTGTTGTATCGAATTGTTCCGCTGATTGCCATTAAGTAACAAAGGAGCGATTTTCTTTGGAGATTAGCAGTTCCGACTTTTCTGTCTCCCACTGTCAACTTATCACTTGTCCAGATCAAGTCGTCCTCCACTAAGAATCCGTAGGCTTGTCCTAGAAGATACCAACTTTCAACCCTATTGCTAAAATGAATCAAGTCATTTTTGAGTAACATAATAATCTGTTCCAATTCCACAGCTCTACTTTGCATATTCTTTTTCCTCACCTTGTAAGACGAGAATATCAAGAGGCCTTCGAGATAATAGAGTCCAGATTTAATTATTCCATTGGTGGGTGTCTCAGGAACATCTTCTAGGTCTAGTGTTAAAAGTCCATAGAAAGCATCCTTCAAGAGCCTGGGGGTAATTCTGGTGATCTCAAAAAAGTATTCGAACATCGAGTCATTCCTACTCAAAGTAGTTTCCACTTGTTCAAGATTTGGGTCGCCAACAACCTCGTAAAAATCATCAATTATAGCCTTAACATCGTGCTTTGGAATTCTAATAAGAGGATTCTTCACAAAGCATAATGGCAAAACAAATTTGGATAGCTCAATGGTAGTGTCGTAATCCAAAGGTTCCTTGTGCGGTGTGTGATGCTCCACTGGTGTGAATTTATCAACAGCTAATTTATAATGATGACGACAAGAAATAATTTGGACCAATTCATGAGATATGGCAGCAGATGGTTCATATTTACGGAGACAATCCTTAGCCATTTTCAAGAATCGACCAGACGAGGATGAGCAGAACTTTTTTGCACCCAAGTGCGAATGTACAAGTGTAAGAAAAGGAACAAAAGTATCACCATTTTCCTTGGCAGCATTCTGAGAGTCTAATTCGCTTGAAACCATACCATATTCGAACTCGGATTTGATGCTTACTACCTCACTTTTCTTCATGCCCGCATTATAATAGATGAGCAACACCGATATTGTGCTGATAAAGATATTCTTAAGCGATTCCCAAGAAACAGTTGAGTATCTTTTTATTGATATCTTTGTACTTGTCATTGTAGCCGCTTCTTCGTGGAGATCAAAGAGATAGAATAATTCCACAAATCTCAACAAGTGCTTCAAGGCCGATTGGATTACATCAACATCAGAAACAGGGATGTTCCACTTCAAACGACCCAAACTTTCCAAGTAAGTGTTGACTATATCTCCATAAAAGCCAAGAATAGTCAAAAAAGTTGTCATTCTGGAATTACTTGGAAGGTTTTGATAGTCCACACTTTTCAAGTAACTAAGAATGAATTCAATCACCTTCTCAAAGCCAGCCTGAAATGAATCGATCCTATTCGATCCTACGTAATAAACAAATAGCACATTCCAGAGATTTAGCTTCATATCAACCGGTGAATTATTGAGGAATGCTCTTATAGATCCAATAGCTTCTTCGTTAATATTATCCGAAGAGTTCTTAGACTTTTCATTAACGACTTCAGAGGAGGTTTTTTTATCAATGGTGGCATCTTTTTGTATAAGAATTCCTTCCAAAAGATCAATTGCATCATTATTATTTTCCAATGACTCTGTGTAGATTATTTTTGAAAACATGGACATAACCGAGGTAGTCGTGAGTTGTGACTTAATAATATCCAAGTTAATCTCAGTGATATTCTCGTAGTTCGGCAATACTATCTTGAGCTCATACGGACTTGCATCCACGTAATTAAGTAACTCAGTAAGCTTCGCCATGATGTGATCTGATTGTGACCAATTAGCATTTTGTGCTTTTTGTCGGAATATTTCACACCACTTGTACCGACACTGCAACCTAAATAGAACCTCGTGGTTAGTGATCTGGTTATCCTCAGTCATTACTGAATCTTCAGAAGCACCTAGCATGGTCAGAATAATATACATAGTATCTTCATAAACACCATTCCACCTGTCTAATTTGTCTTTAGTTTTCATTAATTCTAAGCTGAGATTGTTCATGACGGTCTTACTAGGCGCTTTATTTCCGCTTTTCTTGGAGTTGTGTGATAAAAGAGTTGTGATTTGTGACCTAATAGACACGTAAGTATCGATGAGAATTTCTTGAATGCTAACACAGAGTGCTAATTGGTTGAGGGTATTCTCGATTGAAGATTTTTCCAATAACTTGATATTTTCCAATAATGTATTATCAAATTGTATTACCCATTGCTTAATTTCACAATATAATTTAGGAGTCCACAACGTATCAGAGAGTAAGCAAAGTGGATTAGAGGCAAATCCAGACGATCCAAAACTTCGTAATCCCAACAAGTGATACATGATCTTTAGTTTAATATCCCTATAATGGAGAAACTTCTCTGTCATTCCCGTCAAACAATCCCTCAAAGCTTCTTTATTCTCCACATTTTCTAATTTAGTCACTTCATCAGAATCCTTGCTACTACCTTTGGATCCAAAACTGTTGAGCACTTCGATTAGTTTATGTCGCTCATTGTCACTTGATTTGCCAGAAGATGAAGATTCATCAGTAACAGAAAGTGCCTTCGTGTAGCTTTTAGTCTCCCAATCTGTGAGAATATCCACAAAATCATGTAAATACAGGCGAGAAGTACCGATGCTTGAAGCACTAAAATAAACTTCTATCATATTTTCAACCTGCAATTCTTCATCTTGACTCATTGCATGAAAATACTCGTTCAAGGCAACAAAAAATTGGCCGGTGTAGTAAAAATATTCTGGCTTTAATTCAATATCGGGGGCACTATCCGTTTCTGTTCTTGCAAGTCTTTTAGATGATCTGGACGTTCTGTTCTTTGTACTTTCTTCCATTGTTTCCACTGTGGTAATGCCGTTGGTCGGAACGTCTGTAGACTCGTCGTTATTAGAATCCTGTTTAAGTAATTTTTGTTCATCCTCGTTATTGCTTTCGGTAGCTTCTGATCTAAATTTAGGATCGGACTCTTCTATTGAGACCAGTTTTTCTAATTCGGGTTCTTCGGGACTTGCAACCTTTTCACTGTCATTAACTTCGTGCTCTTTTGAATTCAGTTTTTGTTTATCCATATCAATATCCGTATCCATATCATTCTCCGCAAGATCAGGCACCATTTTGTCTGCTTTAATGGGCTCCTCAGTCTCCTCTTCTTCTTGTATTACAAAGTCGATTCGTTCGATTGGATCCTCTGTGAGAAGATATGGTTCAACGAATCTGACTTTAGCTTTATGCACGTCCTCCAATTTCTCTTCATCTTGGATAGTTTTTGCTACCTGATTTATTCGATTCACAATATTGCTCCAGTTCATGCTGCTATCATCAAAGGTGAGATCTATCTCTATCTTTCTCTTTGTATTCGATAAATATATCTGTTTCTGGAACTCATTTTTAATAGGCTTGAGAAATGCATACTTTTCATTGATTATGTTCCGCTCATGATTGATTTCACGTTGATCTCTCTCGGTGGAATAGGAACGTGCACCTATAATCCTTTCGACTATATTATATTTCTTCGTTATGGATGAGCTTATGGGTAGAAGTCCGTAAAGATCATCACTTTCGACTTTCCCTGACAAAGAGTATTCTAGCGTGAATTTTGCAAGCTTGTAGATTTCTAAGAACATAAAAATTTCGTAAAGCTGCCGCAAGAGTTTCTCATCTCCCTCTTGGTAGTACAACGCTATACAAAAGTCGTCAATAAGGGTGTAGGACATGTCCCTGAATTTATCGGTAATTTGATCCGGGTTCCCGGAAATCTTTTTCGAATCGAATTTGATTAAGCTGGGCATTAATTCATCGTCTGTTTGAGCTCGTTTAAGTATTTCCAAGTAAAGGAAACCACGATTTCGGAACACCAAGAACCTCAATGTCTTAATATTGGGAGACAAAAAACTCAATTCGTCTGTCAGACCATTCTGCGACCCTTTCTGGAGCCCTCGGACATAGTCTTCCTCTTCGTGATAATGGTTGGAAATCACATCCAATTTGAATAATTCATCATACACTTTGTAGGAATCGAAAAACTGGTGCGATTTTTGGAGCTCCAAGGCTTCTTGGAAGTTCTTGAATGCCTGTTCGATCTGTAACTCACGCGAATGCTCTTCTTCGAGGTCTTTTTTGGAAAGTGCTGGATCCTCTGTGAGATTTAGAGGAACAAACGAGGACTAAAGTTAGTGAAATCCGGATAGAAGGAGACGAAAATTGGTATTCTATTCAACTTCCGCGTACCCTGGACTTTTCCTTCATGCTACTTACCATCGTGGCTGGATGTATTGGCGTCTAATGTGGACTTACCAAAACGCTGTTGTACAGAGGTGTTTGGTCACGTGCGAATCGGGCTCCTTCACTTACGTAATGAATCATTTTGCTACTACTTGTATCCCGGCACTAGTGCCATGTTAAGAGCATTCTTGTGCTCTAAGAAGTCCATTATTATGTCTATTATTACCCAAATAAATAAAACTAAAAATCCTGCTTAGTTTAATCGCTGCTGACGTCGATCGAAGTGGTTTCTACGTCGTCTTTAACGTCACCAATTTCCTTCTCTCTGAGTTCTGCTTCCTTTTCCTCTTTAAGGATCCTCTTTCCCATGCGGAAGTACCATATCATGTGGGAGGAAAATATTCCGATCTCGAGCACCAACACTATGGCGTACAACACCATGCTCATAATATCCATGGTGCCAACCAATACGCTTAGAAGGGAAAACAAAGCACCCCCACAGTCAATGGACAAAAACACAAAGTTGATGCCTATCACTCTTCCTTGGCGCTTTGCAAGCTCGAAATAGGGTGGAATTAACCCTATAGCAATCAATACTGATGCAATAATACCAATAATAAGCATTGGCCAGTGGGTGCCGTTTCTGTAGAGAGGGCGCAACCAAAGAATAAACCCAACCTCAAGCGCCACAGCTATGATCACAAACAGGGATATGAAAAGTATCATTCTCTTTCTAGGTACGTTGTATGGTGGATAGTAGATGCTTTGAGCCCAGGTAAAAAGACAGAACACCGTGAAAAGTTGAGGTTGGATACGAAGTGGAATCGATCCATCAGTACCAAAGAAGTAGATGGCAAAGGGAACACCGGCTGCTGCCCACAAAAACATCATAAGTGGAGGCAACCCTTCACAGTTCTTGACCCTATAGTTACGGATGATTTGAGGCACGAGTTGGATACACCACATGATGGTCCCTACCGTGCCAAGAACATTCTCGGCAGTCTCATTGTAAATCGTCATGATGAGCTTGTTATCTTGTCTGATATTGGTTTTTGGTAAAACATAAGTAAGGAATTGCGTTCGTTAAATATTAAACCTGAAGGTGAAGGCAATCTAGGTGGCCGGCGCAATATATATCCTAGTTTGGATGTATTTGCGCTATAATTACCCTTCTTATTCAATAGCCGTGTCGCATGTCATCTACCGCGCAAAATTTTCACTCGTGTGTGAACAACTGAAGTGAGGCGTGCAAATTTATGGACTAATTAGGAAACTTTTTGCGTAAAAATGTTTGCGCCTCGCATATATTTTTGCGCTTCATTTTTCGCCCATATTGAATGCCGGGCCGAGCGCAAATTCTAGGCCCACATCCGCCGGAAATGCGTCTATTCCGAGTCACTGTATTGAAATCCAAAGTCCCTCTCCTCCTCTCTCAATTGTTCTTGTTCCTGTAAGTTCATTATGGCTCGGCCTTCCTGATCGGGCTCTTGCAGCAGGTGACTCGATTTAGGTGTGGGCACCGTTTCTATGGGGCTTCGATTTTCACCATTTACCGCCTCACCTCCTTCGGGCAAGTTCTTCGGATTATAGATCAAGTCTCCGTTGTCATCATAAGTAAATAATTCATCAGGAATATCGAAATCGTCCTCCTGTGCCTTTTCTGTGTCCGGCACCAAATCATGTGTTCCAATGTTTGCGTCCGTATACGAATCTTGGGCGCGGCTATTTTCCGACAATGTAGTTCCAGTGGGGTCAATTTGCTGTGGGAACCCAGTCTCTAGTTTGGACCGATTCTTGTTGTCCGAAGTAGGCTGGTGAAACCGTCGCTGTATATTGCTCGATTCAGCAGCGGCGGTTGTGGCCGTAATAGCATCAGCTAGTTCGGCTTTTATCCAGTCATTGGTAAGCACACCCTTCGTAACTGAACCCTCCTTATCCAATTGCTCCCGGCGGGCTTCAACTAGAGGCACATTCTTATTTGATTGTACGGTGATAGGTGTCCCAATAGAATCCTCTGTTTCCTCTGTTTCCACTATGTGATTTCTTCTCTCGGTAGAAAATTTTTGGGGACCCTGTAAGCGTTCTTTCTGCGAAGATGTGTCTTTTGAATCACCGTCGTCGCTAAGTTCACGTTTCAATCCATCATAGAAATCTTCGTCATGGTTATCAATAGAGGCACCCTCCTCATCTTCTATATTGGCTTCAGTCCCTGCTTCTCCCCCTGAACTTTCAGAATTGACGTCTCTGAAAAAGCCACCTTCAAATTCCTCCTCGCTTCTGTCGTCCTTGATGAAACCCCCTTCCATATCCTCGTAATCATTATTATCATACTCTTGTTCTCGTATAAATCCACCTGCATCTTCGTCATCCTCTCGCTCTAGTAAATCACTGCCTGAGGTATCAGAATATACACTGAAGTCGGATTCCAGTTCTTTTCCCTCTTCAAAGTCTTCGATCTCCTCTCCCTCGTCCTGATCCTTCACCTTTTTCTTTCTCCTTCTATGTTGATTTGAAATGTGTTGGTCATCATTTTCATCCTCTTCTTCAATCTTTCCATGTTCTCTATTTAATCTTTCTGATATGCGGAGTTTTGTTAAGAAAAACTTCCAGTACTTCAACGCATTCATTTTGGCGTGGTTTCTTGCATTATCTTCTTCCTCCTCTACCATCGCATCCAATACAAGTATTATCGCCTCTCTGAACTGCTTATCAATGACAATTCCGCCCTCTCTAGCTGTCGGGGTTCTTCCAATGGGACTGACCTTGGCATTTTTACCAAAATCAAATGATACGATTGCTTTGGCATAGTCAATTTCAAGTACTGATCTTGCGGCATATTCTGCCATCTTCATACTATATCTGCCAGTGGTTTCAATTAGTACACCATTTTCTGGCATCATTGTGGGGACGTAAAGATCAATATTGCCATAAGCATTTTTGGGCACAAGGCCATCGACAATTGGCGGTGGAATATAAAGTTGGGTTTGAAATTCAGCATACAAAGTAGTGTGGTCGTCCTCTTCCTCCCCATCACTTCCGGGAGCTGCTTTGTTGGCAGATTTCTTTAATATTTTAAGCGGTTGAGCACCGACTTTGAGTATCCTCCCTCTCATATACCAAGCCTTGGGTGATCTTAATAAATGGACATGCGATCTTTTAAATACCCCTATGAGCTGTGGCCGAGATTTTGATTTCGTTTTGGTTCTGAAGGTGCCACATCTGTTACTGCTGTCATTTGGATAGATTATCTCGTTTCGCCTCAATTGAAATTCCAACGCATAGAGAGGGTGGTTAATAAAATCAGTAAGATTATTGGGCATACCTTCCGCCAAATCGCGGTCATAAAACTCCTTCAGCTCCAATATGTCCAATTTAGTCGGGCTTTTTCGAATCGATAAATTCATGCTCCGTAACACCTGTTCGTACCAGAATTCGTCTACTTCTGATTTGTACGAAATTCGCTTTTTAACAGTTTTAGCATTGTAGTACTGAGCATATCTTCGCGTAACATCCTTCACCCCACCCAATCTGTCATAAGCAATTACGTACTGAAGCTGGTTCCTTGGCTCTGATTGTGGAGGCTCAAACTTCGATTTTATTCTCATGGGAACACTTTCCAAAACCCGTAGTACAGCTGGATCTATGCTTACCCATTTCTTAGAATATGCGTTCCATACTTCTACCCAAAAGATCGGATAAGGTGAGTCGTCCAATGTGGGGTCAGCTCGAGGCTCCGATATTTTAGCAGAGCTTGACCTCATAGCAGTTAAGTAATTGAGTTTTTTAATCAAGACATGACTCGACTGCTTGGGTACCTCTGGGATCTCCGCTGGAGGAAAGTGCTCGACTTTGGGAAGTGCTGCTATCAGGGTGAAATCCGGTGGCTGCAACGAAAATATCAATCTAGCATTTAATCCGAGACCCCGAAGCAAACACACGAAAGATTGTGCAGCTATATCTCTTGAGCCTTGGAAACTCATCGCGAGCTCCTTGAACCTATTAAAGGTGACACCTTTCAATCTGCGGGGCTGGCGTATGGACAATTCATTCCAGTTTCTGCGCTTTATTCCTTCAGCATTGATTCTAAACTTGGCTGAAAACTCTTTAAGTATTATCAGAAGCCCGTCTAAAAAGAGCCGGGAACGAACAACCGATATACTGTTCATGACGACGGCCTGGTTTAGCAACTCAATTGCCCTGGGAGAGACCGTCAGTTTGAGGGCCTGCCCCAAACGATAGTCGTTACACCAGCGGTTTCTTATGGCTCCATGAACCATCATGGATACCACAGTCAACTGATGGAACCATTTTCTCATATCTCTTTCTTCCTTTGGAATGACATTGATTTTCTTGCTCTTGGGAGTTGCCTTTACCCGATTAATTGCAATAGTAAACGACTCCTGGTCAGCAGCTCCGGCATTTTCAGAAACATCCTTAGCCCGTGGTATGATGTCTTCAAACTCTGAGTCACCATCCAAAGCGACGTCCTCAAAATCATCGGAGTCATCGGAGTCAGTGCCAGTCTGCAGAGTGGGAACGCGTTCTGGGACCTCTGTTTTGGGCATACCAGGGTCATCAGACTTGTCCACTCGTCTCCGCTTCCTAGTAGCCCCAGTATTGCCGGCCAATTGCTCCTTCAACAACTGTTCGTAATGCTCATTAGGTGTGGGCATAGTGACATTGAATCTGTTGGCCATCGCAGACCGCACACGAACGTTTATCAGAAGCGAACTCACCTCCAAGACATCACCAACTCCACCACTGCTTCTACGACTCTCTAGAAACCGGCCCTCTCGCCTTACACATACTACAGCATTTCTGTCTACCCGACACATGGCATCATGAAGCTTTTCATACGACCTAGGCCGTCCTTGTCCCATGTACGACTATATCACCAAAGGCTTCATGCCATGTTCAGTGAGGCCATGAAAGGCAAGGCTTCGGGAAAGATCCACCGAGCAGCTGTCAGCGAGTTGAACTTCCACCGAAGAAAGTACAAGAAGAATTCTGTTCACCTAGAGCCATCCATGAGAAATCTATTAGTGATTCTTGAAAATGACCTCCAAAAATCACCTTCTAGAATCGATATCAAGCACAACTTGCCCACACCATTCAAGCCGGCAAAGCTCATGGAGCCCGTTATATTCCACCAGTTATTGATTTTGCATTATTTGGTCAACTTACAGAACTACCAAGGTGATAGGATCGAAAACCAGTGTGCCAACCTGAAAAAGTACTTGGAATCAATGATCCTGAGGCTAAAAGTTCTACCAAAGCGGGACCAGGGATTGACAGGCTATTTCTTGACAGCATTGGAAGAGTCACAGGGAAGAAAGTTCGTGGGTTCACGGCACCAGCACGAAACTACCGAACAGACCGAAATCATCAATAGCCCAAATCTTTCCAGATCATTCTCAGAAATATTCGAGCTTTCCCTTGAAGCATTTCAAGCAGTTTCATCAAGACTTCTTGCCAATTATACTGTGGAGAAGGATCTCATTCCTTGGATTCTTTCTCTTAATTCCCCCAGCATCACTACTAGTTGTGAAAGACTTCGAGATCTCACCAATATTCCTCCTTTTGTACTCAGCGACATTCTTCTTAGGACTCCAGTATCCCGACAAGAGCTAGAACTACAAGTTGATATCTGGACTGAATTTCAGAAATCCATCATCACAGCCAACGTCGATAGACCAACATTCATAAAGACCCTAATCGACAATTTGGTATTCTATTCTATTATTCATAATCCCAAGTCTTTGCCAGTGTTAATCAAGAATACTTTCGAGTTTTTGAATAGTAAACGATCCGGAACGAACATCTCGGCATTAGGATTAGAATATCTAAATGAATTGATATGGGACATTTCAAACACAGCACTAATTAAATCTAACTTGCATTCATCCTCCATTGACCATATAATCAAATCACAGGAAACCTTGGTAGGTTTCATTAATACGATGGGGAAACCGAGCGACAAAATCAACAAAAAGTTGAATTTGAAATCTCATGTTGGAATATCACTAGCCATAAACAACATTTCTCGTAAGAAGGCGAATCAGTTGATGCTGATAGCTGAAAAACGTTTCTTCGGTGGTCATTCAGCAATAGCTGGAAAAGAGATTGTGGCGTATAACATAGGGAAAGTGTACCTATCTCAAGACCCAGACGAGTTAGTTGAAAATTTCAATCGGTCCGCGGTTGATTATTCCCATTCTGCAACTCTCTGGTTAACATTTATCAAGAAACTTTATCAAATGGGACTTTTAACCGAAAACCGCTCGATTAAGATATTGAACGAATTGGGTAGGCTCAAAGGAAAGGTGCTTGTTAGCAAAGACATTATCGCAGAATTAATCAAACCAGTCCGTGGCCTCAACAGTCTCGATGTGTTTATCAAATCGTTGGTCCAAATTGTTCAAGAAGATGTTTTCAAAACTTATACTGGAATAATTTTGCCAAAATATATGACAATGTTGTATCAGAATCATGGAGCAAACAAGATAATACAGTCCTCATACCCGTGGGACAATTTTGAGACTTCCAAGCAGGAACTTGGAGGATTCAAAGGGTTCCCATCAGTGGAGGATTATGCACGCCATCTTTATTTCAATTGCATTAGCAACAAGTCGCCTCGAGTGATCGGGCTAATGTTGCAAGGAGAAGCAATGACTGCCCCCGAATCGGTCTATGGATTGTATCAACAAGAACTTATAGAGAAGAAACTAGTACCTGATAAGGAATGCATTAAAGCCTTGATTCGGGCATCGACAAAACCCTCAAAAACAGATACTTACATAATATGGGACAACCTCTATGCTCCGCAAGTGGCCATCCACCAGTTTGCTACCTATGTCAAGCATGACATCAATGATGCCAATGGACCCATTATTCCCGATAACTTAATGTGGCAACAGTACATTCGTATGCTCACCAAGTTCTCGTACTCTTTTGAGCTTTCGGAAATTATTCATTGGTGGGAGAGGCTTCGGTTCCGCCCAGCGTATCCCACTTTGATGTTGCTACTTGGAGCATTGCCTGCCGAACATGCTGAAAGACATATTCGTCACGTTGAAAAGCTTAGAAGTGACAATCAAAAGATGGGATTACCAGAAAAGGACAATGCGTGGGAATGGCCCACTGTGGATGAGTTGGAGAGCTATAAACAAAAGGGAAACTAGTCTTGTTATACTTATAATTTATATTCGTGACCATACTTCTCCTCATGACAATGGAATGCTGAATCTCACTGCTCCACCAGGTACTATTGGATCATGGCACCTTCGCATTTCGCAGCCTGATTTGCACCCACAAAGCACATACAAAATTTCCAGCCAAACTCCGATGAATAGGCATTTTGACTGTTTCTCGCCATCTCTGTATAGTATCCCACCCATATAGTGACTTCCGGGCCGTTTGCCTGATGGGTCTACCCTCTGCATATCTTGTATATATAAATTCGCACAGCCAATCATATTCCAGCAATCTTTTTCAGTGCGCTCGACCGATATTCTCCGAACAGCCCTATAAATACCCCAGCTTTTCCCCAGATCACTTGAACCTTTCGCCAAGGCACTATGTTAAGATTAGCCAGCAAGTACACTCCCGTTAAGGGCCAATTGAGGTCGTTGTCCTCCACTGCCACCTTGTTCCAGAGCACCAGAATCGAATCTGACGCCTTTGGAGAAATCGAAGTGGACGCTTCCAAGTACTACGGAGCCCAAACCGCCAGATCTAAGCACAACTTCAAGATCGGTGGTGCTGCCGCCCGTATGCCTACTCCTGTTGTCAGAGCTTTTGGTATTTTGAAGAAGTCTGCTGCTATTGTCAACGAACAGCTCGGAGCCTTGGATCCCAAGATTTCTGCTGCCATCCAACTGGCTGCCACTGAAGTTGCCGAAGGTAAGTTGGACGACCACTTTCCATTGGTGGTTTTCCAAACTGGTTCTGGTACCCAATCGAACATGAACGCCAACGAAGTCATTTCCAACAGAGCCATCGAAATGTTAGGTGGTGAGATGGGATCAAAGAAGCCAGTGCACCCAAATGACCACTGTAACATGTCCCAATCTTCTAACGACACTTTCCCTACAGTGATGCATATTGCAGCCGTCACTGAAATCACCGGACACTTGTTGCCTGAATTGACCAAATTGCGTGATGCCTTACAAGTCAAGGCTGACGAATTCCAAGACATCATCAAGATCGGAAGAACCCACTTGCAAGATGCCACCCCCTTGACTCTCGGTCAAGAATTCTCCGGTTACGTCCAACAATTGACCAACGGTATTGAAAGAGTCGAAAAGACCTTGCCAAACTTGCAATACTTGGCTCAAGGTGGTACTGCCGTCGGTACCGGTTTAAACACCAGAAAGGGCTTCGACTCCAAGATCGCCGAAGAAGTGTCGAAGTTGACCGGCTTGTCATTTAAGACTGCTCCAAACAAGTTCGAAGCTTTGGCCGCCCATGATGCCATTGTTGAAGCCTCCGGTGCCTTGAATGTTGTGGCTGTCTCCTTGTACAAGATTGCCAACGATATCAGATACTTGGGTTCCGGTCCAAGATGTGGCTATGGTGAATTGTCTTTGCCAGAAAACGAACCTGGCTCGTCCATTATGCCTGGTAAGGTCAACCCTACCCAAAATGAAGCCTTGACCATGGTGGCCACTCAAGTGTTCGGTAACCACTCCGCTATCACCTTTGCTGGTGCCTCTGGTCAATTCGAATTGAACGTGTTCAAGCCTGTCATGATCTACAACTTGTTGAACTCCATCAGACTCATTGCTGACGGATCTGCTTCCTTCAGAGAACACTGTGTCGAAGGTATCCAAGCCAACCGTGAAAAGATCGAAAAGACCTTGCACGAATCATTGATGTTGGTGACTGCCTTGAACCCCAAGATTGGTTACGACAACGCCTCCAAGACCGCCAAAAACGCCCATAAGAAGGGCTTGACCTTGAAGGAATCTGCTTTGGAATTGGAAATGTTGTCTGAAGCTGAATTTGACGAATGGGTCAGACCAGAAAAGATGATTGGTCCAAAAGACTAAAGTAGCACACTATTGAACTACATATTTATTGCTGGAAGTACTAACGAATAAGGCGAAGGGCCCGTAAAAAAAGATTATACAATCGTTTCCTTCGTATCCATTAGTTATTTCAATAGCCAATATATTTATTCGAATACCCCTACCTCAATTGTATCTTATTTAGAGCCAGTTAGATTATATACAATGATATTGGGTCGTGCGTTCACCACATAACGCACGAAATGAAGCACCGATTGAGAACCCATTGGGACTACCCCATCCATGTCATTATCAAGCATTCTACAGCATGTTAAGAAGAAGGGCCAGGTACAGGTAAAGCTGTCGCCGACCCCTGAGCCATCTTCAACAAATGGTGTAAATTCTTCGGCCTCTGCTTCGGCACACCTGTCACAGCGGCCAATCGATCCGGTGGTAGCCCGGTTAAAAGAGAAACGGCGACAAGAAAGGGAACAAAAGGAAAAAGAACTCAGAGAAAAGAAGGGGTTGCCCCCTAAAAAGCCCAAAACAACTACACAGACTCCAAAACAAAAACAATCGACCAATAAGATTTCCAGACCATCGAAGTATCCAGCACCAGAACCGTCAAAGGCTTCGGCACCACCACAAAAGAAAATGAGCTTCAATGACCTCATGAAAAGGGCATCTAAAATCGACCAGTCCAAGCTTTCCATCTCTCTCAAGTCCAGAACAAAATCACCCGAATCTCAGCCCGCCAAATCCAGCAGACCTACATCCCGAGCTAGCTCAGTACCACTAGAGACAAGAAAACCGAGAGATGCCGGCACCTCTAGACCTCCACGTCCTGGTCAGCCCAAGTTCTCAAACGAAACTTCTGTTCGGCCCCTTAAAGGAGCTCGAGCTCCTCTCCCCATAAGGCAGCCCTCAGCCAAGCTCGAGAGTACATTAAGTTTGAAATCGAAACGCCTGTCAGCACCTGGTTCCAATAGGGGACCATCGCGGCGAGAGAGAGACTACGAAAGTGAAGACTCCATGGACTCCTTCATTGAATCCGACGATGAAGAAACCTTCCGCAGACAAAATGACGTTCCTGATTATCCCGATTATGACCGGGATGAGATATGGGCCATATTCAATAAGGGAAGAAAACGGGAGCACTACACACGCTACAATGACTATGATTCAGATGATATGGAAGCCACGGGAGCTGAAATCTTGGAGGAAGAACAAAGATCCAAGAAACGGGCCGAACTAGAAGATAGACGTGAGGCGGAAGAAGAGAGGAGATTGGCCGAGCTTAAGCGGCGCAAAAAAATGAATAGATAGAACTCAAGCTTTGTATCGTTCGCTACTTGCATCGCTTTGAAATACTGCATTCTTATGTTTCCATCGCATTAATATTTAATATCAATTCATGTAGCACTCTCGGTGAGATTATATCAAAGGAATTGGGAATCCTTGGTCACCCACATACCCAGCCACATACCTGATAAAAGCCTAGATTCTTAAGTTGTTGAACATGCTCTGTCCGATGATTGGTAATGGTATTCAGATCTCAAGCCCTACATATACGGTCATTGTTATTTTTGCCCCAAACTCTCTGTTTTCTCACTCTCAATTGCTCCATAGTATACCTGTGTATGCATCTGCTATTATCGCTCTAAACAGATGAGAGCTTTCTTTTTTAAATCCCAAAATTTTGTAAAAGCAGTTCAGCTGCTATCAGTCTCCAGAGACTCACCGTGGTCAATACCATCGTCCGATTCAAATTAATGACTGCAAAATCCATCCCCATAGTTGCAAATTCCGGCAGAAGCACACGACCTCATCCAATGCGACCATATTGATCTCATCTTAGCACACCTCACGTCAACGGTGATGGCCATCCCAGGACAAGACGAGACCAAGTCTCCGCCGTTACTCCAGGTACCAAAGACGTCAATTAAGAATCGGCTCCAATCGATCCTCTATGATGCGAAGTTTGTCAAGGAGTTTTCGGCCTCCTGCTTTCCTTCATTACCTTTGATACCCAACGAGAGGTGTGGTCCGTGGTACGTTCCATGTGATGATTACTCAGAAACTTCCTATTTCAAATCCACCGATGGTCATGTCAACGAATGGCAATTTTCCATGAGGAGATTGAACCTTCACTTGCTTCCTATCATTGGCAAGCATGGAGGGATTATTAGTGTCGACTCCACTCGAAGAGGTAAGTTAATCCCTGATTCGCTTCTGAAAACGATTCCCATCTGGTGTGCAGTGTTAAATTGCATAATTTTTGAAGATGAGCCAAGGGTCGATTGCTGGTTTCGCTCTTCCACGTTTATTTCAGAAGATGAACATAACAAAATACTTGAAAGAATACCGCAGATGGTGCAAGAAGTCAAGAAAATGGGCATAATTACGAGAGAGAGAATATTGTGGGGAACAAAAGGCGATGCAAAGCCATTGGTGCCCGAATGGTATATTCCTGTGATAGAGGAGAGCTTAGAAACTAACCACGAATCACCCAAAAATGACTCTGAAATAACTTCAGATCCTGTTCCTGCATCGATTCCCACTAGGGGGTTCCCTAAACCAGAGGATTGTTATGTTATTGCCTGCTTGACTACTTCTCTAAAGGTAAGACACGGGGAGGCAGCTGTCAATTTATCATCGGGCATCCATTGGAGCTATATTCAAGGGTCTGGAGACGACCATGAATTATGGGCCACTAAAGATATTTGTAACGGGAAATTGGACCCTCAATTTTTCTGGAACACCATTTCAGTAGACCTGGACTTGGTTGATCCGAAGACTGGTTACATCGAGAATAATTTCTCTGAATCAGAATTCCTCGACAAATTGACTACCATCAGTTCCACACACCTCACTACAGATACCACAAAGCATATGTTAACCACAACGGTGAAAAATTCTAAAAACGATACTGGTATCATTTTTGGGTCAGTTCAAGGAGATTTAGACTACGAGTCCGTACATTCGTCATTTCCTCACATCAAGCAATTTATACTCTTTAGCACAAAATTCAAATTGTTAAATATTCCAGAAAAACCAACATTTGAATTCAAACTTATAGAAATAGAGAGTTCTAAAAGAGGTGCCAAAATGTTACGACAGAGATTCCCTGACATAGTGCCGTCCGAAAATCCATTCAGTGCCAAAAATCCTGTTTTAGTTTTATGTGATACCGGAACAGACATTAGTGTAGGTTTTGTGGTTCTATTGCTCTGTTTATTTTATGATACAGATTGGAATCCAACCCCACCGGGATCTCATCACATAAATAAGGAATTGGTAAGAAAACATTTAGGCTTGATTTCTAACCTTCACAAGGTCAATCCCAGTCGTAATACTCTACAAAGTGTGCACGAGTATTTAATGAGTTAGAACATCCTATGGCATTAATAGACGTATCATCAGTGGGCTTTGTAGCTACAATTGATCAACAATTAACCCAAGTTTTGTGTTACCAAATACCGAGTGCTAAAAAGAAAAAGGAAGTGCTCCACGGCAGGTTCGAACTGTCGACCTTCAGATGACACAACAAATGCTATGAGACTGACGCTCTGCCAACTGAGCTAGTGAAGCTACTTCAACAATCAAAAAAACTTTCAAATCTGTCATGAAAAGGAAGCTCGAGTGTTGTTCTGGTTGTTTGTATGCTGCTCTTAAGTAAGTGAAGTTGGTATCGAAGTAACGTCGTTTAGCTGATGCTCTGATTATATGCAGTATTATGATTTCATACTTCTGTAACACCATGACAATTTTTCAGTGATTGTACTGGCGGAAGTACGTCGCCTTCAACGTTCAATACTAGGCCCACATGTACCACTTAATACTCAAATGCAATGTCTAGCTTTTTAGAAAGTACTCCAACTGGCTGATTAAGCTCCTGATACTCTTCAAATATCTTTTAAATGACAGATACTATTTTACCCATCTCTTTCTCGGGTATTGGTACTCATTTCCTAATTTAGCTTTCAAACTCTGATAATTTTCGCATTATTGCTATAAGAATGTATTTGCTAAAGTTTACCTTTACATATTTTTCAAATTTTCCAAACTTTTCACAATTTTCCAACCTCACGTCGCCATTTTGTTTTGGTGGTCGGATAAAGAATCTTTCAGTAAAATTAAAAGAGAACAGAATGAATTGAATGAAAGATTACACTCTAATCTATTATCTGCTTAGGTTGTTTACAGCTAGTCCGCGTTGTTGATCTCATGGCTTAAGTATTAGACCTGATTGACTAATACAAAAGCACAATGTCGTTCTCGACCAAATAGGGCACTGAGATATGTTTTGAACGCAAAAATTGAAGACTTCTGCTTTTGAATTATTATTTGATTAAACCGATAGGCTGTGTAAGTTGAGGAAAGTGCTACGATCATACTTGTCACGAGGTAGAACTGGTATTTCACTAAGTGGACTTGCCTACTCCAAAAGACAGTTTTAGATACAATAGCATAATATGATTCCCCGTGACATCAATAGCGCAATACTTTCTATCTCAAGAGCTAAACGTAAAAGATATGTCTGGTAGTGGCAGTTTTGGCTGCAAATGGTGGTACGGACACGACTCAGCATCAAAACGGGTTCCCAAGTACTATGCCTAGAAGACATTAATAAAGAGGCCCAATTCATGAACTTTATACCATGAATCGTGGATAAAATGATACCGAGCTATACATTGCCCATTTCAGATGTTGTTCCTGCGACAAATGTTTCTGTACCAGCAGATTCACGACGGCGATCAGACGAGTCACTCTCTCTTGCATCCACAAATGGCACCGGAGAAACAGAGTTTGGTCAGACGTTGTTTCCTTTCGACAACTACAGCTGGGGTATACTCAACGGAAATGCTGACCCTCCATTCTTGGCTCCGTTCGCAGGCATGAATTTTGAGGAATGTTTTATGGAGCCTTTCGCAGCACCAGAGCCCACGAATATGAACCACAAACAGGTTCAAAAGCAGGTTCACAACCAAGTCGAAATTGCTTTGAATAATATTGGTTTACTGGGAGATGGGGTTCCCAACTCACCCGAGGAAGAGGATGAGGAAGAACGGAGCTATATTGAGGAAGTTTTACAAGCACGACCCTCCTACAATCCCACACCACTTTGGGATAATACCGTTCCAGGAACCATCATCACAGGAATGATGTATCGCCACTCGGGCGACGGTACCACGAGACGATGGGGAAACATGCATCTCAATACGAAGTATTTGCAGCCGTCTCGAATCAATCAGCAGGTTCTAATGTCGGTTTACGAAGAAGCACTTCTTCATCGCCAATATCTCGAAGCGATTGCAAATAGAGAAATTCAATTTCCCGTGAGTAAAGCACGAAAGCGGCGGAATCCGGAGTGTGACGAATTAGAATGGAAGCCAGTCTCAATATTCCAGGCCGCCTACACCAATATTAAAATTTCGCCGTTGGATAAAACCGACTACCACTCCAAAATCCCTCCAAGTTCGTGCTTTGGAAGAATCAATATGCGGTCTAAGCGAGCGTGGGCAAGAAAGCCCAATAAGCATCGCCCTAAAAGAAAGCTTACTGCCTTTCGAATGTACCAACCTAAAGATCACACCATCTACCACCAAGGGGGATTTCCAAGCTGAGCACAGACCGTCACTAAGTATAATGTCCCTCCAGAAATCGCTAGCATTATGGCGACTGCCTCTAAGCTGTATACCGTATTCTTACCCTTGCAATATTTATGTTGATTACACTAGTTATTAATAATTAATTCTAAATCATTTTATGCTACATTGGGGTCAATGACACTCGGTAGTAAACTTCGTTTTGTGTTCCTATTCTTATCTTGGACTAGCAGGAAGAACCAGGGACCCTTCGGGCTCTGCTTGTAGCTCCATAAGCTAGCCAGTGCAATTTCAAGTATTGGCATGTGACGAACTGCTTCGGCTACAGTTCCGAGTCCTGCGAAAGAATTCGCAGCCATGGAACCACCGGGGTTTGCGGCGTTTGGTGCACCCAGTTGCATTACTTGCAAGAAGTACCCCGGCTAAATCAGATCTTCCAGGTTGGAATTTCTACCTACACACGTGAGAATGTCCCCTCCCTTCTCGCTAGGTCTACAGGAGCACTTAGAGACTTGAACTATGCCCTTGTTGCGCAATACGGTGTCGAGAGAACATCATGCTCAGACCCCGCAACCACCCTCCAGACCCCGGACCCATACATTTTCAAACCCCTGGCACTATATCCAATCACTGCATCCCTTAATCTATTATCGAATATCACGTGCAATGATCTGATAACGGCCCGATTGCACAACATACGCTGTATCAACGACTATATGCAGGAGCGGAGATTGGGGTTCTTGAAATTATAGAGAAGGTATATATGCCCAGCAGAAGCGTTTGCTATAGACACTGAAGATCCAATATGAGTGTTGGTCAAGTTGAAGCTAGTAAGTTTTTCGAATACTCCACTGAGACAGCAAGAGCTACCTAAAGTCCTTACCACCTTGGTGATAACATCAGAGACCTGTCCGGTGCTGCCTCAATGGCCCGTTTGTCCAGCTGAGACAACACACCCCAACCACAGGAACCCTCTCATCACCAGAGACACCCCAGCCGTTACTAACATCTAGTTGCTCTGACTATCTCCAGCATAGGCGGGTCTCAGTACATTACCCAGCCAGCAAAAGCGGTTGATTCTCCATTCAAACATGTGTTAGGAGAAGCCGAGGTCCTTATTGCCTCCAACGATCCTTACTTGAAGATCGATGGTGATTCCCACCAGATTCCCGAGGAAGAGATCATCTCCGTGGTCACAACCGGCTCCACCATAATAAAGAACTTGCCGTTCTTATTAGCGAAGTCGTTCAAATCAAGACCCGTGGTGTCGCATGTTGAGTTAGAAAACTTTGACTTTTCTGTTGTCACTTCGTTGAGAGACTTGAACTACCCCGTGGTGGTGTCCCAGTCTGCTAAAGAGGCCACCATCTACTCCAGATTGGCATATAACTTGGCTTCGAAGCTTAACAAGTCAGTGTTCCACTTCTTTGCTCCTTCCCAGTACAAAGTTAATGAATCGGTGAAGCCAAAGGGCAACGTTTTGATCAAGAATGTAGAGTCCTTGGAGATTGCCGATATCTTTACCTACTTTGACCTCAAACCCTTTGACCTTGTCAACAAGGTGTCCAAGCCCAAAGATTCGGTGCTATTCTTGGGTCAGCTTAATGACGACTTGGTCGATGCCTTCACCAAGCAAAACGTGTTGGTGATATCTGTCAATGTATACCAGCCATTCTACTTGCAAAATCTTTTATCCGTTGTGCCTTCATCAGTCGAAACCATCACATTGTTGTCCCAATCGGCCACTATTTCCGGAACTCAATCATCGTTTTCCCCTTTGTTGTTGGACTTTTTCCAGGAATACCCCAAGTATCAAACCTTGAAGAATTTTTCCAAGATCGTTGCTTCAACTCTTGGTTTCCTTGAGGACGATCACTATTCCCAGATGGTAGAAAACTTGATCAAAAATGTCAGATCTTCTCATCCCGTGCAGAACTTGTCTTTCGGTAAGATAAATACCGAGATCACCACCAGATCGTCGAAGAAATCAGTTGATGATCACCACAAAGCTCAAGAAGGTGCCCGCAAATTAGAACAAGCATACATAAAGGTTCTCGAACAGATTGACCCTACTAACTTGAAAATTTTGAACGAATTTGACTCTGCCAATGCGGGTCAATCCACCCCTGAGTTTGGATTTGGTTCTTTCTTGTATGAGCAAGAACAGCGTGCTCAATTGATCGACTTGGTTCATAAGTTTATCCAAGAAAATCCATTCCACACCATTGACAACTCTAATGTTATTGAGTATTTGTCAAAGTGGTTGGTGCAAGCCAGATCGGAAATTCCAGTTGAAGATAAAATGATTGAAGAAATCATTAGTTTGTTGAAGACTGACGAGGTTAGCGAAGCTTCTAAAGTACTTTTGGAATACTCTCAATACTTCAAAGTTGCCAAGAGTTGGTTGGTTGGATCCGATGCCTGGTCTTATGATTTGGGATCATCTGGTATCCACAACGTCATTACTTCAGGCAAGAATATCAATATGTTGGTGATCGACTCGGAACCGTACAACGAGAAGAAGACCAGTGGAAACCGTAAGAAGGACATTGGTTTATATGCCATGAATTATGGTAACTGTTACGTTGCTTCCATCGCCATTTACTCATCATACACTCAAGTTTTGCAAGCATTCCTCGAAGCTGAAAAATTCAATGGACCTTCTATTGTGTTGGCGTACTTGCCTTACTCCAGTGAATTCGATAGCACTCTCCCAATTTTGCAAGAAACCAAGAAGGCTGTTGACTCAGGTTACTGGCCATTGTACAGGTATGACCCTACACTTGAAGATGACAAACAGGTGTTCAAGTTGGACTCCTCGAACTTGAGAAAGCAATTGAAAGACTTCTTGGACCGGGAAAATAAATTATCGTTGTTGGCATCAAAGGACCCATTGTTGTCTAGAAACTTGACCCAGACCGCAAACACCGAAATCAAGGCCCAGCAGGCAAAGGTTGCCGACGAATCGTTCGCCAAATTGTTACAAGGGTTATCTGGACCTCCTTTAACTGTTGCGTTCGCTTCCGACGGTGGTAACGCCGAAGCTTTAGCCAAGAAGATTAACAGACAGGCGTTGGGAAGAGGATTGAAATCGGTGGTTTTGCAAATGGACGACTTATCAATTGAAGATTTGCCTACCGAAACCAACGTGGTTTTCGTTACCTCCACTTCTGGTCAAGGTGAATTCCCAACCAACGGTAAGCAATTTTGGGATGCCTTGAAGAATGCCAACGATATCGAATTATCGACCATCAAGTTCTCGGTGTTTGCATTGGGTGACTCTGAGTACTGGCCCCGTAAGGAAGATAAGCATTACTACAACAAACCAGGTAAGGACCTCCACGACAAAATTAAGTTCTATGGAGGTGTCGAATTAGCTGAATTGGGATTGGGTGACGACCAAGATGCCGATGGATTCAACACTGGATTCAACGAATGGATTCCCAAGATCTGGAAGGCCTTGGGTGTAGACAATGTTGAAGGTGTTGAGGAACCAAAGCCTATAACCAACGAAGACATGAAGATCGGATCGGACTATCTCAGAGGTACTATTGCCGAGGGCTTGCAAGATACGTCCACTGGAGCCATCAGTGCTGTGGATCAGCAATTGACCAAGTTCCATGGTATCTACATGCAAGATGATCGTGACATCCGTGATGATAGAAAAGCCGAAGGTTTGGAACCGGCCTATGCCTTTATGGTCAGATTGAGATTGCCTGGTGGTAAAGCTACCCCTGAGCAATACTTGAAATTGGACCAATTGGCCGATTTCAGAGGTAATGGGACTTTGAAGATTACTACCAGAGCCACATTCCAGTTGCACGGTGTTGTCAAGCACAACTTGAAGCCAGCAATTAGAGGTATGAACTCTACGTTGTTGGATACTTTGGCTGCTTGTGGTGATGTTAATAGAAATGTCATGGTTTCGGCCTTGCCCAAGAATGCTAAAGTACACGGCCAAGTTTCTGCAGTCGGAAAGTTGATCTCAGAGTACTTGTTGCCCCAAACCACTGCCTACCACGAGATCTGGTTACAGGGGGATGACGACGGGGACCAACCTGGCGACAGCAGAAGATGGGAAACTCGTAAGGAAGGTCCAAAGAAGACCAAGACCTTGGTTGCTGGTAACGCCTTGGCAGACGTCGAACCAATGTATGGTAACACCTACTTACCTAGAAAGTTCAAGGTTGTCATTACTGTTCCACCATATAACGATGTTGATGTGTATGCTCACGATATTGGGTTGATTGCCATTGTTGAAGATAACGAGGTAGTGGGTTTCAATGTGTTGGTCGGTGGTGGTATGGGTACTACCCATAACAACAAGAAGACATACCCTAGAACCGGTTCCATGTTTGGATTCATCCCTACGAATAAGATTCACATTGCGTGTGAAAAGATTATGCTTGTGCAGAGAGACTTTGGTGACAGAACCAATAGAAAGCACGCCAGATTGAAGTACACTATTGATGATATGGGTGTCGAAATCTACAAGGAAAAGGTGGAACAATTGTTGGGCTATAAGTTCGAACCAGCCAAGCCATTCAGGATTGACTCCAACATCGATTACTTTGGATGGACCAAGGACGAATTGGGATTCAACCACTTCACTGCCTTTATTGAAAACGGTAGAATCGAAGATACTCCCGAATTGCCCCAGAAAACTGGGTTGAAGAAGATCGCCCAGTATTTGGCTCAAGGAAGATCGGGAGAATTCAGATTGACTGGTAACCAGCATCTTCTTCTTTCGAACATCGAGGACCAAGACTTGGACCACATCAAATCCTTGATGGCCCAATACAAATTGGACAACACCGAGTTCAGTGGCTTGAGATTGTCTTCTGCCGCTTGTGTAGCATTCCCAACCTGTGGTTTGGCGATGGCTGAATCTGAACGGTACTTGCCAGCCTTGGTCAGCAAGTTGGAAGAAGCATTGGAAGAGAATGGATTGAGACACGATTCGGTGGTGATGAGAATGACTGGTTGTCCTAACGGATGTGCCCGTCCATGGTTGGCCGAAGTCGCATTGGTTGGTAAGGCCTACGGTGCCTACAACTTAATGTTGGGTGGTGGTCATCACGGTCAAAGATTAAACAAGATCTACAGATACTCTATTAAGGAGGATGAAATCTTGGAAATCTTACAACATCTTTTCAAGAGATGGAGTTTGGAAAGAAACGATGGAGAACCATTTGGTGATTTCGTTATCAGAGCTGGTATTATCAAGCCTACTTTGGAAGGTAAGTTCTTCCACGACGATATTCCTGAAGAAGCATAATTTTATTATATTTATTGATTAAATGGCCCAGTGCCGACTAAAAATAGTACATGTATTTGAAACATACTGTAGTGAAATGTCAAACATTGATTGGTAACGAAAATATAAGATCATTCATGTCATTGGGTATGCCCGAGCATCCTCTATTCGAGCGCCGACGCTAATATTTCTATCACCAATGATCATTTGTCTTTTACACCATTCGCCAGTTTGCCATACAATTTATTCGAGTAACGGGTTGGTATCGGTAATGTGCTAATGCAACGATGATCAGCACATGCTATGTGGGACCCAGACTGGTGTTGTTGCTATGGGTATCAAATACTTCTTGTAGAGCTGTGACAAGATTCCGTAATCTTGAATACGGGCACTTGCTTGATTCAAGTCAGTTCGAAATAAGCTGGCAACTGTCTCAGCATATCCCTTGAAATTCTCCCTATTTTAAGATGATCGCATCCTGTTCGTAATAAATGCTGTTTTATAACGTTTCCAGCACGTTAAGAGCAACAATTATCCCTTTGAACTCACTCTACTTTTCGAAGTATCGAGTTGTCGCTTTTCTATTCTCCCCGTAGTTCTATTATCTCCAATGCTGCCAGATCGATCATATGCCAACGAACCCAAAAACGAACCCTCCAAATCAGACAGCGCCCCCTGAAGTGTCCCTTCTCTCATGGCACGCACATCCAGCAACAAACTCTTGATTGAAGGTTTCTTGTGCCGTTCTACTTTGAGAACGTCACGTATCTTGACGTTCCATAGGGTGACGCTAACTCCATTCAATCTTCGTAGCACTTTCTGTTCAGCTACGCGTGCAATATCGTCAGAAGCATCTTTAATGTGCTCTAAGTTACGCTGGCACTCCGCCTCGAACTGCTCAATGAGCTGGGCCTTCTCTGCTTTTGAATACACCATGGGGTGGTGTGCGGCTCCTTTGCAATGACTGTTCAGTTGTTTTGATTAGATCAGTTGCAAATATGCGCCAGTATGGTCCTGCATACACCCAGTGAGAACAAATCTCTGGTGGCAACGAAACCGTCAACCACTCCAATCAGTATTGTCCTCCACCATTTAACTCAGTAACACTAGAACGATCCATTGCATAACATAATCACACTAATCTGCAAAAATGGTTCTCGAAGCTACAATGATCGCCATTGATAACTCCGAATACATGAGGAACGGAGACTATTTGACCACCAGATATGATGCTCAATTAACCACCACAGAACTTATTTTCCAAAACAAAGTCAACTCTAATCCAGAAAATACCGTGGGCTTGTTATCCTATGGAGGAAATGGTCCTCAAGTATTGTCCACGTTGACCACCGATTTCGGTAAGATCTTATCAGGCGCACATACTACTAAATTGGCTGGCGAGAACAACTTCTCCAGTGGTATTCAAGTGGCAGCTTTGGCTTTAAAACATCGTCAGAACAAGGTTCAACAGCAGAGAATTATAGTGTTTGTGGGAAGTCCCTTGAAAGAAACTGAAAAGGAACTTGAAAAGTTGGCCAAAAAGATGAAGAAGAACAACGTAGCAGTGGATGTGATAAATTTCGGAGAAGAGGGAGTCAATACTGCCAAGCTTGAAAAGTTCCAAGCGGCCATAAATAACCATGACAACTCGCATCTTGTGACCATTCCACCAGGCCCAAGGTTGCTCTATGAGGTTGTGGCATCCTCGCCAATTTTGGTTGAAAACGGTTTTGACATGGATGGAGGCGAGTTCGATGGTTTCAGCGGTGGTTTCGGTAGCGGCGATATGATTGACCCTAACATGGACCCAGACTTAGCGTTAGCCTTGAGACTTTCATTAGAAGAAGAGAAATCGAGACAAGAAAGAGAAGCACAAGAAAATTCTAAAAAGAACAGCGAATTAGAGAAGATTAATGAAGGAAAAGAACCATCCGATAAAAAGGATGACGAGGATAAGGATGTCAACATGGAGGAGTCCAAGTAGTTTAGTAACATGGATCATATATACACATTCTGAAATAGATTAGTTCCATAAATCGTATTTTTGAAAGGAATTTTATTAGCTTATACCTCTGAAGCTTGTTGTAGTTATAATTACATGTATTATACAAGAAGTGAGATAATATGGAGTATTCTGAACTGTTGCCTAGTCGAATTCTCTCATCAACTCGAGCTCATCATCCATATTATTGTCGACCAGCAAAGCTGCTTCACCAACAACTTCATATTCCATAGAGGCCGGGTCATTGACCATATCATCATCAGAGAACGGGTCGTCCGAATCATCTCCTTGCTGTGTTGGTTGTTTATTCACAATGACATCCTGGTCATTATAATTCAGCCCAACATTCACTGGTCGGTCCGAGTCATCCATTTGGACCACAGCCTCTACCTGGGTGGTAGCTTGGGTAGCAGTTTCTGTCAGTTGGGTTACTTGCGAAGGCACTACCGGAACAGCTGGTGTCAGGTACAAATCATCGTCATCATCATCAACAAATAAACCGTTGGCTCTAGGTTGTCTGGGTTTCTGAACCGCTTCTTCATCGTCATTATAGTCATTATGGGCTCCATTATTATTAAGTTCTGTATTCCCTTGTGCATCTGGTTGCGAATCTACCAACACTCCATTTTCATCGTTGATATTACTTTGTCCTGGGAAATCATCAGTGTCTTGATTAATTATGCCTTTTTCTACTTTCAATTTCATGAGCTCCATTTCGATTAATTGACGCCTGTACACTCTTAATTGTGGTGACCGTCCATCTAATGCTCTGATCAAATGGATGCAATCCTTAAATTTTGCTTTGGGAAATAGCCCGTGGCACCATAACTGATAAAATTGAAGTACCGTGCCCAAGTTATTATATTCATGCTCGTACTTTGCTGATTTTGATGGTTTCCGGTTGTTTTTGGCAAATATTTTATCGTTCTTCTCGATGGTTCTGAGTACGCCACTATAGTTCTTAGTTATATGGCTCAATCCGGTATGATTATTGAATATTCGTTGGTTGTCGATTTTGGCGATTTTGGCTCTTTTGGTGAGTTTAATTTGTTTATCAAGACCAAGCACATCATCATCATTGGTGGCCGTCTGTGATACTTGTTCTTGCTCTTCGGTTGGTCTGTCTAGCACATCTTCCAAGTCCATTTTGGTGTTTACTAAATCCAAATCACTAATGTATGTAGATAAGTAACGCGTCTGCGCGAGTTCCGAGGGAGATGCTACGAGTTCCGGGCTAAGGATAGGATGGATCAAGGTGAGTCTTATTCTCTGCCATATATTAACACAATGTCAATTCAGCATAGAAGTCTTTGTAGTTAAACCAAATTCTCTCTGAATTCTGAGTTAATAATTCAGCCGATCTGGAAGGTTTCAACGCATTTTATGTGGTTTGTTAGTCCTGAGATTTTGCACCATCATGATCTGGTCCTAAAAGTTATTTGATACGATCCCGAAGATCAGTACGTGATAGCTTACAGCAATTTATACTGTTTAATTGTTTATTTAATACTCTTAGAACGAGCTATTTATTTATCGCCAATCCACCTCTGGTACTCTCAAGTGCACTTACATAAGCACCCTAATATCAAGTAGTAACTTTTCAGCTACCATCTCCTTCATGTACTACACCGAATACCTTCCCAGAATCGGATCGATATCGGCTGTTTTGGATTTTGGAGACCAACAGATCTCCGATATCACCCAATTTAGTTCGTCAGACCAGACCGTCAATATAACCACCAACTCCAATACCTATTCATTAACTTTACCCATAACCATCAATGGTCCCATAAAACTTAGTAACTTAAAAGTTGATGGCAGAGGCAGCTTGGCTATTTCCATATCGGTTCCTTTGGAGCAACCGCATACCAAAGAGTCACAATCATTTATGAGCCAGAACTTGAGTAAATGGTCCTGTAAAGATCTTCAAAGAGTTACTCCCAGCGATGACAAAAATCAGAAAATATTCAGCTTTGCCTGTCGAAATTGCAACAGTCAAATTATTCTGTCGTCCCAGTATAAGTTCATGGATATGCCGTCAGAGTTTTGGTACGAATTGATGGATTTTTGGCATTGTCATAAACCAAATAATAATGAACCCAGTTTGAAAGAATATTCCGGTTCTCTCAAGCCACCAAACGATACTACTGTCATGATAGGAAGTCATTATTTATTATTGAACAAGAGTAACAATGTGCATGTGGAACATAAAGAGGTAAAATGCTGGTCCTGTAGAGCTGTGATTGGAGATTTCAACGAAAATATTCTTAAATTATACAAATGGGATTTAAAATTACTTTACGGTGATAAAACAGAATTGTTTTCCACCCGGTTATTTATTTATAATTCCATCATTGATAAAGTGAACTCTCTTGCGACGAGAAAATTCAAATTCCACCATAGAGAGCAATGGTGGTACCTCTGGATAATGAATATTGGTATTGATAGTTCAGTGGATGGGTATGTGCTTAAGAAGGCCATGAAAATTCTATACTTTACCGATACGAAGGATGACTCGAACTTTCTAGAAGAATATGAATTATTGAATATTACTTTCCCTAACATTATCGAAGAGTTCACTCAACAATTGGAGAAAATCAATTCTTTGTTACCAAAAAGCATTAAGCAAATCCTTATGAATAAGCGGGAATGGAGCGTAAGCTATCTTTCTGAAGCTCATATTTAACAAGCTCTACACAGCATTTAGTATTTCTATATTAATGTGGCATTATGCTCTATGATGATTTAGTTTCCATGATTTCCTTCACAATTGGAACAACTTGCTTTCTCGAGGCAGATAATTTTCCTTGGTTAAATAATTTGAACACTTGTTGTTGTCCGGATAGAGAAGAAACCACCTGTTCAATCTTTGCAGACTTGTATATATTGTCATTCAATTCCAATGGGTCCTTTGCTGAGTCTCCCAACTTAGCAAACTTTGCATTTTCAATGTCCTCGTAGTAGTAGCAGAATTCTCTGGTATATTGATCGTTTTCTTTCTGGGAGTAGGACGAAGTGATCACTGCCAAGTCAAGTCCGTGGGACTTTAAATGTTCCTTCAATGTACTCTTTAAGTCTTCAACGGGAAATTGACTTAAAACCCACAGTAAGGATTTACCAATGGAACTGAATCCAACTGATTCCCCGGTCGAAAACGTAAACTGTTTGTAGTCTTTGAGTAAAATGTCACCAAAAGAATATCCAGACAAATCTTTCTTATACTTTTTGAGCTGTTTGTAGAAAGTTGTGAAGGCATCGTCTTCAGGTTTGGGATCTTCGGAAAAGTTTCGAAGCCAGATTTCGTGTTCGCCTTGAAGCACGTCGTTATAAACAGCAAGGGCGTCGACATCGCCTTGCTCTACCTTCTGGGTCATATTAGAGGTGTCAATAAGCAAGGGCCCCAACAAGAGTTGGATTATTTCCACATTTTGGTGCAATAATTCGAGGCTCTGGCCGAGTTCCTTGTACCAATAGTTGAACACTAACGCAGAACAGGACCCATTGGAATGAATGATTCTTGGGGAAGCTTCCAAAAATACTTGTTCGTCAGCATGGTGGTCAATAATTGCCTTGACTGTAAGAGCATCGTTATTCAAACTGTCACTAAGCTCACGGCCTTGAATGTTACAGTGATCTACCAAAATGATTTGTGCGGTAGATCCTTTGGTCAAAGCTGTGAAATCCTCAAGAAAATACAACAAGTCTTCAGTTATAGAGTGTGCCTTGAGGAGCCCAACGATGTCTCTTCTTAACCGGAGTTCCTTTCTGGGAATGTTAATCAAAGGCACAAGGATCGATGATGGTGTTTGGAGATGGGAAAAATATGAATACGAGATGGCACTGATAACTGAATCCATATCAGCCGATTGGTTCCCCGTGACGAAGCAGAGGGGACCCACAGGATTCGATTCAAGCGTCCGCTTTACTAGTGAAAGGTAGGCTCTAACTGACATAGCGGTAAGTGGTGACAATTGGTTAGCTGAACTACTTTATGTTCACTATAAATGTGCTAGCAATTCGCACGTGTATTTGATCGCCCCATAGTTGGGTTTACTACGGTAGTCGTTACAAGGTTGCGATATGTCTTTGGGTATACGGGCCTATCTAAAGTCTACTTGGCGTAGTGCAACTTGATATCCAACCATTGTCTCTTGTTGACTTCCTCTGGGGATAATGTGACGTTACCGTAGGTGACGGCACTGAAGTAGAAGAAGAACCAAACCACGGCAGCAGAGCACAACGCCACGATCACCCCCAATTTGCGTCTATCGATCCCTTTAGCGTGGCCGTTATTGGAATTGTCGGATGTGATAAACTCAAGCAAGCCACCACTGAACATGGCCGCAATCAAGTGAGCTGGCAAGTAATGGTGCAAGAACTTTTGACGGTTCATCAAGAAGAACGGCAAGTAATGGGCGGCCCAACCAAGGAAAAGAAATCCTAAACTGTTGTATAGTCTTGATCTGGCCTTATCGTTCACAAGATGGAGGTTTCTTCTCCGGGTCACTTGGTCTGCCAATAACAACCCGGTGTAAATAGCAAGGAAACATACTTCGAGCCAGAAGCCAATGACATTTCCGACGAAGAAAATCTGTTTTTTCTCGTCGTTATCGTTCCAGAACGAAACTCCCGACAATGCCAACGGCCATGCATCAGGCTGCGAGGCAAAGGGATGTTCCGAAGTCAAGATGTTGTTGTGATGGAACATCAAAAATTGCAATTCCCACCATTTCTTCAAGAATGGAATGCTCTTGACTTCTTTGGGAACGTACTTACCTCTGGGGTCGTCTTCGGGCAAGTTCATAATATCATCAATGAACCACTCGTTGTCTCTGTCCTGAACCTTCTTGTTACCACTCACCGCCTGGTGGCCGAAGCCCCATTCCGGCAAGATATGGTCTTCGTGAGTCCACATGGCGACCACGGTATCGACGTGAAGAAACTTCATCAGGGTTGCCTTGGTCTTCACCAACTTTCTCTTATCAGTGGCACGGAGTTTGAATAAAGTCTCGTTGTAACGCTTTTCAGCATTTTCATCATAGACAATAGTAAATTCTTCATTGGTGGATTTTAAGGGGGATGCCACGTCGTGGGTCAACATGAAACCTCCAGTACCAATGTGTCTAAGCCTAATGACATCGTTGGTGTAGACACCACGCTTTTTACCATTGTCTTCAGTAGGAATGATTTCCCAGTGGTTGTTGACATCACTAGGCTCGTTTCCTTCGGGGTCAAACACACAGGTGACTTGTTGGGTGTTGGAGGAAATTCTACCGTCCTCGTACCGCAATGGATATACAGCATCGTGCGAGTGTAAGAAAGCATCGGTGTCCTTATGTTTGATGGTGACAATATCGTAGTATTGGACTTCACGAGCCAGTTTTGCTAAGGGCGATTCCAGCAATGATTCCTGGAAGTCGGAGCTCATAAAAGAATCACCAGGACCAGATTTAGTCAAAATAGCAAAATGGATATAGAACCAGAACAAGTAGATGATAAATGGCAACACGATCAAGGCCCACAAACGAGAGAAAAAGTGCTTGGACAAGTCCCCCAAGGTAAGACCCTTACGGTAATCCAACAAAAACCACAATTCATGAAGTACTGCCACACCAATGGTGACATATGTGAACACACCTACATACTTGGTGGAAATCACACACGATAACGACACCCCGGTGGCCAACAACCATCTCCACCACAACGCGGAGAAAGGCTGCTTACGGTAGGTGGAGAACTTGACATACGAGAAAATGGTGGCAGCCACACTTAACTGCAAGGTGGAGTCCAACAAGATCAATCTAGAGTCCACCACATGAGCATTATCAAAAGCCACCAACAAACTGGCAAAGAAACAGGAGAGAGCGGAGAACTTCAATGTTTTCATGGTAAGGAACATCATTGGCACCACTAACGTTCCCTGAAGGGCCAGGAGCGACCGATAGGCCACGTAAGGTACATTGTAGGTATTGTAGTTATCGCCAATATTTTCGAACTTGAACTTTCCATCGTATCTAACGAGCCAACCGACAAACGCAATCAACAATTTGGCAAACGGAGGGTGCAAATCAAAGAAGTAGGTTCTTTCCAAGTAGTACGAGGCAAACTTTCCGAAATGGACTTCATCGAACACCACCTTGGCGGGATAGCTGAGCAGCACAAACCGGACATAGGCTGCCAATGCTGTGATCACTATCAACAAATACGTGTACCACGATTGAGGGTCCGCAGATGTGGGGAAAAGTTTTGCCTGTTTCTCGGACTCGACATCGGTATTGACCGGGGAAGGGCCGGAGTTCTTCTTGTGGCCTCTCTTTCTTACGGTCAGCGACATCTCCTCGAGGAATTGACTGCAGAGGCTAAAGCAAGGTTTGGGGTGGATTTTTCACGTTATAAAGGTACACGTAGAACCTAATTCACGTGTGCGCGACGGCCATGAAGCCCTGGGCCGTTTTACCTGCCCCAGGTTTGGGTCTCTGGAACATCTGGGGCCCTTGGTTGACCGGATACCAAACCGACCTCAGACGTTATACGCTAGTTCCAATATTGATATTATATATTGCATATATACAATTATGCCCTGTGGTAGTTTCGCATTCACCGGGGCTTCACATTAATTTCTTTGACCTTTTCTGGTAACCTCCACGGCCCTTCACAATTGGTACTGGCTGCGTTGAGACCAGTGGGGTGGTTCTTCCCGAATTAAATACCTGGCCAAAGGTACTGGAAGTTTGTGCCGGAGGGGTGGCAGCAGGTGGAATCATATAATTGCTACTGAGAGACGAGTTGGACCGAGCTTTGCGATCATATCCGCCTTCGGCAATCTCGCCAGCAGATCCTCTCGAACCTCGGGAGCCTCTCATCGGAATATTGCCGCTGCTGTTGGTGCGATAGTGGTCGGGGGCACTAGGAATAGAAATGGGTTTGGTAGACATCGCCTGCATTAGTTTCGAATTTTTTTCCTCGAGTAAGTTCTCATATTTCATTAATGTGGTGGTGAGTTCTTGGATCCTTCTCTCGTATTGCGACGTAAAGGCATTCACGTTTTCTTTCACATCCCATTTCGAGGCCTCGACTTGTTTTTCGTGATTTCGAATCGCTGCCTCGTATTCTTCTTGTAATTTTGCAAGCTCCGATGCCAACTTCTCATTCTCACGTTTCAATAGGGTCATTTCCACGTTCATTCTATACTCTCTCTCATCAACTTTGGGTTCGGGAATGGCTTCATCGAGCTTGTTTTGTAGCTCCTTTTCTTTCGAGTTTTGCAACACTTCGATTTCGTGCTCAAGGTCCTCCACTCGAAGTTTCATTTGTCCCAATTCATAATCCTTGCTTGGGATGGTTTCTCGCAATAGTTCATGCAATCTTTCTTCCAAAACCAGCTTCTCGCGGTCCCAACTCTCTAGTCTTTTGACTAAAGAGTCATTATCGCTACGTACCTTTTCAAGCTGATTGAGTAATTCCTTCTTCATGGTAGTATTTTCTATTTCAAACTGTCCCATTTGTGCCTTGAATGTATCTAAAGTATTTGTTGCGATTTCCTTATGTTCTGCGGGCGTACCAACCACCTTATCATCAGGTTTGGCCATGTTTGATAGGGCTTTCCTCCTTTCCATCTCAAGTTTGAGCTTAATATAACGAAATTTGTTGACATGTTTAATATAGCTGGAAAATTCAAATTCGTTCTTGAGAAGAAGAATTTCTCTTTGATAGAAACCCAATGCTGATCCCGGAACATTATCGTCCCTTGTCGTCATATTACTTCCAGCGATTGTTTCTGTTCCCGATAACGCAGATCCAGCACTGCTAATAACAGAACTCTTGTGGACCGGGGTGGTCTCAAGTGATGTGATGGGTGACGAGATTTGCTTTTGGAATATCAAATCATTCTTCAATTTCTCATTTAGAAGTGATGTCGAACTCCTTCGCTCACCATCCACCTGGCCCTTATGTGTATTTGAAGCAGGGGATATTTGTGAACCTCGTTTAGAGCTGAATAGGGTTTCATGGGTGTTAAAAAGACCCCGCAACGGTTCAACGCTTCTTTTCCTTTCAAATAACGAGCCTGTGTGGTTCGAATAAGGACTGGCGTTGATGCTCAGAGGGGTTATATCACCTGAACGACCATTATTAGTGTAAGTAGCTTGAGGCTCTATTTCAACAGTTTTGGCTTCAGTGTCCAGTGGAGCAGCGTCAAATTTCACATCTTTGAACTTAATACCTACTGAAGTCTCACCTTGTGTTGCTTGTGAGTCAATAATCAAATTGGTCGGAATTATCGACATTTTTCTGTTAAAATTCTGTGGTGATTGTTGCTGCTCGAGTCTACCTGTGGAATCTCTTTTCATAAAAAGAGTTGACCCCATATGCGTATCGTTTGGAGAAATCTTGTCTACCTTAGCATTATCAAGCAATTCATTAATCACAGATTTTGACGCTAACGACAATGAAGAAAGAGTTAACTCATTTACATCCACCATAAATGTAGGAAGGAGGGTAAAGCATGCGATAGCAATCTCTTCTGATGATAATTCTGAAGTGCTTGTTTTCTCATCTCTAATCCAGCTCAATGGATTCATGCGTTCTTCTTCGGTGTTTTCATTATCCACATCCATGAATTTGGGGTGCAATTTAAACTGTTTGAATAGTGATTTCAATACTTTGCTAGTCTCAGTATCAAGCTGAGTAAAATCATCGCCATAATCTTGAGCTAAAAAATTCAAAAATAAATCCTTGCTAATTCTAGGCTCATTTGATCGGATGTACAGCAAAGGAAACTTGCAGAATTTCTTAAAATTGAAGGGAAACATCCCATACAATAAAGCAGCATATGTGGAATAGTCAGCATCACGTTTGATATCTAGAATAACTGGAACTTGACGGTCAGGACCAGTCAACTCTTCCGCGAGAATATCCCAAGAAATTGAATTTTGAGACAAATATGATTTTATTCTGTCCTGTCCGTCAGTAGAGACGGCATTACCCGATTTCAAGCAAAATCGTAATAAAATTAAAAAGAAATCGGACAAGTATTCCGAGATATTACCAATCTGAGGTATAATCATGGTCAAAATTAATAAGCACGCCCTTAGTATGCCACTATTGGTATCATATAGCAAACACTTTAGTAGAGATGAGAATAGACCCGTAGATATTATGTGTTTATTGCTTTCATGCAACGACGAGGCCAATGTCGATATAATGGCCGATGTCTCCAAACGTTCTTCCGGAACCATAAAATGATCATTAATTATATTCATGCAATTTTTTGGTCGTTTGCGATTATATTCATCAAAAAGTTGCAAACAGTTAGCCTTGATGTATCTTATCCTTTCCTGGTGCAGCTGGGTGTTACTTTCTGATTCCGTGACATCCAATCGTAACCATTCTGACCGAAATTGACTTGAAGTGCCCAAATATATCAGGATAATTATTTCTGCTGTCAGTTGCTCAGCGTCCTCTCGATACCGCCGCAACTCAGGATCATCTGTTTCTATTGCTGGCATTAGCACCGTTCGTATAAAGTCTCTGGACTTATTTACAAATCCTAGATCAAACCCAGCACTATCAATGGCAGGCTTGAGATAAGTTTTGAGCCACAAATGGATCTCTTTCTTTGAAAGCCCCCCAACAAGCTGAATTAATATCTCTAAGAAGACCAACTCCTTGGAAAGTTTGGAATCGGGATTAATGTAGCTGTTGTAGAGCCGGAAGAGCTCATCATTTATACTAACCAGTCGGATGCTTTGTAGGGAATTATGTTTCGTACGAAACTCTTTGATGTTTTCAACGATGGCCGGTGGAAGCACCAGCAGCTCCGTGTCCTTCCACTCAACGAACAATCCATCAAGGACCTTTATCAACGATCGGGATGACCCAATCATGGTGATAGTTTAGGAAACGCGGAGATCGCACTATTGTTATCATTATAGATTATTCACTATAATTATAGCAAAACCGTACTTTCAAAAGTTTGCGGTCTTTTCCATACCATCGGGTGCCCCCTGAAAGAAGAAATCGTTATTCCCATCTGAGCCATTATGCTCTCTCCCCTTTCTATTATTGACCAGGTCGACAGGTTCACATACGGTTCGCCGAAGGAATTCTACACCTTATTGACACACACTGGAGATACAGCTCTAGGCTATATACACCCGAACACTGCTCTGTACTTCGAGTCCCATCCTGGGTTTGTGGTTTCGGGTAAGAATATTGCAATTGAAACTACCTACGACACTATTGAAAAGAGAAACGAACTCTTCGAGAAGTTTGGTCTTGAATTGAAACAAAAGCCCGAGCTTTACGAATTGGTACACAAGGGTTGGCGGAATGAATTGTATACAGTTTACAATCCTTCTCAAACGCCATATTTTCAAGTAGAGAGAGCGGTTTCGGTGTTGATCGGGGTGGTGACCTACGGGGTCCACATCAATGGGTATATTCCTGAGTCATCGACTTCTAATGGGAAGTTAAAATTCTGGATCCCTAGGAGATCGGCTACGAAACCCACTTTTCCCTCAATGCTAGACAATACCGTAGCGGGAGGATTGGGTTACCCCTACGGTATCTGGGAAACAGTGATTAAAGAGTGTGAAGAAGAAGCCGGGTTACCACAACATTTTGTTGAGCAAAATGCCGTTAGTACCGGTGTACTTAGTTACATTTATCAAACAGAAGCACAACGGGTCCAGCCTGAAGTGGAGTACACATATGATCTTCCATTCCCCAACGAGACTGACGTGATACCGGCACCTCAAGATGGGGAGGCACAGGACTTTACATTAATGGATGTGGACGAAGTAAAGCAACGGTTGGCTAATGGAGAGTTCAAGCCCAATTGTGGAATGGTAATAATCGACTTTTTGATAAGACATGGATATATCACTCCCGAAAATGAGCCCACATATGCCGAGATTGTTGCTAGAAGTCATAGAAGGTTTCCTTTCCCTATGGGAACTCCACAAAATACACCAAATAGTTAGAAATTGTTATCATAGAGTATTGAAGAATTGAGTGTAGTAGCTTATGTAAATGCCAAATATTAACGAAGACTGTAGTCTATTCCACGTATGTGGCTAGTTTATTACTCCCACCCTACTTCAACTCCAGATACTTTTTCATATCCGTTGTAGTTTTCGGTATTGCCCATATAAATTCGTAATTAATTCTTTCCCATACACCTTGAATATTCGCACACATACTATCCAAATCAAACCAACCCACTGATCTCAATTACGACTCTTTGCCTGATTTATCTATGACAGAAATCACTCAAACCACACCGGATCCGCCACCGGGTCCGGCACTAGACTCCCTTATCTACACCATAGTGCTGGAATGTGGCAAACACAAGGCCATTCTCCATATCAACGAAGACGAACCCGCGAGTGATATTGATTACAAGATAAGCAACCTTCAAGAATTTTTCTACGAGAGAACAGCATTGCTCTCCAAAAACCCAGTGGAGTCACATAGGTTTCTCTGGCTAATCTCGTTAAAGTTTTTGGCCTCATATGTCATCAAATACAAGTCGTATATCTTTAACCAATACCCTCTCGAAGGCAGACCTGAAGACGCCAGAAAGTTTGATTTGGTTTGCGGTCGAGTCAGCAAGCTTTCAGGAGACTTTTCCGACTTGTTGATCCATTTTCTCAATTCCCCTGCCCTCAAGTTGCCTGTGTATATTGCATCCTCCGATCTGATCAAGCAGATGTTTTGCACGGTGATTATCAATTCACTTGAATTGCTTATCACCGAGCATTCGGGAGAGATTTTGGACAACTCTGTAATCTACTTGGGTCCAATCCAGAAGTGCATCTTATCTTTCTATCAACATATCAAAGTCTCGGATTCAGAAGACAAAACCTACGAAATTGCGTTTCCAATGCTTGTTCAATTCATACGTGTGATATATATTTGTGGGGAGTCGTTTTATTTGGAGAGCTTACTCGAACAAAACATTATTACTCCACAAACGGGTCATGATATAGTCAAGTCATGTTCTGTTGATTTAATTGACCTCATTAATTTCTACAAATTCACTGCATTTAACTTGTTGACATTGTCAGTTCTGAGCGGGGATAAAATTATAAAACACTTCAATTCGGAAGCTAGCATATACTTTCGGGTCCTTCTTCTTTTTCCCAATCTTAGCACCCAAGCTTACGAAACTTTCATCCAACAGGCACCGCTGTCAGAGGATATTTTATTTCCGGAACTCTACTCTCGAGGAAGAGAACAGAATCTACTGGTTAGTGTGTTAGAGAGACAAGAAATATCGCTCAATTTTATTTTGAACAAGCTATTGAGCTTCTCCAGCTTACGTGCTTACCATGATCATGACTATCTTTTCAAGAAGGAAATCACATTCCTAATAAATTCGCTATCTTCGAGCTTATCTAAGGAAATAGATATATCTGCGTCGCGTTCGGGAAGTTTACACTCAAGTACTATTTCGGTGATAAACCTCAAGGAAGTGGATATTCAACGAAAGCGAGAAGAACAACGGGTACGTGCATTCAATAAACTCAGACTCAAATCATTAAGTGCGGTAATTCTTCATGGTTCATATAAAGAAAAGTTAAACATGATTGTCAATTTGATGCGGAATTTCGAGAAGAGCTCGTTGCAAATTCTTACCAATATGGATGGGTTACAACTTGATGAAACCGACCAGGTGTTATACCTGATAGGAGCCCCAAGCCCAGGAAAGACTCTCTATATTTCTACGGTGAAAAAGATCTCCAAACTTTTGAAATTATTTGCGATTAAACACATAGTGGATAACAATGGGCTAAACTATTTCCCCGAATCGACTTTGGTGGATATGTGTGAGCCACATCTGTTCATCGAGGTTTTGCGTGTAAGAGACGTCATGGAATACGAGCTGGAAATTCTGAATGGTGAAAAAATAATTATATTTGACTATGCCGAAGGAATTCGGGAAGGTAAAAGGGACTTGCCTCACACCATACAACAACAGCTTGAAATCAGCGGGCTAACTGATCAATTAAAGCGGGCCGTTGGAGGCTCGTAAAGCGTATGGTCCATCGCTATCGCGTTTATATGCAGGCAATCGGCCCTGAGTCATGGTGTGTGTGCATATACCGCCGATACTATAATACTCGAAACATCCATTTTTCAGTCAGACCATCCATGTTCTCCGTCAGAGCAGTGCCAACCTTTAGGGGGTTGACACGCACATTTGCCACAACTGCATCCCGGTACCAGGTCCCGGTTCAGGACTTGAGGTCCAAATTTCCCGAGCTTCTCCCATCAGATTTCACCGATGAAGGTGTTCCTGACTATGTGAAACTTATCTTGACGTCCAGAGTATACGATGTCGTCGACAGAGCCGGCACCCCTCTTGCCCATGCCATCAACTTGTCTCACAAATGCAATGCCAATGTGTATTTGAAACGTGAAGACTTGCTTCCGGTGTTTTCTTTCAAATTACGTGGGGCCTACAATATGATTGCAAATTTACACTCCAATAGCAAGACTCCCATTTCTGGGGTCATTGCGTGCTCTGCAGGAAATCATGCCCAAGGAGTAGCATATTCCGCTGCCAGATTGAATATTCCTTCTACTATCGTTATGCCAACTCCTACACCTTCTATCAAGTACACTAATGTGTCCCGGTTGGGCTCTCAGGTGGTATTGTACGGTGATGACTTTGACTCAGCCAAGCTGGAATGTGACAGATTGGCTGCCTTGAACAATCTCACCAACATTCCACCTTTCAATCATCCTTATGTCATTGCAGGTCAGGGTACCATTGCATTAGAAATTACCAGACAACTCAGATTGGATAAATTGAATGCGATTTTTGTTCCTGTTGGAGGCGGTGGACTTATTGCCGGAATTGCTGTTTATTTGAAAAAAATTGCTCCTCATGTCAAAATCATCGGAGTTGAAACTTACGATGCCGATGCGTTGTACCAATCTCTCAAACACCACAGACAAGAAACCCTTAAATCTGTCGGGGTTTTCGCCGACGGTACTGCTGTCAAGGTGCTTGGTGATGAGACTTGGAGACTTTGTCACGAATTGGTTCACGATGTCGTCAGAGTGTCCACTGATGAATTATGTGCTGCTATAAAGGACATATTCGAAGACACCAGACTGATCACAGAACCATCTGGTGCGTTGTCTGTAGCCGGTTTGAAGAAGTATATCCATGAAAACCCAGATATTGATCACAAAGACAAGACTTATGTGCCCATCTTGAGTGGTGCCAACATGAATTTTGATAGGCTTCGGTTCGTCAGTGAAAGAGCAGTGCTAGGTGAAGGTAAGGAAGTGTCGTTGGCTGTTACCATCCCTGAAAGACCTGGAGAGTTCACCAGATTACATAGCATTGTACACCCAAGAGCAGTCACCGAATTTTCTTACAGATATAATGGTACCGAAAATGCCAATATCTATATGAGTTTCAACGTCATTGACAAAGAAAAGGAATTGGGCGGTATTTTAGACGAAATGCGCAATGAAGAACATAAATACGAAGTTGTGGACATTTCTCAAAATGAATTGGCTAAAACTCATGGAAGATACTTAATCGGAGGAAAATCACCCAAGCTGGACTGTGATGTGGTTCGTCATGAAAGATTGTTGCAATTCGAGTTTCCAGAAAGGCCAACAGCGTTGTACAATTTCTTGCAAGCAATCAGATCCAATTGGGATATCACTTTGTTCCACTACAGAAACCATGGGAATGATATTGGAAAGGTATTGTGTGCAATTCTTTTGCCAGAGGGAACCCTGGAAGCGGAATTTGAAGATTTCTTAAACGGGTTGGGCTACAGATACGTCGTCGAAACCGACAATGTGGTTTACCAAAAGTTCTTGAAGAACTAAGCACCAAACTACTCAAAGAACTAACAGTCTATCTTCTTTATATATAGTTTATAATTTTTCAATGAACTATTAACAAGTAATTTACATATTTACATTAGTTTCTCCGTAAGAACGCCTGGAAAGCATCATGATTGATATGAACCCTTCCTGTAGCCTTCATCTGTTTCTTTCCTTCCTTTTGTCTGTCCAACAACTTCTTTCTTCTAGAGATATCGGCAGCATGTAATTTTTGCGTCACATCTTTTCTCTTAGCTTTGATAGTCTCTCTAGCAACCACCTTGTTTCCAACTTTGGCCTGGATAGCCACTTCAAATAACTGAAATCTCAAAAACTCTTTAAATCTTGCAACATATTCTTTACCCTTTGTTTGGGCCTGGGATCTATGCATAATGGTAGTCAAGGCGTCTTGGGGCTCGCCATTTACACAAAGCTCCATTTTCACAACGTCGGACTTTTTGTATCCAGCATCCTCGTAGTCTAGCGAAGCATATCCCTTGGTGCATCCTTTAAGTTTGCCAAAAAAATCCTCTACCAATTCACCTAATGGGATTTCGTATTTGAGTAACACTTGACCTGTGGTTAGATATTCAAGCTCCTTTTGTACTCCACGGTTGTTCTCACAGAGAGTCATTACGGTTCCAATGTATTCTTGAGGAACAGTCATAATGGCATCGACATACGGTTCCATATACATCTCCACATTTTGGGCTTTGTCGGCGGCAGGAAAGCCATCGGGGTTGGTGACGATTTTTTCAGTTCCGTTTCGATGTACAATTTTGTAGGGCACAGTAGGGGCAGTTAAGATGATTTTGGCTCCATACTCGTTCTCGAGTCTCTCTTTAAAAACCGAAGCATGAAGCGATCCGAGAAATCCAAGTCTCCATCCTAAACCCAATGCGTTGGAAGTCTCCTTCTCCAATGTAACTGATCTGTCATTAAGAACCAAATTCTGCATATGATCGTCCATGACATTAAATTCAGTACCATCCGCTGGAAATGCCCCCAAGAATACCATTGGCTTTGGTTCTTCAAATCCAGGAAGAGCCTCGAGTCCGATGTGCTTTCCATAGTGAAAAAAGGTGTCTCCTACCAACGCTTCACGAGGATTTTTCATACCAGGAATCACATAGGCTACTTGGCCAGCACTGATTTTGTCCATAGGCAATTTTTCAGGGTACATTATTCCCACTTCTTTGACATCGTACACCCGTTCCGAATGAGCAGACATGAGTTTCATTCCTCGTTTAATTTGTCCGTCTACAACATTGACCAACATCACGACTCCCACGTATGGATCATGCCACGAATCCACCAAAAGTGCCTTCAATGGCAGTTTTTCGCTACCTGTGGGGGCTGGAATTTTATCTATAATCAGGGGAATCACCTGCTCCACGTTGAGTCCCGTTTTAGCACTGACGGCAATGCAATCTTCTCGAGGTAACTCGAAGGTATTTTCCACCTGGTCAATGGCCATAGGAATATCGGCCAGGTCTAAGTCGATTTTGTTAATTATTGGGATCAACTTGAGTCCCATGCTATATGCCAAATAAAAGTTGGCCACGGTTTGGGCCTGGACTCCTTGGGAAGCATCCACCAAAAGTAGGGCCCCTCCACAAGAAGCGTACGATCTGGACACTTCGAGCCGGAAGTCCACATGTCCCGGGGTATCCACAAGATGAAGCAAATAGTCCTGTTTGGTTTTGGGATCGTTATACATCATCGACACTGTTTGGGCTTTCACCGTAATGCCTCGTTCTCTTTCCACATCCAACTTGTCTAGAACTTGTTTTGCACCTGGCTGAATAACACCGGTGAGTTCTAGAAGTCGGTCTGAAAGCGTCGACTTCCCATGGTCCACATGGGCCACAATGCTGAAGTTCCTGTAGTTCTCGATGGGAATCTTAGAGATGCGTTCTTGGATGCCTTTTCGGTGGTTTTCTTTATTAAGGATGATCTTCTTCTCCTCCACAGTCAAAACCTTGGATGTGGCATGTCTTATGAACTGGACCACCGGTCGGTGGAATCTGGGTCTCAAGAGCATGACCTACTGAAGTACCTTTCTATGGTAGAGTGTGTAAGGCCTTCTAAAATGCGATGAAATATTAAATCCATACTTGTGGAGACAGTGCGACCCCAACAGTTATGGCCAATATTCTAGGAACGACAATTCAGTTACGGTATGATTGCCTATGTCACGTCTCATATAAGAATTCTATATTGATAATTAAATACTTGGCCTATTATTTATTTATGGGCAGTAGCGAATTGTTCAACAAACTGGACCAAAAGCTCCACGCTATCAAGTCCAACAGCATTGTAAATGGAGGCTCTGATGCCTCCCACTGATCTATGTCCCTTCAACCCGTTCAATCCTTGGGCAGATGCTTCCTTGACAAATTGCTCTTCCAAGTCGGCAGTAGGCAATCTGAACACAACGTTCATTTTGGAACGTACCTCAGGGTTCTTCACAGGAAACTGATAAAAGTCCTTGTGCTTGTCCAACGCTGAATACAAGAGGCTAGCTTTTTTTTCATTCACCGCTTGCATGTGAGCAAGTCCGCCATCCTCGATCAATTTCTCCATCACCAACTTCAAAATGTGAGCGGTGAAAATTGGAATGGTGTTGTAGGCTGAGTTGTTTTTCACCACTGTTGGATAGTGGAACGCGATTGGTACTAATGGTATGTTCAATCCTCTCAATTCTTCGTCAGAAGCATGGTCCAAGAGCGACTTCTTTATAATGTAGATTGTCAAACCGGCCAAACCAATGTTCTTTTGGGCACCAGCAACAATAAGACCATATTTACTCACGTCAATCTTCTTGGATAATATGTTAGATGACATGTCTGCGACTAATTCCACTCCTTCTGGTAAATAGTCAGAACCTGGAATGTCGTTGAACTCCACTCCGTCCACAGTTTCATTATCACAAACGTACAAATAGGCGGTGTTTTCAGCAATTGGTTTCCAGTCACTGTAGGGGGGAATATCGCTGAACTTGGATTCTTTGGTGTTGATGACCACATCGACCTCGAATCCCAATCTCTTGGCTTCTTCATACGATTTCTTGGACCATGAGCCAGAAATAGCATAGGCACCTCTACCAACTTTTCCAGTCTTCTTAGCGTAATTGGCGATCAAGTTGTATGGGATGGAAGAGAATCCAGTGGTACCACCACCTTGCATCAAGAACACTTCGTGGGTATCTGGGATATCCAACAACTTGGTCAAATGGGCAATGGTGTCATCAATCACCTTTGCTGCAGGCTTGGACCGGTGAGATATTTCACCAACTCCGAGATTGTCACCATTGTAGGTTATCAAGTCTTTTGCCGCTTGTTGCAATACCGAAGTAGGCAAGAGTGCTGGTCCAGCACCAAAGTAGTGGGGTTCTTCACGGTCTAATGCGTTCTGGGACATGGTGTGAGTAGTTAGCAAAATCGTGGAGTCGTATATGACTCAGGCTCAGCTCTAGTGGATGGACACGACCACTTTGACCCTCTAATTAAAATAGGTACCTGAAAAATTGATTCACCCCAGTAAACTTCCATTCATGATGTGCAGTATCCTGGCGACGGGTGCACTTTACATGGCATGGCAGTGGACAGTAGTATCTAAGGGTATTTTGGAGAAATTTTATCAATAATGCAATTGTGAATTGTATGCAATCTGATAACCAGTTTTGACTCGCTCCCGGTGAGGTTGCAATTTCTATGCCAAAAATTCAGATTTCCATAGCTGAACTCAATGCTGATGTTTTAAGATTGATATTTCAGTGCCATTGAAAATCACTAATAATGGTCTCGGCGGACGCCAGCAATGTAGTAGATGATTTCCACGTCCTCGGAGTCTTCAAGCATGCAATGGAGTACCACTTCGTGAGGAGTGATTAAAAAGACTACTGTCTTACATGTAGCCACAATTCTTGATGCCATATGCCAGTCTCTGAGTCTGACTGTAATCTCCTTATCCTCTGAAGGATCGTCTTCGTCAGGCCCAACATTTTGATTTTTAAGCACCGCCATGCGGATGGAATCACTATCGAAATTAGCATCGGCGTTGGGTTTTTGTACCTCAAGTCGTTCGTTCCAACTGATCGTCACTTTGTATTTGCCTTCCTCCTCGAGCACAAATCCAAGAAACCCTCCGTGCCTTCTGGTGGCCTTTATCGTGACGAAATCATTATTAGCAGCCTTTTTGAATTTTTCCAACCGTTTGTATGTAGAAACAAACTCTGGTGGAAGTCTCATAATTAGATCTACTTCACTTAGTTCTGGTTCTTTGAGCATGGAGGAATCATGGGTATTTTTGAGGATTTTCACCGGTATACGAAATGTGTGGTTAATGCTATTGGTGTTGGCATTATAGTTGGAATAGAATAGTGCTAGCGATGCAGTGCGTCCATTCAGGGTATTGACTCCTTGACCCCCCGAAGAATCCTTCCGTTGTAGACGAATGTTTAGCCCATCGCTGTTGGCCCGGTCAAAATTCTTCAACGTTTGAAGAAGCAATTCCACGTTGATCTCGAGCGAAATGCAGTTGTCTCGAAGACTTTGGATCTCGATCTGGTCAAACAACTTGGGCATGTCAAGCTTGCACCATACCTGAGGTTCCAGGGTTACCGATTGGCCATTGATCAGGATCACTTGGAGCTGGGTAGGGGTGAACTGGAGAATGATAAACTTTCGTATCTGGCTGATAAGGGCGAGGGTCGACTTGAGGGCCTCTGTATTCTGCGTTCTCAATTTGAGCTTCATCAGGAGCAGTAGTGGTGGCTGTAGTGATCTGTGGGTTTCGTAGGGCGCACTCGCTACGATTTTTGTGCCGTGGTGGAGGTTTGGGATCCTTTGGTTAATTTGGCTTCCTCTTCGCGTTCCACTACATACTGTTTTCTCACTCGATAAAGTTTATCGTTCACTACATCATGACAGTGGAAGACGCCGACGACAGTGAATCGTTTAAGTTCTTCGGCCTTGGTGGCTGTAACGAGGTGGGGCGGTCCTGCCACATCATCGAGTACAAGAACAAGGTCATCATGCTCGATGCCGGGGTCCATCCTGCCCTTTCAGGACATGCTTCGTTTCCGTTCTATGATGAATACGACTTGACCAAGGTGGACTTGTTGTTAATCAGTCACTTCCATTTGGACCATGCTGCATCTCTTCCATATGTCATGCAGCACACAAACTTCCGGGGTAAAGTGTTTATGACCCACGCTACAAAGGCCATCTACAGATGGTTACTTCAGGATTTCGTTAGAGTTACTTCCATTGGTGCTGCCCGGACAGAAGATGGGGGACCCGATGTATCCAGTAACTTGTACACTGATGAAGATATCATGAATTCGTTTGACAGAATTGAAACCATCGACTACCACTCAACCATGGAAATCGACGGTATCAGATTCACTGCTTATCATGCAGGGCATGTGTTGGGGTCTTGTATGTATTTCATTGAAATTGGTGGCCTTAAGGTGATGTTCACTGGTGACTTTTCTCGTGAAGAGAACAGACATTTACATGCAGCAGAAATCCCTCCTACAAGACCCGATATATTGATCTCGGAATCCACCTTTGGTACGGGTACGTTGGAATCAAGACTCACGTTAGAAAATAGACTTACCAAATCCATTCATGCCACCATAACCAAAGGGGGCAGAGTATTGCTTCCTGTTTTTGCTCTTGGTAATGCCCAGGAATTACTTTTGATTCTAGAAGAGTATTGGTCTCAGAATGAAGATTTACAAAATGTAAATGTATATTATGCCTCTAACTTGGCCAAAAAGTGTATGGCTGTCTACCAAACTTATACGAATATCATGAACAATAATATTCGTCTTACAGCCTCAAATTCGGGCCAAAAATCTAGTCCTTTTGATTTCAAATATATAAAGTCCATCAAAGATTTATCGAAATTTCAAGACTTTGGGCCCTCCGTTATGGTGGCAACACCTGGAATGTTACAAGCTGGTGTCTCTAGGCTGTTGCTTGAAAGATGGGCACCTGATCCTAAAAACTCTGTCATCATGACCGGTTATTCGGTTGAAGGTACAATGGCAAAAGAGTTATTAAAAGAACCTCATACTATCCAGTCTGGATCTAATTCTGAACTTACAATTCCTCGTAGAATAGGCATTGAAGAAATCTCATTTGCTGCCCATGTGGATTTCCAACAAAACTCGGAGTTCATTGAGAAGGTGGCTCCGCTGAAGGTCATTTTGGTTCATGGAGACTCGGTTCCTATGGGTAGATTGAAGTCTGCATTATTGAGTAAGTATTCTTCCAGAAAAGGAACAGACCAAGAGCTTAAAGTGTTTAATCCAAAAAATTGTGAAGAGTTGAAGATTGGAATCAAGGGCCTTAAGGTTGCTAAGGTTTTAGGTGTGTTGGCTGAGGAAAATCTTTACCACTTAAAGAAGCAGATTACTGCAAAGATTGAAGAAGAGAACTCAAAAATGGAAGAAGATGAAAAGATTACCGAAATCAAGGAAGAACTGGCAGAAACCAAAATAGACGAAATGGATGTGGATATCAAGAACGGCGATAAAACCAACGGTCAAAAGGGAGATGCAGAGGCTAAAGATAATACGACAGCATTTAATACAGGGCAAGTGGTGTCTGGGGTCCTTGTATCTAAAGATTTCGATTTGAATCTTCTCCAACTACAAGATTTACATGAATATACTCTGCTTTCTACGTCTATTGTCAAATCGAAGATCAATCTCAAAATCAATGCCGACATAAGCTTAATGAAATGGCATCTTGAGCAAATGTTCAGCTACATCAATATCATCAATGATGACGAGGAAGAGTGGGAATGTGCAATTATGGATATGGTGGATATCTTAGTAGATAGAACTAAGAAGGGCGGTTTATTCATTACTGTTGAATGGATTAATGACAACTTGATGGCTGACTCTTTAGCTGATAGTGTGGTTGCCATTCTCTATTCCATTGACTCTTCGCCAGCCTCCGTGAAGCTTTCGTCTAAGGAATGTGGCCACGCTCATTCGCATGACGTCAAGGAAGAAGACAAACCTCTCGCATCTAAAGCGGCACACGCAAACTCCGAAATATACAGTCGGATCCACCGCATTTCAACCTTATTGGAAGCCCAATTTGGAGACTCTTTTGAACAATTAAAAGACGATAAAGCTATAATTAAAATAGGTAAGACAGAGGCCAAAATAGACTACTTAAGCTTAACTGTTGAATGTGGCTCTAGAGTGTTGAGAGATCGTATTGAAAATATTATGAAGAGAGGTTCAGCTCTTGCTGCTCCATTAAGTCAGCCACAAAAGGCTGTATGATTTGTATACTAAGGGTAGTAAAATAATGTACATTATTATTAGTTGATGTGTAATGAAATGTGCTCAAGTGTGTCTTAGTTGGAAAAAAAAAATAGCTGAAAGATAAATTACACGAATAGAGCCTTGGCAAAGAGCCTTAAGTGTTTTATGATATGATACATAGATATATGGACTTAGATATATGGTTAATTGAGCTCCTTGTAGATATAGTGTACTTATAAATATAGTTATGTGCAGTCTCTGGCGCACCATCTCTCCATCACTGGTAAACCAGAATTATCAAATACAAAACAAAAAGTAGCTACAATGAGGTATGTACAGCCATATAGATCCCAGCATGTGACATGCCAGTCATATTTCCGGACATTATTTACTAACCCCAGTGATTTAATAGACCGTCCACGTTCAGAATTGAATGAGTTGGAACTCCAAAAACTTGAAGAGTTTGAGTTTGCCCATGGCCCCATGTCGTTGATTCAAAACGCCGTCAACAACGACACCCCTATAGTCATTTCATGTCGGAACAATCACAAGTTGATAGGAAAGGTGCGGGCCTTCGATAGACATTGCAATTTGATATTGGAAAATGTGAAAGAGTTGTGGACCGAGTCTGTGAAGAATGCCAAAGGAAAGAAAATCAAGACTGTTTCCAAGGAAAGATTCATTTCCAAGTTGTTTTTGAGAGGGGACAGTGTTGTGATTGTATTGAAGGCATAATCATCACAAACTTTACTCATTTAAAAAAGATAAGGTGCTCAGAGACAAACTAATAACAGCAACGCCCATTTTCAAGTCTCGAATTTGGGAGTATGAGTCGGCGCCATTAGTTCAGCATACGGGACTGCGCCCTTTTCCCGCAAGTTCCATATACTATGCCCACCATGCTTATATCTGAAGCATTTAAGCCTATATTTCCCTGTATATTAGAATAACAATAATAAGAACTAAACTACACACCAGATCTCAACACATTCTGTCTTTGATGTCTGAATCTGATCACTTCGTGCCTCTCCATAATGTACAACGCCTTGTCCAAAGCTTGGTGAGAAGTCTTGCCCGAATCCACAAACTCTCTCTTCAAAGTATTATAGGCAGTGGACCAACCAATGGGCAATCTCCTTCTTAATTCCATTTCAACCTGTTTGATTTCTTCGGCTAAATGGGGGTCCGACGCTCCCCCATTAGAAACACCTTGGTCTACTGCGTCCATAGTAGAAGCAGTAAATAATCTGATAGCTTCTTCAACATGCTCCTCGGTTGCAATTGGTGATAATCTCAACTTGGCCAAACTCTCGGTAATTCTGACAATTGCTTCCAATTGTCTGACAGTGATTGGAATGGAGGATCTTTCATTCATGTTGGCTTCGTTCAATTGCAATGTTCTTCTAATTGAAACAAAGTGTGATGCTAATCTTTCGGAAGCTTCAGGGCTCAATCTAGGTGCGCTCTTCAATTTCACATATTGGATATATCTCTTCATGGTCTCGACGGGGATTTCACCTTCATGAACTTGTTCATTCTTATTACCAATATGAACATTCATAACGTGTCTGGCAATAGAGACATCCCTTTCGGCATTGTGGTCATCCTTAACAATGAAGATCATATCGAATCTGGACAAGATAGTGGTCTGGAAATCGATATTTTCCCCGGGACTTTTCAAATCATCATACCGACCATAGATAGGATTGGCAGCTGCCAAGACAGAAGTTCTAGAATTAAGAACAGTGGTAATACCAGCTTTAGCTATGGAAATGGTCTGTTGTTCCATCGCTTCATGGATAGCCACTCTATCTTCGTCTCTCATTTTGTCAAATTCATCAATACAGACGACTCCTCCGTCTGCCAACACCATGGCACCACCTTCCAAGTAAAAATCACGGGTTTGTGGATCACGCTGAACAGATGCAGTTAAACCAGCTGCCGATGAACCTTTACCCGAAGTATACACGGCAATAGGGGAAATTTTTTCCACAAACTTAAGAAGTTGGGATTTTGCGGTACCTGGGTCCCCTAGTAAAAGCACGTTTATATCTCCTCTCAATCTCATGCCATCAGGCAAGATCTTCTTGGAACCTCCCATTAACAAACACGTAATGGCCTTCTTGATATCTTGATTTCCGTAAATTGCAGGAGCAATCGAATTGGAAAAGACTTCATATAAATTGGGCATTCTTGACAATTTCAAAAATTCTTCTTCTTCCTCCTCTGTGAAACTAATCCCTTCGCCGTTGATCCCGAGGTCAACGTCCGATTGAATTCCGAGGATCTTAAGGTATGGATTTCTGATGGCAACTGTGTTTCCATTGCCTACAGCACCCTTCTGTTTTGATTGGTAGATAGAGTAAACACCTACTATGGTCACTCTGGTTCCAGGAACTACCTGGTTCGTCAAGTATCTATCTGCTTGTAACAATATATGTCTGGGCATTTCACCGACAGGGACCATATCTGGAGCTTCTTGTAACTTCAACACTTGTTGATCAACGAAGGTTGATTTGTCGTGGACAACCACATAGGGATCGGGAGGACACTTTTCTTGGGTGGTTTGTTCATCTAAGTTATGTTGCGCCTGACACCTGTTGGGCAAGTTAATCTGTCCAAATCCTGACTTGAGCTTTATTTTCATGGTATGTTTGCACGAGCGGCATATCAACAGGACTTCAGTGGCTCTAGAAGACAAAACTGATGCCGAAATAATAATTCCGCTGACTCTAACCACCTTCGAAATGTACTCGGAGTCGAGGTTTCTGAGAGAAATTTTGGACGCATTGGAGTACAAGATCAACTGACAGACTGGGAAGTCCTGAGGCACTTCTTCGTTAGATAAGTACGCGATTCTCTTACCCACATCAGTAATGGCAGTTTCGAATAATGGAATCATTTCACTGGGATCGTCCGTCAACTTCTTGTTCAATTCTTCATTGAATCCGATGAGATGTTCGGTATCCACCTTTAAAAAGTAGTTTTTAATCAACAAGTTCTCTCTCAATTGGTCTCTGTAGATAAACTGAGTATCCAATCTGAACTCAAGAATAAACGATCTGAACGCTTTGGTGATTTCATTGAAGGAATTGTCTTCTGGTTCTTCACCCGGCAACACTGGGGCCGTGTAGACCTCACCTCTCTCGTAAGACATTGTGGTAGCTTCGTTGAGATAAAAAGAGTGTGCCGTTGATGTTTATAAACCTACACGGTTATGGGTGGTGAAAATTCATTAATTATCCTAATTGGGACAAATTGAGACGCGCATTAGATGTCTGCGGGACATAATCAGTAACTGGCATGTACAACCAGTAATACTATACGCAACATGTAACATCACGATTCAACCTGTAAACTAGCATTTGACTACTATCATCGGATCTATGACCGAAGTCTATGGCATGGCAATTAAAGAGTCATAGTGATTACTGCCTGACGATTCTAAGTTACCCAATCTCACTTGCGGATATTCATGCTTTCCTCTTTTAGGCGACTTTTATCCGGCACCTCAATTGCCAATAGTATACCGAAAAAGACAAAGTTACCTCCCCGTCCCAAATGGCTCATAGTAGAAGAAGAATTAGAAGAGAAGTTCCTCAAGGGAGGACGGGGCCCAGGCGGACAAAAGATTAATAAGACAAATAGCAAAGTCCAGCTAACTCACAAGCCTACCGGAATAGTAGTAACCTGTCAGTACTCACGATCACAAGAATCAAATAGAAAGAAAGCCCGGGAGATCTTATCTTTGAAACTTGACGACATACAGAACCCTGTTTCCAGTAGAAATGCCGTGGTAGGCGAAAGAAAGACCAAACTCAAACAAAGCAAGCAGAAGAAATCCAACCGGAAATACCGAGCGTTGGACGAGGCCAAGCAAGAAGCAAAGGACCGAGAAGACCAGCTTGAAGACGAAACAGTTGATCCGGAAGAGGAATTCAACCAGATGTTAGCATCGGCGGTTGAACGGCTGAAACTGGACGGTGCTCCATGATATTGCTCGTACCGACACTTGTAAATAGATTAAATCGACCAATCAACATTAACAATATTGGCCATTGTAGTACCATTGGACTTTGCTTGTTCTTGTCCTATTTATGTCTGTTTTGCTCGTTGCTGAGTTCGGCTTCTTGGTTATGTATCAAGCAAAGGCTCCAGGACTGCGCACTTTGCAGCAATTTATTTAACACCACGACTGACCCCATGCTGCTTAATCGTGGATCTGTGGCCGCTATAGCTCTAGGGCTTATCTTGTTATTAGAGCTGTGCTCAATATTTCTCTTGGTGTGGTTTTTTATGTGCTTCTGCTCATTCGAAATTGATTATACTTCTCTTTCAGATGTTAAGTTCATACTAAGCACCAACAAGCGGCGACAAACTACCAATTCCACCAGAAAAGGGAACGAGGTGGACCTCGACGATTTAGAAAGGGGGGCCCCAAGCTGGTGTACTAATTGGGCTAGAGATCAGGGAGGTGCTAAATCATTTTCGAGGCTGTTATACTCGTGCCAATGTCAACTGGATTATACAAGTGCAGTGGAGGCCCTAGAAAATTCTAGTGCAGTTGGGTCTTGCGACCCTGATCCCATACCAAATCAAGAAATCAACAGTATGGATACAGTCCATTATAAGGAGAAAATGTCCGATCACTAAAGCACCGATTTTGCCATACCCACCCGCAACGAACTTAGTAGGATTGTCTAATTGGTACAATAGTTTCTGTGAAATATTCATGCTTCGAAATCTATCACGGGGTTCGTTTACTTATAAGGTTACTATTCGAAAAGTTTCCGATCTACTCTTGGAAACTACTATTACGATTGGCGAAATAGTGCTCGTTGTTAAGCCATTCCATGAGACCACAGAATCAGAATTCAAATAGTTACAAATTGGTGATTTTCTTCGGATCGTAAAATTCTATATCAAGGAAAACGATGTGAAAGAAGACCCAGAAGTCAACATGTACACTTTTAAAAGACTAGACCCTGTTCAGCTCAAATCAGCTTTTAAAAATCAAATAATTGATTCTGCAAAAGTTGCTAGAAATCAGGAGCTATCGGTACACAAGTCTGATCCTCATTATAGCAAGATCTGTTGCACTGGTATTATGCTCACTTCTCTCTTGAGTAATGGAGAGCAAATCTGCGAGTTCAGAAGGAAACACGAACCTGTACCTTGCAATCCAAATGAGCTTATTAAAGATTTCCCATTGGACATAATTACCATGGATGTGACGCTGTTGAATCAATATGATTCAACTGAACCAAACGGTGCTTGATTTTTTGGTTCTTATTCACCTTTTTTCAGCTGTTGATAATTTTTCCAATTTTCAGCTATAGCAAGAGCATCTTTCCAATTCTTTTTCACGCTCTCCAATTCTTTTTCTAGATGCCTGAGTCTGGAACCATCCGGATCATTCCTTCCTGATGAGGAATCTATGAGTTGGATCAAGCTGGTGATATTGTGATAAAATTTGTAAAGATTATTCAATAATGGCTTGGCCACAAAATCGAACGATTCCATTTCATCAAGATATTTCTTTATAGTCTCAGGGCTTGCAGATGCAATCTCATTCAAGTCGACCACTCCCGAAGGATTCGGTAAATTCAAACCATCTCCCTTTAACTTTTGGTCAGTGAACTGACTATTGAATTCTAAGTAATATTGATTTATCACATCAATAAATTTGGAATATTTATAATTTTCAACCACTAAGCTTTCTATAATTGGTGTTAATTCGGATATCACATTCTCATATTCATTGTTCACTAATGCTTTCAAGTCAATACCATTGCTATTATCTGCGTTTGCTATTCCAGTAGCATTATCAATGATCGGATTATTGTTATATACCACGGTTGATTTGAGAAACGATTGTTCGGCCGCGGTTGGGGTGCTGGATTTCGAACTCAACGGAATACCATAAATTGTGGATGATGATAAGTTTCGCTTGTCCAACAATTTGTTTTTTAGGTCGTCAATTTCCAAGTTCTTTTTCTTCAATTCAACTTGATATTTCACCCTGATATCGTTAATCCAGCTTTTCAACTTATTCAAATCCTGAGCTTGCAATTTATTATGCTTCCTTAATGTTGTTATTTGATTATTGAGCTTGCTTTGATCCAAATTAACCGTTTTGTTCAATTGAGACTCACTTATTTGCAATTGGTTCTCGAGGAATTCGATCCGCTTATTTAGCTTTTCAATTGTGGCATCTTTTTGGGTTATAGTTTGATTAGAAACCTTAAATTGTGACCTACTTCGATCCACAGCACCCACTAACGAGTGTATTATGTTAATGATATTCTTGTCGTTATTGTAGATTGTTTCAGTTAACTTCAACTGGTCCAATCTCGGTAGTACGTCTTCTTCGGTTTGATCATGGATGAGTTCTTTCCAATTGATAGTATTGAATTTAATTTCTTCATCAATATACGCTCTCAGTATGAGCATAGAGTTGATTATATCTGCAGCATTTCTTATGGTTTCAGGATCAAAATCTGACATGGTTAGTATGATAGTTGTGATGATTTGCAAATCAAAACAAAGATGCCCGATTACGTAATCGACATCCTAACTTTACTACATCTAACTGGATGGCTACATCGAATTAATGGAATATGTATCTTACTGTATAGTTAAATAACGATGCTCGTGATCAACCACGATAGGCACCGATGTGCTAGTTAATGATGGTTTGAATTTCCAGTCAACCCCACATTAGACAATTTAGTGAGCTTCTTCAGCTTCTTCTTCAAAGACAAACCAGTCTTCTTCGGCAGCAAGGGAAGCAGAAGAAGAACCAGCAGTAGCTTCAACTTCAGAAGATTCGTATTGGCCTAAGGCTTCAGTAGAAACTTCGGATTCTGGCAAGCTTGGCTTGGCTGGCAATTGGAAAGTCTTGACAGCAGCATCAATTTCTTGCTGTGAAATGGCTTGAGGCTTGAAGGCCTTAATGTGCTGCACATACAAGTCGCTGACCAAGTTGTTGGCTCTTGGAGTGACGGAGAATAATCTCTTAGAGGAGACAGCACGCTAAATGTTAGTATGGAACAAATGAATGAAATAAGACAAAAGTTTGAGTCCATTGGCAATGGTAAGAGACAGAGTATACATTGAAATGAGTGTTGACTGCCGAAGGGCCAGGGAAATAAGTGCAGAAGTATCGAGGAATATCGAATACTATTCATCCACAAAAAGACTTGGATGAGCACCAGTATAATATCCATGCAGCATCCATTTAAAGATAGCTATGTTATTGCAGTGATGAGGCCCGTATCAAGTTCCTGGCTCGAGTCTGTATCGATTTCAATGTTTATGCATCCCCGAATTTACTTTACATAACTGGGCACTCAATTAAGTTGCCGTGACCATACCGTGACAGATAGGTTTCTCTATCAGTACGACGCAGATAGTTTCCTTGTATTGCATTTCAAACGTTGTTTTCAGGTCAATTGCTCATGAAGTCTTTCTTGGGATATTGTCATGATTTTCTATTTTTCACCGGCGCCGGACGGGCCAATAACTTTAGAGTACTCTCACAAGGCTCAATGGGTCAAGCAAATAGATACTTACAACAACGGATTGTCTAAACATGGCGGTTATTGATGGTTGAATCTATAGACGTTGAATTTTTCTTATTCCACCGATTCTCGGAAAGGTAGTGCACCTTGATCATAGGAATTGACTGCGACCGGGCGCACTCTTATTGGTCAGGGCACCGCAGGGCCACAAAGTCAGGGCATCACGTGCAGCGACATCTACTCATACAATTCCTTAGCATCCCATCAGTTGCAACTACGAAACCCCAGCCGGCCATGCCAAAGTACTACTGTGACTATTGCAAGTCATACTTGACTCACGACACCATGAGTGTGCGGAGGTCACATTTGATGGGGAAGACCCATATCCGACTCTACTGTGATTACTATGAAGCCAAGGCTAAAGAAACAGGAATATGGAACCCCAATGACATGGATTATGAGATCAAGACAGACTATATCAACAGAAGTGCGCCTGGGAGTGTCTCAGGCTCCCAGAAAAGTGCTACTTCTGCAGCCACTATGGGAAATACTGAAGATCAGGGGGTGTTTGAGGAAGAAGGCGAAAACAAAATACGATTACCTCCACCCCCACATTTAAGTGGATATCCCAACCCACCACCTTCAGTGTTGCGGACAATAGAAGAAGCCCAGGTGGCGGTATTTGTCCATCAAAAGAAAGAAGATGAGATATGAAATGAGCTGCAATTTACGTAACCGACAAGGGGATCGGAAGTGTCATAAAATCACAATTCAGCATGACGAAAAAAACCCTGTGTTGCTCTTCCCTCAATACCTGGGTCTAGTCCCGGCTGGATTTGGTGTGTGTCCTTGAAAACTACAATTTTCAGGCGAAACTGGCTAATTGTAAAAATCATGTTGAACATGAATTGATCCGGCAACAGAAGTCAAGATTCGCATCGCTATTTCCAAATCCAACATTCTTCCGGTACGTGGATCGATTTGCTCGTGGCTAAATTTACTTTGGCCCATCTCGATGTGTCCACTTGTAATAATTGTATACTATTAGTATTGCATTCTACATAACAAATTCTACATAACAAAAAAAATGCTGAAAAATTAGACCTGGCCAGTGCTAAGGATGCACTGAATGAACTGGTATAGTCAGTCGATAACCCTAAATCCCTTGAGACCGTAAATCATCAACTTTGAAGAGCGAAAACGAAATAGCAATCTTCATGGTTACGCGATTGTCGATCCGAAATTTAAGAAACGTAAGTCGCCATCCACTGAGACTACGGGGTGTAAAATTAAACTGTAACATGTATACACTATATGCTTACAAATCAGCATCATCTTCATCAGGCAATGGCATAGCAGTAGCCTGGTCCATTTCTTGCTGGTATTTTTGCATCAAGTCGGCATCAACTTGGACTTCAGGAGGAGCCAAAGCAGGAGAGGCAACAAACTCCAATTGGGGGTTACCGACCAATTTTCTGGCCAACCAAAGGAAAGGCTTTTCGAAGTTGTAGTTGGACTTGGCGGAGATATCGTAGTATTGCAAGTTCTTCTTTCTGTGGAAAGTGATGGTCTTGGCCTTGACCTTACGTTCTTTGACATCGACCTTGTTACCGGTAAGGACAATTGGAATGTTTTCACACACTCTGACCAAGTCTCTGTGCCAGTTTGGAACGTTCTTGTAGGTGATTCTGGAGGTGACATCGAACATGATGATACCACATTGACCGTTGATGTAGTAACCATCTCTCAAACCACCGAACTTCTCTTGGCCGGCGGTGTCCCAGACGTCAAACTTCAATTCACCGAAGTTTGTGTGGAATCCCAATGGGTGGACCTCAACACCCAAAGTGGCGATGTACTTCTTTTCGAATTCACCAGTAAGGTGTCTCTTGACGAAGGTGGTCTTACCGGTACCACCGTCTCCGACAAGCACTAACTTAAAAGTAGGAACTTCAGCAGCCATCTCGATTGATTGATTGATTAAAGAAGAGATGAATTGTTATTTTGATTGTAGAGAAAAATTTTGGTGAAAACGATGCGAGGTTACACAAAACCGCACTAGTGCTACCGGTGAAGGAAGAGGCACCGATGGGGCCAGCTACATAGGGCCAAGCCGGCCAGGAACAGGGCCAGGTTGGAGAAGTAGGTCGGGATGCAACTGTCCAATGAGAGACGATGGGAACACCGAGGGATGGGCGTGGGGTGAGAGATCATTGACGGGAGCTAAGTAACGAGGATCAAATGTCGCATGGTGCTGTTGACAACTAATGTCGCGAAGGAGACAAGGGAGCAAGCCGATCACAGCACGACCACGACATACACCCGCGACACACACTGGTCACGACATGCCACGACATGGGAAGGTACCGTCTCCGGCATCACCTGACCTGGTGGTTGCAATTCTCTCGTCATGGCCGGACACAAGGTAAAACTAGCGGAAATTTGCTGGGTGCGGGTATACTGGAGGTTTTATGCGGCTAGACGCCCCGACATGCACTGGGGTGGTGGCCCATGCAGATTATAGCGGACGTGCCGGTTAAGCGCAATTCAGCCTAGTTTCGCTATTGTGGACGAAAATCAACAGATTATGGTGGAAAGGGGACTGCCGTCGTGTAAAGTGCATTAGCCTGTGAACCTATGAGGTCTTGGCCCCGGATGCCGACGTGTAATCTCGGGGCCGGAGCGGTGACTCGTTACGGCTCGAAGTGCAGTGTGGAAAAAGTTCGCAGCACATTTTGGCGGTGCATGGACTTGCCCCAGGATTGGTCGTGTACCGGTTCTCGGTCGGGGTTAGTTTGCTCGTGGGACACGGAGATGGGGCCATTGTACAGTCGTGTAGTTAAGTCGGGGGGATGTCGCCATCACCAACTGTTAGGAGTAGCTAGTACAGGCCTTAGGAAGAGGCGGTAGGTGGGTGTCTTCCCAGTTGTGCGATCTCCCCTTACCTAGTAGCTCCATCATGCAGTAGATCTAAAGGCTATTAATACTGGCTGGCGCGTTCGCTGCAGGCTTCGCCGCACATTCAGAAACCCTCAAAAAGTCTCGACGCACCTTGGCGCAGCTTCCACCAAATCTCACGCCAGGGCACATCCAGTGTCCAGTGTCCAGTCACCATCCATGGGTAGCCCCTGCCAAATCCTGTAAACCTGGGGATGGGGCCAGGTCTGTGGTAACTATAGTGATCCTCAGTGGCCAAGTATCGTGCGAACAACGGCCTCCACCACAATCGGCTCTATATACCCATGCATTTATAGACCCATAATCGTAAATAATTATTTCCTAAAAAAAAAAAAAAAAACTCGAGACGTGGTATGTCTGCCCAGGTGTGGTTCTTAAGTCTCGGTAGCAAAATAAATCGTACCCACAGAACACCGCCTCTGGGTGAGTTCTCCATGCGACATTTCCAGGGCTTGTAGGCCGTTTTTTCCGTAGGATTGTCTAGTTTCAGTAAAAAGTGTCAATCGGGTGTGGGTGCGTTTCACATTTCGCTTCTGCCGTTGCCTGAATCGTCGATTCGCCCATCCGCCTCTATATTGAGCTGAAAAGTGATTTGGCTACTAATATCGTTATAATTAACCCTTTTTCTTTATCCCTTGCCCGTAAACCCTGGGCTCCCTGAATCTGCCACCCTCCCGCGCTTTCTCACAAAACTTAAACCACGGTGTCCCTCATTTACCTGTTTAGTTTTCCACCATTGTCCCCGCCCGCGACTCGCTCAGTCTGGCATAATTGACCACCACTTTAGTTCATTTGTTGGTTCTTCAGTTTGGATCATGTTTCCCCAACTGAACATCATCTACGCTCCAATGGACGTGTCATCGCCACACTATTCAAGACAGTCCCACGGATACTCTCGTCTTGGGCCCCAACCACATCACGGCCATCCACCGCCGCCTATGTCTCTGATCCACCCCTCGCCCATCCCACCGTCGGCTCAACCCCCTACTCCGTTGGACTTATCCTACCTGCATTCCATGATCCCATCCAACCTACTTGTGGGCTCCCCTTACTTTCAACACCCGTCTTCCTCGAGCGAGTTCCCGGGTCCCGGTCATGAGATTATCGATAGTGACGACGAGGGCAGCTCTGGCAGCACCGAGGATTCCAGCTTCTACAATACCAGTGGTCTCTCCCACGGCCATCATCACGCCCTCCGTCACCAGTCCCTTGGCTACCCGGGCTATGGCTTTGCTGTTCAGCCTCCGATGTCCCCCATGACCAACCCTGGCATGCCCTCCTCTCCATACCTTGCTCACATCAATAACGCCGCGTCGGTTTCCAACCCCAACATGGCCAGCAACCTCGACCAGTTGAACTTGTCCCGGACGGTGATTCTCAAGAACTTGAATGAGGACTTGTCGTTGAATGAACTTCTCAACCATATCGACTTTGGCCCTATTGAATATTGTAAAATGTTCTCCAAGCCCACGCCAAAGCATATCCAGGACCTGGACCCTGACGCCCCTCCCACCATGAAGCTCTGCTATATCTCGTTTGTCAACTCCAAGATCTCCCTCCTGTTCCATCTCAAATACTTCAAAAATAACGCCTCCTTGAACAACCTCAGAACCTCCTTAAAGCATTCAAAGCATCTCAAAATCCAGTTGAATGATACATTTTCTGCGCCTCAATTGGCTGTGGACCCGAACTACTCAAACAACAAGCATCAAGATTACATCAAGCTAAAGACCCTCAACTACATTCTTGAATTTAATGCTACGAGGTGTCTCTTTTTGAAATTCACTTTAAGAGACTTGGAGGTGCCTGCTGAAGAAATCGACACTCTTCCGGCTATCAAGACATTTATTTTAAATCAGTGTCTGAAGTTTGGCGAAGTTGAAGATTTCAAAATCACCATCGAATCATCCAGAAGGGAAGACAATGATTCGGAGGAAGATAAAAGAGTCTCGGGTAAGGTCCTCGTTCATTTTACATCTATCGATGCAGCCATCAAGACATACGAAAGTTATTTAAGGAGAATTGAGCATGACAATCAGAGAATTTTGGACTCGCAGGACCCCAACCAAGTCAGAAGAAAATCGCGTTCGAAAAAGGATGAAACCAACGTGAATTCCATGTATGATGTTAATTTCTATTCCGTCAATTTCCACAAAGATAGATGTGATAGAACTGCTCTTAGCAAACCCAGAGTTAAAAAACCACAGAAGTTTGACGGTATTCCTGAAGAGGAACCAAGGACTTCTTACTTTCCAGCAGTGGATGCTGCTCAAACATCTTCGGAAGTGGAACTTGATCTGGGGGATGAAAATGGGGACGATTTAGAAGATTCTTTGGGAATCTCTGTGGATGGAGGTGCTTTCTCGAAGGAATCTTCAACTGGACTTTTGGAGGCTACCTCCCCCTCATTAAGCTCTTCTTCGCATTCGCCTCTTTCTGAACCCGCTAGTGTACACCACCACATGGAGGGACAGAGAAGACATTCGCACGTTGTACCTGCATCGCCATCGTTGTTGCAAAATGGATATATCAATCCCAGACATCAAGCCCCCAGAATGCCTCTGTTCCATGACCTTCATCAGCATGTTCCACCGAGCCCATTCTTTGTCCCACCAAATATGGTTCAAGGACCACCCCATGTGACTAATCACTCCGTAAACTATCAAGTGAATCCCGATCCATTCAACGTGGACAACAGAACTATATATCTTGGAAATCTTCACCAAAATACCACAATTGAGGAAATCGCAAATAATGTTAGAGCCGGTGGCCTCGTTGAGAATATCAATTACCATCCAGACAAGAAAGTATGCTTTATTACATTTGTCGATCCCCAGATTGCTCTTAAATTTTACTTGAATCATCAAGTCTTGCATCAGTTAATTATTCATGGCCACGATATTACTGTTAGCTGGGCTAAGAACCACAGTGGACCTGTCAATAGGGATATTGCATTGGCAGTTACTGCTGGTGCTACGAGAAATGTTTACATTGGTATTAAATTGGTCAAGGATGAAAATGGTAACCCTATCAACAAGAATGCTGATAACAAAAGTGTTATAAAATTGCCAACTGAGGTTGCTTTGAGGAAAGATTTCTCCCTCTTTGGTGAGATGGAACAAATTAACTTTTATCACAATAAGGACTGTGGATTCTTAAACTTTTTGAATATCATGGATGCCATTAGGTTAGTTGAGACTTTTGAGCTTGATGAAGAAAGTGCTAAATTGAGAATGTCAAAATTATTTGCTGCCTCTTCTCACAGAAACATTATGGGTGAGAATGAGGATGAGTTCATTGAACAGTTTTACCAGAGATATGAACCTTTCAAGATAAGCTTTGCGAAGGATAGATGTGGCAATCCGCCTAAATTTAGCTTCAAGAAAAAGGCACCAAATTTCCAAGGTTCTACGTATCAACAATATCAACACCTTCTCCACGGAAGTGTCAACAGAAGAAAGAACAGAATGAAAAAGAGAAACGAAGAATATGATGCTGAAACAAGATCACAAGAACACGAAAGTTTTATGGAAGACACTATAAACCAGGAAGCAGCTATGGTGTTTGGAATTATCAGCAATACGCCTAATGGCAATGATCATGGTCAAAAGACTGAGGATGTTGAAGCTGAGGATGTAACTGAGAATACTAAGAATGGCGAAGAGAAAGATGATGAGGAATCAACTGAGAAGCAAGTCAATGGTAAGTTGAACGAGAAACACGAACCGAATGAGGATGAGGATAATGTTGATGATGGTGATGATGAAGACGATGACGATGATGATGATGATGTCTCCATTATCATTGGTTCAGATGACACCTCTAGTATAACCCCCGAACACTCGCAAGAGTCATCGAAGAAATCAACCCGCTCGAAAAAACCTAATCGTCTCAATGGATACGATAAGATTTACCATTCTAAATTTAATGGTTCCGAGTCTTCAAGTAGAAGACCTTCAAGAAACTCGTCGAATGTGTCGCTCAATTCCGGCTATTCTAAGTATCAGCCACCTCCACCTCCACAGCAGCAGCAGTCGTATCAATTTTCGTCCTCTCCATTCATTCAGCAACAGCAAATGTACTACGTACAGAGCCCAGGCGGTCATATGAGCCAAAGGGGATATGGAGGGTACGGGTATGCTATGCCAAGCCCAGGATACTATCCCCAGCAGTATTATGTACCGCACCATGCTCATGCTCCTCCTCATGCTTCATCACGTCAGCACTATCGTTCCCAAACGAAAAATCAGTACACCACTTCGGGATCGCAAGTGATGGCTCAGTACTTGGCAAAATCACAGCATGACAATTTGCTTTACGCAGCCAGCATTTTGTCAAATGATGTTGGTGTTGACGAAGATCCCGAGTACCCTGATTATTATTCTATTCCTACGGATCAGCCCTCGAAGCCAAGATCGCGTAGGTCAAAGAAATGAAATCATCAAAATGGACTAATTATAGACAATTTTCTTTCCTTGCTAATTGTTTGAATTTATGTTGCCCAGATTGCGATATGTACAAAGTTTGTGGATATGAATCCATGACTTGTAGCAAATACGTATAATTTAAGCCGGGCTTGATATTATGTGTATATTATTTCGTGATCAAATAAAAGTAAAATAGTGCTATAGACATGTAGTTTTTATGGAATGAAGGTTTGAATCAATTAGTAATAATACATTGGTATTCCCAAAGAATGTGTCAGGTTCATATTTTCATCATGATTGAAGCATATGTTCCGACGATTGCACCCATGAACGACACAATTATTCCAATTTTCAAAAGTGTTTTCTTTGTAAAGGACAATTCGTCGTTAAAGATTTTCAAATAAAACAAAAACGGCAAAGTGATGCAAATAGTAAAACAAATGGCACTGCCCAAAAATGAAACCAATTTACCAAAGGAAGTGAACAAAAGAGAGATTACTAATAGCAACCCACAAAAGATAAACCTGAGGCAAACTTTTTTTAAGAGATGTTGGTTACTTTCATGTTTTTTGGCTGGCTGGATTTTTAATGTATGTTCATAAACAGTAATCAAAGGTCTTGTAGTCAAAGGAAGTTTAGAAATGGGAAGAAATCCCATGAAAAAACAAAACAAATTTTTGACCAGATTTGGATACGCGTCGTTGCTTAATACATTTTTGATAATCGAATCTTGCGAACCAAACCCGAACATCAAATATCCAATTACTCCTATCAAATATGAAAGAATATACGTAATTGAAAATGAAATTTTGACACTGGTATCATATTTTGCGGGTTTTTTCATATCTTTGTATAATTCTGGAAACATTGGATGCCCGCCCCAAGGAGCCATGAATATTCCTAGAGACAATAATAAACTCATAAAGTCAACCGGGTACAAGCTAGTAGATTCCGGATTAAGGAGTGATCCTGGTTTGACATCCAAAAATACACCACATCCAATGAATGAGATGATGATGCTTAAAGTACAAATTATTCCGCTTAAAGAGATAATTGAAAGCACCGAAAGTGGTAGAAATGAAAGTAGGAACACGGATCCCACAACTAATGTTTTCCATTCGGATTTCTTGATTCCCGGAACCAATATATTGAAAGAGTCACTGAACAATAAGATCAAGGACAAACTGGCACCACATAAATCAAGCGAGAAAATGAACGTCGTCAAGATCAGGAACCATTTTCCTCCATAAAGGTATGAAATATCACTGTAGGATCTTAAATGAGGATGTTTTTTGATGATTTTGCCCAACATAGACGCAGTATAGCTGGTTACAATAGCACATAATAAGTAGATAACCGATCCAACTATCCAACCGGATAATCTGAGCCCAAATGGTAGTGAGAGCATCGCCATACCCATTAGGGCATTAATTGCATTGAAGGCAGTCTGTGCCGAAGTTGAATTCCCCATTCCCGTAATCAGCTTCGTATGCTCGGATGATGACCTCGACATTAATGGCAGAAGCTCATTATTGGTCGGTGTAGTAGGGTATAATTCTTCCCGAGAAGGTGGTAACTTGACATGGTCCTCAACAGGAAAGTGAAAGTCCCGTATGCTCTGGTATCCTCCCGAACCTCTATGAGGGTGCTCCATTTGGTCATCAATACTCGTATCAACCGTCCCCAATCTCGGAGAGGTATTGGGGGAGAGATCCTCTTGAATTTCATTGCTCAAGAGGTCTGCCCCCAAGAGCATCTGTGCCCTCTTGTATGACGACGCAAAGTTATTTAAGGAGTTCGACCCACCATAGTCGAGAAATGATCTTCTCCTTTCCTTTGGGGGTGACTGAGTATCTTCTAAATCGGAAGAAAGGGACATAAGAAACAATCTATTGGGTAATTACCACGATATGGGACAATCTTTTAGTGGTTTGAATCACGTGATAGTATTGCCAAGATTGGTCCTCACGTGGTGTGTTTCAAAGCATGAACATAGGTACTATCGTAGTTTGGGAAAGATGAAAAGTATTCTCTCACGAATTAATTAAAGCTGCTCTTGAGCTATACACTCACTCGTTACATTTGGTATTTTCTACTTGTATAGAAATATCATGCAAATGTAAAAAAGTGTAGATTTTTAAAAATTCTGCATTCAGGTGGTTTAGTTGGAATCACAAATTCATTTTCGCCAGTGAATGACATCGATCAACGTGTTGACACGAGCGGGTCATTTTTCTTCACTTGCTCTAAAGACTTCTCTAATGTGTAGCTATGCTCGTTTATTCGTGTTGATGTACTCTGATGCAATAACCCCGAATCAGACAAAGTGATCATTATTTGCGGAAATAGGGGGGAGTAATTGGAATTAAGCCTCGATTGTAACCGAAATACATTAAAGTGCTGGATCTTGTGTAGATATGTAGAATTTAAAACTGGGGTTAGGATTTTTCAAGCACAAATGGTTATGAGGAAACTGGTGTTCCTGTACACATTTGCTCCAGGAAATGGCTGCGAAAATGGGAACTACAGGTGTGGCTAAACTTACCCCATCGATAGTTGCATAGGTAGCTATAGAATACTCTAAGCTTTGCTAATAAAGCATATATACAGTTTGCTCTCACTTGAGTTACCTTCGTGTAAAAACTCGCATGATCTTGCGCTAGGGGGCATTTTACAATTAACTAGCCATAGTAGATCAACGACGCTTTTTCTTTTCAGCTATCAATACTTGCTAAATTGAGTCTGGAACAATTATGGAGACCATCAAAATTATTAAAACAGAATTTATAAGGAGTGTGTTACTAGGAATATTCTTTGCAAGCTTCCCCAATTAGTTTTTTATATGCTATACTTCCACTGTTTTTGCCAGTACTTATACCGTCCGGCGACACATAAATAGAATACCAGTCGCTTTGTTACCTTGTATGTCGACCTCGAATCATCAAAACTATCTCCAAAGAGAATTCGTGGGTGATACCGGACCTTCGGTGTCGATGGAATCTCAGAATTTGAATCACCACTCGGAAACGAACCATGTGCCCGTCTATGGGGATTCATACCAGTTGCGACCCAAACCTTATGTATTTGCGGACCATTTTCAGACTTACCAGGTACTCCAAGGATCCGATTATCAGGCCAGTGACACGACCAAGTCTCCAGGTATACTAAACACCATGTCTGTTGTTGATAATCAAAATATTCATGTGCCAGTGCATCCATATCCTCAAATGCAAATAAATCAACCCGACACATCAGCGCTACAGCAACTCCAAGGCCAACCAAGCCAAGTAGTGGACAGTGTCCACGGATACCCTTCAATTCTATTACCAGGAAGCGGACATATTGATAACCGCAAACAAAGTGTTTCCAATAATTCTGGCTCATCAGTAGTCTCAACCTTTTCCAAGGGTCATTCCCGAAACTCTTCCACAAATACAGTGACGGACGACTACATTGAGCCTGTGAAACCAAAGATTGTCACTACATATTGGGACGATGAAAAAACCCTCTGCTACCAAGTCAAAGCCCGGGGGGTGCTTGTTTCGAGACGTGAAGATACCAACTTCATCAATGCAACAAAGCTACTTAACGTTATGGGTATGTCCAGGGGAAAGCGTGACGGAATTCTAAAGACTGAAAAAGTTCGTACAGTGGTGAAGCTGGGTTCGATGAATTTGAAAGGGGTGTGGATACCTTTTGAAAGAGCATATGAAATGGCAAGAAATGAAGGTCTCGATATTGTTTTGCACCCATTGTTTGTGAAAAATTTGAAAGAGTATTACGATACCGTCGGATTCAAACTTAAAGATCAACAGACCGTTAATATATCACCAACTACTGGTTCTCAAGACTACATGACGTTTCAAGGAGATAAATTGGATGTGTAGATGAAGAATGAGATTATCTCCTTGCAGGAGGGTGGTTACGATGGTCATCTTTGAACTCTAACAAATATATTGGCGAGAGTGTTTGGGCGGGGGACTACGCTTGAGTCGTTTGATTTCTTGAATGTATTTGCTAGTTTATCGAGCACACTGTTCGGTTTTTCATCAAGAACTAATGCCAAAGTACATATACACAAACATACAATTCGAAGCCATTTCATATATTGTTTGATTCTATTTCATATCGTTTTTTGATTCTATTAATATGGCCATTAACAAGTTGTCGATAAAATCCAAATGGGTATAAAGCGTAGAAAAGGATAGATAGTGTGCTGGTAACATAGCTCTAGCCCTCGCCCCTGACATAACACTGTTCACAATGCTATGATCTGATAAACTGCTATCACCCTTAGAAAAATGATTAGAAAAATCCCAGGGAACTAAATCTCAATGTGATGTGTGTACTCGAAACTAAAGAGTTTCAGGCCTTCTCGAGGTCATTGGGGGATGAGACTAGAGAATCATCCACAGGACCACTATGTTGTTCAGAAACGGATTCGGCTCCACTTTCAGCGGAATTCTCATCGTGATGAACCTTTTCGTCCAAGTTCTGCTTGATGGTAGCGACCTTAACACGGTTACTTGTACCAAATACGAGAACGGGATGGAATGGAATGAAAAGAAGGCCAGAGATAGTAATCATCAATGCATCTAACACCATCAAGAACACTTCGTGTTCGACCAAATAACCATTAAATCCCTGAACCAATTCGACCACTCTATAAATACATCTGATATAAACTAGCACCACCACGGTTGTAAGTGCCATTGGGAAGTAAGGAACTAGCTTACGTTGACGAATGTCATTGAAATTTTGGTTATAATAGGGATCCAAATGGTTTAAGCGGTATTCTCTGACACCTTTGGTGTTGAATAAAAATTTGAAGTAATTAGACACTGAACGCTTGGCATATTTCGAGTCAACGGTGGAAGCAATCTCTGCAGCATGCTTGAAAAACACTCTATTCAAAAATTCAAACCAGAAGACAACAAAAACGGACATGGCAGCAACTTGAATACAAATACCCACAATCATGACATCGGTACCGGGTCTTGTGTTTTGATGAGAGCTTGAAGCTGAAGAGGCCATACCACCTCCAATAGCTTGAACCACGAGAGAAAATACATCACTAGCAATAAAAAAGTAGGAGTACCACATTGGTTTAAGAACAGAATATTGTCTTCCGTGAATGACGACCAACTGGGCAAATAGAAAGTAAACACCAGCCATTAGGAATGCAGGAGCAATAGTAAGACTGACATATTGGAGGAGGTAGTAATTTTTGTTGGTGGCGTCCTTGAACGAAAGGAGTCTACCAATGAACCCGGCAAACTCCAAACCATAGCCACAGAAAAATGTGATGTTGAACCAATGGTATTTGGATTTATAAAGCATAATACAGATGTAAACAAAAATGATGGCGTACAACACAAAGTAAATGATATTGGCAGGATGATTCAAATCGAAGTTATACAAGTTCTGCTCTTCATATAAGTTCTTAAGATTGACTGTCAGCTCGAAAATGGCCTTGGTGGCAGCAGCCTTTTCTGAGGAAGCCGTAGCAGTGGCAATGGCTCCTTCAGCACTGATGATGGTCAAGGAAGCCTGAGCCCCTCTAACCACTTCGGATAACGAGTACAAGTTTGCTGACTCGGTTTCCGTTTTAGCTCTCGCAGCCGCTGATGACAATGAGTGTAGTAATGCAGAGGTGTGGGTGGGGTTAATGCTGCTCAACACCGTCTTAGTGGGCCATGAACTGGTGGTCCATGAGGAGATGGTAGGTACACTCATGATAGCACTAGATAACGATGAGAAGAAGGTGTATTCATCCGGAACATCGCCAACTATTTAAGGAACATTTGAGCCTTACAAACCCGGTTCTGAGCCTTGGCGACGCCGGAAGTCCTCCGGCATATGACGCAGCACGACAGCCGGACGGGTATACGTTAGCTCCGTCCCGAAGCCGTCAAACGGTCCCCCACAAGCCGATTGTTTTACGGCTCGAGATTTGTATGGTTATTGTAGGACATTTCCACACCTCTGTGAACCGTCCCAACCGTCTCACCTACCTGGTGCCGGTAATGTAGAGGTCGGAAATGGAACACTCTTGGTGGCTTATGTCACAGCTCTTCCCGCACTCCGCTTAAGAGGATGCGAAATGTGGGCAGCAAAACATGGCAAATCTCCCTTGGCGTCAGCCCGCCACACGCGGCTAACTCAGCCTTGTGTCTACGACAATATTTCAGGATCATGATCCAGTATTGCGATGCTGGGCACCATTCGTCTCTGCCCAATCAGCAATCCTCTCGTAATTGGAGGGGAAAGGGATTCCAAACTCTAAACTGGGTTATTTTTAACTAGTGCGGCGCCCGCTTATGTAAGCGGCACCACCGCCATGCGCGCCTATCCCCAGATAAAGGTGGATTACTGAGCACGATCTGGTGAAGAACCGCAGCACGGTGTTTACACAGAGTTTGCAACATGGCAAATGGTTATGTCTATTATACATTAAACACTCAAATGGTGGTGGCGCAGTCTCAAGCCAATGTTCCTCATGACCCTTAGATAGTGGCGATATTGGTAATAGGCTCTTGTTCTTGCTCGTATTCGATCTCGATTCTTGGTCTTCTTCTCTTCTTGGAGGCGGAGCTATCTGGGGCCTTACGCTTGGCCCCTTGGCTACCTTCGGCGTCTTCATCGTCATCGTCGTCAGAAGATTCCGACTCCTCTTCCGACGAATCGTCCAACCATTTCTCCAAATCTTCAACGTCAACCAATTCGTCGTCTCCATCATCCTCCACGTATTCGACTTCACCAACATCACTTTCATCACCACTCTCCAATTCAACGTCGTCGTCATCGAACTCTTCTTCGTCTTCTTCTCCGTCAACCTTACCCAAAACCTTCTTCCATATGTTCTCATCCACATTCAAAGGCTGGTCTCCGTATGCTCCACTCTTTAATCTTTCCAACAATTCCTTTTCGATAGCCTTCTCGATCTTGGCTGCAGCCAATGCCTTTCTCTCCCGGTTTTCTTCTCTTCTCTTGACCTTGGGCTTGATTCCCACATAATGTCTTTCTTCTTCCTGTAATGCCATTCTTCTTTCGTTGATGGCCACCTGCACCAACCGTGTCAATCTTTGCTTACACTTGTGGACCAAAAACTTCTGCCAGTACTGTAACCGGCTGTCGATCTGTGATAATGCTTTCTGGTAGTTTTTGGACAATTTGATCCGCTCCCACATCTTCGATGGCATGTGGGCTCTTTCGGCAGTCTTCATATACAAGTAAAGCCGTCCGCCAACATTCTTCACAGTGGCATACCTGGCATTGGCTAATGGACATGACAGTCTGTTACATAAACCAGTGACGTTATATTCGTTCCGACAAAAGTTCTGCCCTTTATCTGTCTTGATCTTGAATGCACAAAATTGGTGATTTATCACCTGCCAAATGACTTCGTCAGACATGATGCTAACTATGCTATGTTGTTGTGTATCTTGGCAGTGTTACTGACTTGATACAGTGATATTAATGATGAGTAGTTGGAGCTCCTGGAATGAAGTTGCTAAATTTCCCTCACTATGGAGATGAGAAGACCTGAAAAAAATTTGTTACCCTGAGGTGTGCATACAGTCGCGATGCAATGATAGCTGTTTATGTAACCGGACTGGCGCACATTACGTAAGGTGACATTTGGCTATCGGTTGATTGGTTATGTTGAGACACCATTACCACTATGCTCTGAGTCGGAAAGGCTTGTTCGGGATGTTCGGCTTGACACGCGTAGGCTTGGGGCCAATTATCAATGGGAATTTTGTAGCGTCAATGTTATTTGCAAGCCGAGAAAATGCCATCAATGTTATAATTATTTGGTATGGATCCTTTGCTTCGTACAAATCTACCGTCTGAAAGATCTCGTCGTGTGATAATCCGATTAACTCACAGGTACTAAGAAAAAACGAAATGTTTTCCATCTGAACAAATGGCATTTTGGAACTCTTGAATTTGGTGCTAGGATTTGCTGGTACTTTGGAGGCAGGAAGTAATTCTCCGAGCTTGCAGAGGATCTCTCCGTCTTTAAGCAGATCCATCAAATCAATTGACAAATAGTCCGATCCAAACTGGTTAAACAATTGCGGATAGGGCTCCGATAGTATTGACTGGAGGTATTGCTTCACCTCATTTTGATGCTGCTGGTACTTTGCCAGGCGGGAGTTATTGACGTCCTGGTCCAAGTTGGTGGCTGCGTTCTGATCGTACTTCGTTGGTTGCGGTCTCATGGCCGATCTAGTGTAGTTCAAGAATTATGCCGGCGCACAAGTTAACTTCTTACAGTTGGCACGTATCCTGCACACAGTCCACAAGGTATATCTATAACCATTTAAACATTCAATTTTTAATATACAAAGACTAACTAATTGTGTAATCTCTTTTCGTAGTTGTACAAGCCGTGAACACCACCTTCAAGTTGAGAAGAAGGAGTTCTGAACTCGAATCTAACTTCACCATTGTCCACGTTTTCTCTGAATTGCTTCAAAGATTGCAAACCAATGTCTTGCAAAGAGTGTTGCAAACCATTGTACAAGTATGGCACAAACTTGGTGATGGAACCCTTGTCCACGACGGAACCAGAAACACCTTGAGCGACCAAAACCTTGTCAGCTTCAGAGAAGTATCTAGAAGTGGAAGCGTTAGCGTTGGTCTTGGTTTGCTGCATAGCATCAATGGAACCCATACCTCTGTAACTCTTCAATCTCTTACCATCGGCAAAGAAGTATTCACCTGGAGTTTCCGAGGTACCAGCCAACAAACCACCCATCATGACAGCAGATGCACCCAAAGCCAAGGCCTTGGTAATATGACCAATGTTACCGATACCACCGTCAGCAATACATGGAACACCGAATTGGTTAGCAAATTCAGTGACGTTGTAAACAGCAGTACCTTGTGGTCTACCACAGGCCATAACTTCTTGGGTGATACAAATAGAACCAGAACCCATACCAATTCTCAAGGCATCGGCACCAGCTTCGATCAACAAAGCAGCTTGTTCCCTGGTAACAACATTACCAGCAATGATTTGCAAATCTGGGTAAGTTTCCTTGATCCATTTGATCATGTTGAGTTGGAAAACAGAAGAACCATTAGAAGAATCCAACACAACGACATCTAAACCAGCGTCAACCAACTTGACCAATCTCTCTCTGTCAGCGTCGAGAGTACCAATGGCGGCACCACACAACAATTGCTTAGAGTGGAAGGACTTGGATGCATCAGGGTAACTTTGGTTCTTTTGCAAATCAGTCAAGGAGATCAAAGAAACCAAGTTGTAGTCAGCATCAACAATTGGCAACTTACCCTTCTTGGAAGATCTCAACAAAGCATTACCTTCAGTCAAATCAATTCCCTTCTTACCAACAATCAAGTCGGTGGTCATGACTTCGGAGACCTTAGAGGTGTTGTCATCGTGGAACTGAACGTCACGAGAAGTGACAATACCCACCAATTTACCTCCAACTTTACCGTTTTCTAGAAAAAAGTTAGTAATCCAGCTATGTTTATATAAACTCGTCACTCAGTGAAAATTGTGTCCACAACATCGTTTGATGAAATCGGTAGAACGAAAGTTATTAATTTGAGTTTGATCATCCACGAGACGAGTTTGACAAAATAAGTTCTGATTAATACATACCAGTAACAGGGAAGGAAGTGAAGCCCATTTGCTCTTTCATGGCTTTGACTTCTCCAACAGTGACGGATGGAGACACAACAACAGGGTCGTTGATGAAACCGTTTTCGAACTTCTTGACCTTTCTGACCATTTCAGCTTGTTCATCAGGAGAACAGTTGTGGTGGATGATACCGATACCACCCAACAAAGCCATGTGGATGGCCATGTTTTCTTCAGTGACAGTATCCATAGGAGAAGACACAAAAGGAGCCTTCAAGGTAATCTTCTTGGTCAATTTAGTTTCCAACTTCACGTTAGAAGATGGAAAGTTGATCAAGCCTGGCAAAATAAGGAAATCGTTGTAAGTCAATCCACCGAAGTTGGTAGAGTCAACCAACTGTTTGATAGACAAACCATCCTTTTTTGGGTAGGAGGCTAAGTGTTGAGTAGCTTGAGCAATATCCAAAACCATTTTTGACGAAGAAAGGCACAACTAGTAGATTAAAGGGCAATCGTTGCCAAAAAAAGAAAGGGAAATTCCAAGGGCGCAGGGTATCGTGAGCTTTTATACTGGGAAAATTTTATGTGCCAGTTTGGTGATGAGTCGTGCGCAGCTTACAAATGCTTCAACTATTAATAACAGTCGCGTAAGATTGTGAGTAAGCGTCCGCGGGGACTCCGATCATGATCGGCAATCACGATAACATGGGGCCAGGAGGGGCCAGGCTAGGACTATTGTTGACGACTCCGCGGTGCATGTTCGATCTGGATCGGCGATGGTGGCACTGCACAAGAATTCGTAAGATCGGAATCTCCGACAACTCTCGCTGTAGGGGAGCACTGGCGGTGGTTTGGTGCGAGGAGATCTCAATTTATTACGAGCGTTTAGAGTCATTTAGAGTCAATTAGAACCAATTACCACCGATTATCACTAGTGCTTCGACCGTACCGGAAAAGTTTGCCTGTATCCCACAAATTTAGACTGCTGATATCATGTCGCCTACTGGCTCGTATTTGACAGGTTCGTCCCGGTCATGGTGACCACTTTATTTTGGGATATATTTTGGAACCACTAGAGTTGGGGTAGTTTTTTCGGTGGTGGGGGTCTCCTATTTATCATCGCTGAGCAGTTTTGTTTGGAACGGCAACCTCAACCCCGGGGAGCCTTCTGGTACCAAACTTGGAGAGTTGAGACAACCACATTTCAACCACATAAGTTGTAGCGGGCCAGTTTTTAATTATTTAGATATTTTTTGAAAACTTAAGACACTTTTTGCGCCTCCCAACTCGTTCAAAGCTTGGCCTATCGTGTGGACCCTTGAAGCAGAAGGTTCGAATTATTACCGAAGTAAATCGAGGAATAACTGCTCCAAGAATATAGGTGCCGTACAAGAATTAAAGATTGCCGTACAAGCATTTGGGCCAGTGTCCATCAACCGCACAAATAGTCTTATCCCCTTCACATGTTGACGGCACCAGTCTAATCTACTGCGATCATAAATAGACACTGAAATTAGCGAGCTTCGCAATTTTGTTCTATTGTCTCTTTTCGCAATTTGCCATTTAGGTATGAAACTTTATTGTTTATTGACAAGTGCATGCTGCAAAATTTCATACCCAGAGTAGTCGGAGTCGATAACTGTTATCCTAATGATAGTTTAGACAAAGTCGGGCCCCTGCCAAGCATTCATTACCTTTTTACCACATATGTAAGGCTCATATGTTTAGAACCTTTGGATGCACGTTATTTTTCAGCTGCAACGATAAAGAATGGAACGGTGATACGTTCGAATGTTAGGTCAATTTCATCGAACACATACGGCACCACAAGTGGTTATCGTAAACGTGCCTTCTAAAACCATTTCTTCAGAATTACCACATTTCTAACTACCGGACTATAAGAAATATTTGGAATCCGTTTGGTTATCTTCGTTACAATCAAAGCCTAATTCAAAAAATGGTATCTTTCAACCCAACGACTTTCCTCGCTATTTGCTGCACCCTCGGATCTTATGCTTCGGCATTGGCGGTGCCCCAAGGAAATCGCCTTCAAACGAGCGATATCAAAGTCGTTGCGGTAGACTTTAATATCAATAGAGAGCTCTCTAGTTCTACCTTAGTTCTGAAAAGAGGCAATGAAGTCAGCTCCGATATTGATAATCGGTATTACTTTTACACCATTGAGTTGCAACTTGGATCAAACAAACAGAAAGTCACCGTTAGCGTGGACACTGGAAGTTCTGACTTATGGGTAGTTGATAGTGATGCAACTTGTGCCGCTAACCAAGACTGCAAAGGACAAGGTACCTATGATCCTTCTAGTTCATCTACCCACAAGGACTTGAATCTTCCTTATAAAATCACCTACATTGACCAGAGCTCCAGTCAAGGTGGATATGTCACTGATGACGTTATTATTCCTGGTGGGGTCACAGTAAAGAACCTTCAATTTGCCGATGCCAATTCCACCTCGCTTGGTAGAGGGGTTCTTGGTCTTGGGTTGGTTACCCAGGAAGCTCAGCATTACACTACGCTTCCTGGGGTAACAGATTATCCAAACCTTCCAACCGCATTGAAGAACCAAGGAACCATTAACAAAGCCGCGTACTCTTTATTCTTGAATGGTCCTGATGCCAAATCTGGGGTTGTGTTATTTGGGGGTATTGATAAAGCTAAAATCGATGGTCCTTTGACCACCAAGCACGGATTCTCCACCGAGAGATTGGGTATCACTGTTGATTCGGTTGAAGTCAATGGCTCTAAATTCTCCTACACTGGTGCCACTGTTTTTGATTCGGGTTATTCTTTCAGCACACTTCCCCCAGATATTGTTAATGCTCTTAAGCAGGTCCTCAAGGACGACGGCAATGGACATATCAACTGTAACCCCCCAAATGGTGAAGTTTCCTTCGTCATTGGTGACACTACCGTCAAAGTTCCTTACTCCTCATTCGTTTGGAATAATGGCAACGGTCAGTGTTTCTTAACTGTGAGTAACTCTGACGTGAATAATTTCAACAACTTGCCGACTTTTGGTGATGACATCCTAAGATACGCCTACGTTGTTTACAACCTTGATGACAACACCATTGGTGTTGCACAGGCCAAATTCACCACCGATACTGACATTGTCGAAATTTGAGTTCTGATATCACTGTCCAGGGATTCTAAGAGAACCCTTTTAGCTTTAATTCTTCTATCTACAGTAAATCATTATCAGTGATCAAATATTCGGGACGATCTACTACAAAGTTTTGCCTCGTCTGTGGTCACTGCAGGTCCATAATCTATGCTATTCTTTATAATTGTTCAACAAATTGGCTTCAATTGTTAGTATTTTCATTCATAACTTTGCTGTGATCAGTGTAGCGGTTCTATAGGATTTAGGATCATAATACTTGATAGCATTCCGATAGTAGAATCATCATTTCACATTTCCAAAGGCACATACGTTTTGTTCCGAGTTTGCTTATTCTAGTTCTTCACTAGCTCTCATTTATATATGAAGTTTTTTTCACATCCGGGTAACTTTTCAGGGTATCTAGACTTCCTACAATACTCGGAAACTCTGCAATTGATTACAGTAATACAAAATTGTACTGTATATTTTATAAAAAACAATACTAAAGCAATGTCCTAAGGTGATATGAATCCAATCACTTCCTTAGGAATAGAACAACTCGAAGTATAGTGCAGCACAAATTTAATCATGCGATGGGGCTCGATTAGTTTCCAAAACTATCAGTAATTGTGCCTTAGACTTCTTCCCCATATATCAGCTAATCCGACACTTAATGTTCTGTTAGTCAAATCAGTATACCTGACTAGATTTGACTATAAAAAACATTGGTAAATTCAGCGACTGACCAAGCCTCTGTTTTCCGATGCACCAGGTCTGGATTGATCGAAGTCCCCTTTCTGAGTTTCTTTTACAGATTTGACGTATTCTTCAATTCTTCTCCAACCTTCCTTTCTTGCAACTTCTCTTTGCTTTTGTTCTTCTAATGATTGGTGATACAACATAGTACAGTGATCGTACAAAATAGGGCTATGATCCATAAACACCTTCAATGCCCCATATGCTAATGAGTGAATGCTTCTATTCCAGTTGGATGTGGCAGAATTGTGCTGAAGCATGCCGCTATCGTCATAAGCGTTATATTCATCCCCCAAGCTGTGGCCACCTGCATTTTGCAATGATGAAAATGAATCATAATATTCCTCATCATTCATGTCATTTCCATTCATATCTCCATGACCATTATTGTTGCTACGGTTGTGGCTTTCATGGACTTGAAGCAAGTTATGGTGCGGGTGACTTGGATCATCGGAGCTTGGTATTATGCCTTGACTCAAATCTTGTAAGATCAATCCTCTATCAATAAGATTACCGTTGGCATCTCTGGTAGCATTAGGGTTATCCAATAATTTCTGTTGCATAACACCATTCTCCACCCCGGGTTGAGTAGCATTAGTCAATTCATACAAAGATGCAAAAATAATTGGCAATACCACCTCGGCATTTTCTGTTATCAAGGTCAAGAAATACTCGTTTGACCAATAACATAATATCTTTTCACTGACTTGGAAATGTGGAGAAGAAATACATTTTGATAACTGTGCAAACAAAGGGATTTGAATCTTTAAAAATTCGTTAGGTTCCATCACTTCAAAAATATCTTCGATCTCATTCAAAAACATCACTTCCTTAGGACTGTTGATCTTCGGCCAGAATCTTAATAATCCCATTATCACATCTTCAGTTAATGAGGGGTCCTTTTCTAAGAATTGTACGATACAATAAGCTAATTGTGGGTGATATAAGGAGACACTTTTAACCTTGTGCAATGGAATCAAGATTCTGACTAGGAAAATCTTGTGCTCTTCCTTCAATGGTAATGCGAAACCGTTGATAATAGATCCCAAAATTTCTAACAATTCACCGATACCGTTGAATCTTCCGGTCTCATAAACAAACTGTAAGAAGACGTTGTTGATTGACTTTCTGATGAAGCTTCTCAAACTCAAAAACTTACCATATATTCTGTGCAAGGTTGTCTTCAAGCAGTCCCTCTCTCTGGGGTCTTCACTATCAAACAACTCTAAGATTTTCAAGATAAAGTCGTGGTCGATGTATTGCTTCGCCAATTGGTGCTGGAAATCAGGCAGCTCAATGAACCTGAGGAAAAATTCGTAAATGGCTTGCATGTGTGGCCAGGCCAATTCACTGACTGGTTCATCCTCATCCGGATCAAAAAGTTCACCAATAGGGTTAACTGGAGGTGGAATTGGACGGAACAAATTCTTCTTAAACATGGCCACAACATGTTTGTACATTTCGTCAGTGTAGCTGAACCTGTTGTTGGAAATAAATTGGATCAATTCTTGCAAAGTGATTCTTTTTATTTCCTTACCTCTCAAATCGAATGTTGGATCACTGAAATCAAACATAACATTACATTGGTCAATCTTCTGGATAAATAAAGAAATTTGTTCTTCTGGTAACACCTCATCAAAGTTTGGAAGCTTTGCAATCTCCTGATATCTGTCTGAGTTAGAGGGTTCGAAACGAGAAGAAGAGTGTCTCTTCGGCGTGACGATCAAGTCGATGTCAATATTTTCCTTTGAAGGAGATGCAATATTTGTATTTAGCAGGAATGGATGCATTGCTGCTTGTTGACTATGAGTCGCCTTGCCCTCAAAGGAAGGTTGCGTTATATTGTGGTTTGGAGATAATGGGGAATTTTGGCTAGTCGATGCAGGGGCCGCAGTGATAGGGTTATGAATGTTGGTACCGGTACCAAAGATGTTGTTTCCAGAATTGACGTTGCTAGATGCATCAAAGTCAATGTTACTAATAGTAATCTTAGGAGAGTCTTGAGGCTTTGGCAGATGATGGGGGGAATGTGACATTTGAGAATTTGACGTGTTGGAAGCCGAGCCTGCGGAATTAGCCGATTTTACGGAATTACCGCTGTTGTTTCTTGAAGGACTTGGGGAGTTGGACTTCAACGAGGAAGAGGATGAAGACCCACCAAGGTTCTTACCGCTAGGCGATTGTCCTGGGGGTGGGGTCAGTTTCTTTTCAGACTTTTCTTTCTCCTTTTCTGCCTTCTTTTCTGCCTTCTTGGTGGAACTTTGACTCTTGTTTCTGGTGAGTCTGTTTTTGAACCCTTTCATCATCTTGAATATGGCTAGAGTTGTTGCCTGTGATGATTGATGATCAAATACTTAGATCGTTAGATCGTGGTGTATTCAGACGGGATATTGGAACGCGGAGGGGCAACCAAATGACCAAGAATAATACCCGGCGATCGATCGAGGGATGTTGTAGTATAGTTGTACACTAGGAGAGCAGGATATACAACCAAAAAATCACTGGATATGATTTGCTCGCCGTTCTATTGTCAACTGCCGATAGATTCTTGACGTGTTCGTTCGTTCGGTAAGTCACCAATAAGTATTGCACAGACCTCAGTCACTAACAGCTATTAGGAATTGACGATATGAAACAAAAGATATCGGTAACTGGGCGTGTCCTTGGAGGTAAGATGTATCGGTGGAACGGGCCAGCCTTGATTGATAGCAATAGATTGGGTTGGTGCAAGTGTCGGTACAATAGTGTTGACTTTTTTTCTGGCTGTGTTTTTGGTTCGCCCACTTGCGAGTATTGTCTAGGCTGAGGAGGTGGGGTGTCGACGGGATATTTAGGCGGAATAAATTGGCAGAAAATGGCGCACTCGGCAGGGTCCCAAGTTTCACGGTACTTCAGCGGCAATCACTGTTTGCTATGCTGTTACTGAGGTGGTCGGGGTTGGAAACAGACGTGGTGGAGTTTTCTGGTACCAGCATGGAACGAGTATGTGCAGGTGCTAGTCGGGTCCAGAGCGAGGCTCAGGGTAGGTGGGGCAGGGAGTGTATAGAGTCACACTACGGGAAGAAGGTTGGGCCAAGGAAGGTGGGTACTGGCCCTGTCGGAGTAGTTACAGGGTGGTGGGTGGGAATCTTGAGAAGTTGGACGGTGCCAAGGTCGGGAAAACTACAGTGGGGCTGTGCAAGTGACAATGTCGTCATGGTCCATATATTTCCCTACAAGTGTACGACGTAATGATGTCAGACGATGTAAAACTCGGGCTACCCCATTGCTCAATGATACAATGAACCAAACGGTCGGGCGCTTTGTAGAGGTGATTCTGTGCATCGGTAACGTCGGAATTTTAAAGCCCTGATTGTGATGGCGAAATACGATTATTTTCTTATGCCATTATTCTAGGGCGTTGATCCCCGCCAGTGGAATTCGACAGTATCGATACTTGCGATCACAATAAGATTGGAGTTGCTATATTGGAGTTGCAGAGACATTGTTCCAGCTATATCATAATTTGGTCGTCACTCTCCACTTTCTTTTCGATGTAGCCGTCGCTTCCTGAGTCCTTCTTGTTCAACACGTAGCTCAAGTAGCAGTTCCAGCCGATGCTGAACACGTTCACTGCAAGCAACCGGAACTGGACCGGCACGATAAAGAAATTGAATGTCTGGAAAAGTGGCCACACCATCCAGTTGGTCCGGAGTGTGGGCCACCAGTTATTCTCCAACTTGCGACGGATCTGTTGCTGGAGGGGAGTTTTCCCTTCGAGTGCTGTCATGACACTGAAATAAAGCGGAATTCCTAGTGGAGCAAATCCCAATTGGTCCACTGCTACTCGTGCCACCGTAGATGTCATGGGGTTCTTGCCCACTTTGATCTTGTTCAATAGTTTGTACCATTTGTCTCCTATGGGCGCAAAAATAATCGAGCCATAGGTCACAGCCCTGATGGTCCGAGCATAATCGTATCCTTGGTCACTCTTTGGACTGAAGAAGCTTTGGGCCAAGTAGTCGCCCGTCCCAAAGAGGCATCCTGTGGTGATGATATTGGTGATCAATGGTCGCTTCAAGATAAGCTGGTTGTACCTGGTGAATATTGACATCGTGGATCAGGTCTAACGGGAAAAATTGCAAGGTTCTGGACCAGACGGTGACGCTGGTACGACTACTACTTATACTTTGTAGTTTCTGAGAGAGGATCTCAAGCAATGGACCAGGATCAAGCGATTGCTATTGCTATCTGGTGCGATGAGGTCGCACGAGGCCATGCCATTCCACGCAATCGTTTTATTCTAATCGACAAGCAACATTTTGGAAAGGGTGGGAATACCCAATGCTTCTAGCACCTACTCAGGGGTAGATCTACAGTTCATTTAGTTACTAATGCATTTCTATTATGGTATCTGAATATATAATTATATGAATTTTTCCGCTATACTTCGTAGATCATGGTGATCTCCTGGTCGTCGTCTTGGATATCCAAGATCTCCTCGAGGCGGTGGCCACTGCCCTTTCCGTGCCCCCTGGTGTTGTGGATGAAACTCAAAAATGCCGTCCAACCTACCGACCAGACATTGGCAGCGACCACTCTGAGATGGGGTGGAACATAATACAAATTGAACGTTTGGAAAGTGGGCCACATCACGCACGATGCCCTGAAAACAGTCCACCAATTGTTCCTCAATCTTTCGGCCGTCAACTGTAATGGGTTCTCGTGTCCGGCAAGAATAGTCATCACGGTATTATACATGGGGATCCACACCATCGCCGCAATACATTGGTCAAGCACCACTCTGTATGCCACATCGTAGAGGTGGAGTCTCTTCTTGAGTTTCGGGCTTTGTTCCATGACTTCCCGGCGGAGCTTACTCACCAATGGGTTGAACATACGGGGTAAGGTCTTTCCGTGCCATACCACAGACATAGGGCCAAAGAAGAAAAACCCGTAGATCATGGCCCGTGAGGTTCTGGCCTGGTTGTAGGGCTCGGTCTCTTCCGTAGGGTCGTCTTTGGTGATCTTGTGTGGGAAGAAAAACTGTGCTACTCCGTCTCCGGCCCCGAAAAACAAACTGGTGGATACCATGTTGGTGAGAAAGGGCCTCCTCAAGAGAAGGTTATTGTACGCGCGGAAGATACCCATGAGTTTGTCGCTGTGATAAGGGCTCGACGAGGTTCAGTCCCGGAGATTGATCCCATATCACTGCCGGTCAAAAGTTTTTAATTTGCAGCTTCATCGTCACGTGCCATGTTTAACTAGCAGTCCGGGCCTACACCAGCATCATACGACTATACCACACGACATTTCGGTGCGTTCGCGACATTTGTCTATCCACAGTACCGTCCTATAATAATCGATAGCCCATGCATAGAAGGTCCGCGACCGGATATCCGTAGAAACTTCACAACTCGTGCATTACTCGGCGACTGCAATGATAATTGGCACTCCCCCTGTACCAAGTGCATCTCCTTAAGTTTAAGCAGATTGCTTGTGAGAATTCGTTGAGTATCAGTATAACACCTATGTGCCTTGTTGAGCGAAACAGCTAGACAGCAGTTTCCAGGAGGACAAATTGATCCAAAAATGGAATAGGCGAAATACTTTGATTCGCGAGACTTTCTGCGGTCTAGCTATACCCTCTAGCTATTGGTCACATTGGCCATTTGCGTATCAATGAATAACAACATGCGAACATAACATGTGCAACTCCGCCCATACCTGCCCCGCATTCGCAGGGAAATCTGGGGAAATTTCACATTCTTAACTACTTTTCTTATCTTACTACTACAACCTTATTATCATGACACGGACGGTGTTTGTGTCTGGAGCCACGGGGTACATTGCCCAATACGTGGTCAAAGAGTTTCTCGACCAGGGGTTCAATGTTATTGGAAGTGTCAGATCAGCTCAAAAGGGAGAGCATTTGAAAACCTCGTTCGGCCATCCTCGGTTTCTGTACGTGGTGATTCCAGACATCCAAGTGGACGGTGCGTTTGACCAGGTGTTGAAACAGCATCCAGAAATCGAAGGGTTCCTCCATACAGCGTCTCCCTTCCACTACGATACCGAAGATCCGGAGAAAGATCTTTTGCTTCCTGCCATTAATGGGACCAAGAATGTCCTCACCGCCATTACAAAATATGGAGTCAATATCAAGCGGGTAGTGATCACATCATCATATGCAGCCATGTTCACGGTGGCCGACGAAATGAACCCGTCGTTTGTCAGGGATGAACTGTCTTTCAGTGATATCACATGGGACATGGCCGTGAGCCATCCCCAATTAGGATACTTAGGATCAAAAGCATTTGCCGAGAAGGCGGCGTGGGAATTCTACCACATGGAGAAACCAGACTTTTCGTTAAGAGTAGTAAACCCCACCTATGTGTTTGGCCCGCAACTTTTTGATGCCTCCGTCAAAGACACTCTTAATACTTCTAGCGAAGTGATCAATTGCTTGTTGAAACTAGGAGTGTCCGATGAGGTCCCCAAGGAATCGGGTCCATTTATCGATGTGCGGGACGTGGCCAAAGCCCATTATGTGGCATTACAAAGCGACGACGCCCATGGTAAAAGATTCCTCTTAGCCAATGGAAGATTTACATCGCAGATGTTGTTAGAAATAATCCGCGAGAACTTTCCAAATACCAGAAACAAGCTTCCCAAGGGCAGACCCGGGTCTCTGGAGAAGTTTCTCAAGAGGTTCAGCCAAATTAACGATTCCAATACTAGAAACCTCCTTGGATTTGACTACATTTCGTTGGAAAAGTCCACTAGTGACACTGTCAAGCAGATTTTAGATCATAACTCGGAAATATCAAGAAAGCTCGCCGGATAAACTGGGCGAACCCGTCCGGATCAGGATATTCGTAATTCTAGTTATGCAAATATACAATTTGAACCACACGCATGGACCATTTCCATTTGATCCGGGTTGCTACTGTTAAGGCAGGTGCTCTTACTCGAATACAATTGGTGCAATGCATGTAATGACGTGACGAACCTGAATTGAACAATTTTGCACCTCGTGACCCCAAATGCCTTTCCAGACCACGTCAAGCCGGACCCATTCCACCCCTCTTCGGTTCTGGTTAGATGGTGCCTAACCGACGACGTCATCGTGTTGCCGAGGCATCATCAACTTTCCAGAATAACCTGGCGCAGCGATCTGCAATAACGCGCTCTTGACCAGACAGATTCGGTAATGTTCCAGAAAATGCATCACTATGCCGGCCAATAGCAGTTCCCCCCGCACAACTGTGCACCACGTGATGGAGGGACAGAGATGGTGGTGGTGCAAACGGCGCCAAAGGCTCCCACACCCCCACATGTGGCCACATAAAGAAAGGGTATGGCGCTCCAACAGCCAATCCCGCGTCCGTTGGTGCACAGCACATTTTGCCGCCCCTTCATGGACTCATCTGACCCCACTAAAGCCCCGAAATCTAACACAAAAGCCACAGCGAAAAAGTGGCTGGCTCGAATGGTAAAATTGTTTACAATTTCACTTTCCTGTTCGGGATTAATTGTATGTCATGCACAACCACAAAGGGCAGGTCCACTGAAGACGTAGACGAGAAACGGGGACCCCCAAGAGTACAAGGCAGTGGAATGCCGCCACCGCCTCGGTCCCGGCGATCAGCCATCTGCAATTACACCGTTGACCCAGACCCGACTCGGGACGCGATGGAGGGGCCCACTGGCCTCTTCTACATGTGCATCAGCCTTTGTAGCCACGCACAAAACCTCTCCTATTACGGGATTGTCACCTCTCAATTGGTAATTTTTCTCAGATAACGTGGGCGTGCGGAACCCAATTTCGCACCAGCAACAATGCGAATATTACCCTGTTCGTCCACCCCTTTATATATAGCTCGCAAGTCACCCACTTCTCACGCTATCGACGTATTTCTCATACAACTGCCCATTCATCGAAAATGCACAGAACTTACTCTTTAAGATCTCAAAGAGCACCAACTGCTGCTCAATTACAGAGCCCTCCTCCTCCTCCATCCTCCACCAAGTCCAGATTCTTCGGTAAGGGATCCATTTCCCACACCTTCCGTAAGTCTGCTGCTGGTGCCTTGGGACCGGAATTGTCGAGAAAGTTGGCTCAATTGATAAAGATGGAAAAGAACTTGATGCGCTCCATCGAAATCACTGCCAGAGAACGTAAGGAAGTTGCCAAGCAATTGTCGCTTTGGGGTGAATCCAACGATGATGACATTTCCGACATCACCGACAAGTTGGGTGTCTTGATTTACGAAATTGGTGAATTAGAAGACCAATTCATCGACAGATACGACCAATACAGAATAACCGTCAAGTCCATCCGTGATATCGAAGGTTCTGTCCAACCATCCCGTGACAGAAAGCAAAAGATCACCGATCAAATTGCTTACTTGAAGTACAAGGACCCTCAATCGCCAAAGATCAATGTTTTGGAACAAGAATTGGTCCGTGCTGAAGCTGAATCCTTGGTTGCTGAAGCCCAATTATCCAACATCACCAGAGAAAAGTTGAAGACTGCTTTCAACTACCAATTCGACTCCATCAGAGAACACTCCGAAAAGATTGCTTTGATCGCCGGTTACGGTAAGGCTTTGTTGGAATTGTTGGACGAATCTCCAGTCACCCCAGGTGAAACCAGACCTGCCTACGATGGCTACGAAGCTTCCAAGCAAATCATCATCGATGCCGAAAACGCTTTGGCCGCTTGGACCTTCGACTCTGCTGTTGTTAGACCAACCCTCTCTTTGGCTGCTCACGATGACGAATACGACATCGAAGAATTGGCTGACGAAGCTGAAAACTTGCAAGTCACCGAACAAGACTGGGAAAATGACAATAAGGTTACTGCTTAATTTTGGCCATCATTAACAATGGACTATTAAAAGTTGTTCTAGTGTCTATTTCTTTTAATTCTTGTAATGTTCCTTACTATTGAATTTGATTGTTTTAGTTACCATAAACTTTCATGCTAAAAGACTGTCCGGAACCTGCCGGAATCTGTAGGTGTAGGCCGCCTTAGTGCGGCGGTGCGCAAGCCGCAGCAGGGTTATGCGAGGAACGGTGGGGCGAGGGGAAGGCACGTGAGTGCCCCTGGCGTGAGTTCCGCGTGAGCCGTTCGGCTCCGTCATAGCCTAAGATCAGCTGGTTTGCAATGATCCACTATGACGATACACGAAATTTGCACCCACTCGTGAAATGTAGATCTCGTAAACATAGTTGCCGTACACTCAATGGTTCGTTTATTCGCGACCACGTACCAGCATAATCGGTTGCAGCCAACAAGCGTCTGCCTAGCATTTAGCGGCAGTCAATGATGCGCTTACTGGTGCATTGGCTGATCTTCCTTGCGTACAGAGCATATACCCTTTTTTATGATAATTCAGGTAATCATGTTTCCATTCCTAGCGGGGGGTCTCGGAAGTGGCGATGTTCTTTCTTTGTCATCTTTACTTCCATGGCATTATCCTCTTGTTCCTGCTGTCTGCATACAAACAGGGGCACAGGTAAGTGCGATTGTTCTCGATTCACAAAACGCGGTGCATATTTGTGTCACTATTGTCGCGAGGATTGTGCACCGACGCATTTTGTTTGCATCTCAGTGAAATTGCACCTCGAGACACGACGCACAGTAATGTCGAGCTTACGTAAGTGTGTCACCGCGAGTTTACCAAGCAACATACAAACAAATACATCACTATAAACAAACCTTCTTTACCACTCTTCTTGTGAACAATCCGTCGGTTCCACGTTATTCACGCATCCACATCACTACCAGACACCCACTTCCTCCACCATACCATCCTTCCAAAATCAGTGGTGCTTTTACTCATCCCCTACCATTCATCTTTTTAATAACAACAGTTTTTGGCGTGTATACGGATCGATTGATCTGGATTAACCAGCATTAATAATTCATTGAACCCGTCAACATGACCAACGAGTTCTTGCATTTGTCGCCCTCACGAGGCCTCATAGACCCCATGGTTTACCCCAACTTTGACGAAGAAAAGAAGGGTCCAAACTCCCGCAACGCCAGTGCTAGTTCCACCTCCTCTTCCAATACGGACTCCAAAGCCAAAAAGGACACCGCTCCACTGGCAACCAGTGACAGCAACCAGCTATCTGTTCCGCCTTCTGCCTCTAAGCTATACGGTACAACTCCGGGACTTACTGGATGGACTCCTTTGGTATCGAAGACGTACTATAATGAGCAGTTTATGTCGTTCAACTCAACTCCCAATCGTGCCATATTGGGAGCTACCCCCAACTTGAATGGTCAGGAATACGTCGACTATTCACAAGGTTTAAACTTGACACCTTTCCTCACCCATAACATAAACATCTTGAACGGACATCCTTCGGCTTCCTCGAATTCTATCAATCATCAATTGAGTAATATTACTCCCTTTCATGATAAAACTTTGCATTTGACAGATTTCCTTATGGACTCTCCTATACGTAAAACCCCAATCAAGGACTTGGATACTATCACTCCCTCCAAATTCAAGTTAGGAAATGAAAAGACATTACTTAAGCAGTCGTTTTTTGCTGATCCCAAATCGGCTCTGAAAAGATCTATCAGTCAGATAGATACTCCTCCGAGACAACCTCATAAATTATCTATTAGCACCAGGGCAGAACGTCTTGATGAAACAGATAAATCGAATAACGGAAACGCTAGTAACGAAGACGATGATGAGAATGAGGCCACAGGTGATAATGGTTCCGATAAAGAGAATAGTTTGGGTCCCAAGAAGTATTACTTACAGACTCCATCCAAGAAAGCACTTGGTGACATTTCCAACATACGCAAAACCCCTATCAAATCCACACCGTTAAATATGGGAAAGGCTACCATGGTAAATATTACTGGTTTTCAGACGCCTGCGAAGCAAATTCCGTCATCTCCTTCGACAGTCATAGTATCCAGTGCGGTTAAGGCGAACTCGCCAACATGTAAGAATACAAATTCCGATGAAACTGATGACGAACAGGATGAGAGTGACAAGGCACAAGAAATTCACCATCCACCCAGTCCTACTCCCAAAGATCCCAAAACGCGAGCTAAAGCAGAGCCAGTTATGGGGGTATTTTCGGAAAGAAAGTCGAAAATGCCTGCGAAGGTTACCATGGGAACATACTCCGCTAAGCCAACCAACGTTTTCAGAAGTGGAGCCCCTTCGAGCAATGGCAAATCAGATCAACCTGATGGTGGTAAAACAAAGAACAATAAGGCCAGAATGCAAGCAGGTATGAACAAATTCCAAATTGTGTTCACTGACGTCCATGCATTAATGAATAATAAAAACAAAAAGAAGGAGGAAGTTACGGGTGCCTCCAATCCTAATTCCAAAATACAAAGGCAAATCTCTGCAAATGAATTGAATGATAAGAACAAACCCAAGATACAAGCTGCGAGGTCACCTATTGTTCCAATGCTGGGACCTAACGTTAATGCAGCTGGCATGTCGTTTTCTCAACTAACACTGACTCCATCTGCACAACAAATATCATCACAAGACCATAGCATTACCATAAATACTACCAAGGAACTAAGCATTATCTCGGGAAATAACCACTCAATGAACACCAGCCATTTGAATATGAGTTCTGGTAATGAGCACACATCATTCGAATTGGGAGGATTATCATCAACACCCAACGGCAAGTATTTCTTGGATAGGATTCTCGAAAAACCATCACCGCAGTCTCAGAATTTACTCAACCAAGCCAATAACTACTTTTTGACCCAGCCATATGGAACAATGCTTCCGCCCCATAAACAACAAATGCCACCTCAGCGGAATGCCCCCGCATCTGGGCAGCCAATGATGATGATGAGCACTCCTCAGCACCAGAGCATTGTTCAATACAATCCCAACGTGTACACCAACGAAATCTCACCTAGTGCAGGAGAATCCAGTGATCCCTCGGGACAGCTTGGACAGATACAATATGGAGCAGCACAAAACTATTGCATGGTCAATGTGCAGGGACAGTCGGTAATGATGCCCATTATGATGAATCCAAAGGGCGACGGTGGTTTTGCCATGGCCTCCGCTGGTAATGATGATTTGTTGAAGCAAGAAGACCAGATTTAATATAACGTTTTTACATTTCTGTTTTCAAACTATTGTGAGAATTCACGGTTCAGTTCTTTCATGAGGTTTTTGTTTGGCATTAGTTTTCTTCTACTAATCAAAATAAATTAATACTATTTACAGGTCCATTCCATACTGTAGAAACTAGGCTAGACATTAGGTGGTAGCAACAATGCCCCGATGACATTGGGACGTTCAGTGGCTAAGAGGTCAAACATCTGAGCCGCATTGTTGGAGTTACCCACCTCCAACTGTATGCCCAAATTGGCGAAGAACTTTCTATTGCCTTCACTCAACATTCTTGATTGGCTCCCAAGCCCCACCACCAAGATTTCTGGTTTGGGATGTATCTTCTTGAACACTTCTAGCACCAGCTTCTCGTCGAATTCAATGATAAATCCGTTGATAAGGTTATAGCCACCGTTGCTGAAATTGACTTCAAATGTTTCACTTTGTAACATCATTGCCCCAATGATATTGCCTTGTTTGTCGGGGGATGTAATCAACAACGTGTTGGACAAATAGTACCCGTCGGGTCGCACTGTTTCAATGTAGTTGATTGGCTTGTCTGAGTACATCAAAATATCATTTTTCTTAAAGAGATCTGCTGGGTTGGCGCTGGTTTCTCCTTTCCCTGAAGGAGGTTTAAGGATCTGAGAATTTGCTCCCCTGGAGATGGTTTTGCCTCCACCAAAAAGGTTGCTCGCGGTGGATGAGGTGAAGAAGGTTCTAGAAGGTTGGCTCCTGGTCGCTGGACCTCCCCAGCGGCACGTTCTGGTGGCAACCGATGCGATATGTCTCATTATGATAGTTGTATTTATGATGCACTAGCAAATGCATCTCTTGTATGTATCAGGTCACGTGAGTTTGGATGCAAAACCGTAACTCTCTACTCAAGGTGGTGTATCACCCCGTATACTGTTGGACATGCAGATAGATGTGAATTTAGATGGGTTGAATATATATATGTGTGATGTGTTCATTCATAAAACTGCAAGTTTTACCTTTTCCTTCTTGAGTTTATCCGTAACAGCGGTCTTGCACTTTTCATAAATGTCCATACGGATCTCAGTAGGGCCAACAGACGATTCCGATGTCTGTGACGAGTCTGATTTATGGTCAGAAAACTGATCTGATAACATTGGAGGCAGTGTCACGGGGTTATAAAGCTCGTCAAGTCTCAATTTGGATATTGACGGTTTGGACTTAAGCTGTTTGGTGGGCGAAAGCGGTCTGGGTGATCTTAGATTGCTCATCGACTTGACCGGAGATAGCCTAGGCCCATTAAGTGAACTTGGTCCTTTTGATGGAGAGGTTTGTCCTGGACTGGAAGCATACTGCTTTGTGGGAGATGAGGCCCCCAGGGCTCGTTTCGAATGCAAAGAAAGCTCACTGAGATTGAGGCCACTGATGGAAGGTTTAGAGCTTAATCTAGTAGGTGATAAAGACGAAGGTACTTTGGGAGCTGGTGGCTCGATCTGCTTAATATAGCTGGCGTAAATTCTCGATAACTGGATGGTGAATGCCATTTTCTCCAAATATTCTCTTATTATGCGTCCTTTATCAGATTCAGTAAGATCAATGAGCTTCTTAGAATCACCATTAATCTTAATCACCTTCTGTATCGAGTCCAATGCAAGCTGATATCGGGCTGACATATCAAATACCTTAAAATGCTCTAGGTATATATCTGATTCCGCTAACGTCGTTGCCACTTCGGCGGCAGATGTCTGGGACAACTCAAGAAAAATAAACCTGAATCCTTTTACCTTTCTATCTTTATCGTCAGTGAATGAAGGGAACCGCTCGTCCGGGTTCAATGAGACCCCCTTTACTGGAGATGAGGGCCGCGACAAATTGGCACTGGGAAACTCAGACACAATACAAAACGATCTGAATTTATTCTTGACATAGTCAACCATCACTCGGTATGGATCATGGGTCATGATGCGGCAAAACTCCTTTGTTTGGTAGGTCTGGTCGAGCTTTTGGTAGAAGTGGAGCATTTCGTCCTCCGTGTCGGTCGTACGTTCCATATACTTGAGTTTATTTTTTTCATCTAGGAAAGGACTGAGTTTGTTGATTCTTAGCCGCTTGAATAAGTAGAGAAGCGACTTGATTTGGAGGTCGATAGAGTCGTGTGCCTCATCCTGCCTAAATGAGGGCTTCGATACAGCGTAGTTTCCCAGCCCAAGAATGTTCAAAGGGTTCATTGGACCGTCCAGTGGATGCTGTAGAGGGCTTATCTGAAATGTAAACATCACCGATCCCGCTATGGAGTTGTCACGTGATTCACTATCTACCAATAAGTAACCTGGCCCTGCGCTCTACACAACCATACTCCAGTCATGTCCACTCAATCCGGTATCACTGCATCACAGGAGCTTCTTGACCAGTTCAAGAACATTTCGGGAGGTGCCCTCGTGATCAAGGTCTCATCCGATAACACTCAATTGGTTCCTGATGCTAACTTCTCGTCCTCAGCTCATTTCAACGCCAATGGTGATGCCCAACTAGACAAAGTATTGGCCGATTTGCACCAATTCATCAGCAGCGAGTACCCCCAGCCTTCCTATATAGTCATTCCCACTAAAGAGAATGGCAAAGACTTTATATTTGTCAGTTTCATTCCAGATGAAGCTCCAATTAGACAAAAAATGCTCTACGCCTCCACCAAGAACACCTTGCTCCAGTCGTTAGGCTCAAACAATTTCTCCAAGAACAATACATTCTCTTGGACCGAATTACTGGAGGTGACAATCGACCATTACGACTTTTTGCGGGACTCAAAAGCGGGATCTGGTCCTTTGACTGCAGACGAACAAACTTTGCAAGACATCAATGCTCTTCAAGATTTATCGTTGGCCCTGAATTCTAAAGGCAACGGATACAAGAGGGCTTTGGCTTCGATGCATGACTCTAATGAAGGCTCGAATAGCGTCCAATTCAAATCTACCGATGAACTTGAACAGGAATTTGAGAAATTGCCCCAAAACTCCACCAATAGATCTTTGTTGACTATTAACATTGATTCTGAATTGTTCACACTTACATCCACAAAGAATCTGGTTACATTAGACTCTTTAATCACCACGTTAGAGCAGGTCAGTCCCAAAGCACAACCTCTGTATAACTTATACAACTATCAGGATGGGAAGTTTGCATTGATATACTCGTGCCCTTCTGGTTCAAAAGTCAAGGACAGGATGATCTATGCTACCTCAAAATTGGGATTAATGAAATCTTTGACTGATTCTTTGCAGCCGCATAATTTGACTGTGGATAAGTCGTTGGAAGTTGGCGACATTGAAGAATTGGAAGTTGGTGAATTGAGATCGGTTACACCAGCTACAGAAGAAAAAGGTGGATTGAGGTTTTCTAAACCGAAGGGACCTCGTCGTAGATGATATAATGTCTATAACATGAATTGAAATGGGTTTACTATACATTTGGGCTATTTCTTCGAAGTAGTTCCAACTCCTGTTGCGAGTACCGGTCGACCAAATTCTTCAAATTCGAAGCATCATCATCATTGAAATATGTTTCAATAAAATTGACATCGGACGATGCTTCTCCCAATATGTGGCTGTAAATTTTTCTTGAAATCGTTTTATTGATGCTAACATATGCCTCCTCTGAAGTAATAGTGAGATCGGCGGAGGATTGGTCGGCGGGGTTGGGTTTGTAGAGCAGCCTCAAATTGGACCGGATATATTTCTGGATCTCTATTTTTTGATCCAATGACAATTCGAGCGACTTGGTCTTCTTGGTAATTCGAGAATCGCTGTCATACTGCGTGTCACTATCATTGATAGTCTGGTCCATAGGACTATTACTAGCAGGTGAAGCCGATCCAGGTGAATCTGAAGCCGACCACGTACCTGACGGAAGTGTTGTCATGGTGGTTGGTGGATGGTTGATAGGGCCAATTGGTTTCTTATTGTTCAAGGAGGCTCTTGGCAAACCAGCTGAAGTTTTCATTTGACTGATAAGATTACAAATCCGCCCGCTGTTGTTACTGAGAAGATCCTTGGACGACCCTGGCTCAGGTTCTTGGACAGGGGTAATTCTTTTTCTCCTTCTTCTTTTGGCAGTAGGATTTGCTGCGGTTGACTGAAGTTCGTTGATTATATTTTCCTTTGACAGCGACGTCGTGGCCAGGTTTCTGGCACATTCAAAGTCTTCCCATGAGTGTAATTCATCCTTTGATAATTTTTCCCGGATTCTCTGTTCTTGTCTGAGTAATACCCCACCATTGATGACGGGGGTATCACTTGCTCTGGTGTATGTGATATCATTATTTAGCATAAAATCATCGTTATCGTTATCATAAAGAAACGAATCGTCTAGTTCGTTGTTTTCGTTGTGAATAATAAGGCCCCGCCTCGAAATATTCTGCATCGATCCTGGCAGAGCCAGCCAAGTCTGTGCTGACAACAATCCATAGGAGTGTCTTGCTGTGGGTAGAGAATTGGGGTCTCTTCTGGTTCTGGTACTACGTGGTCTGGTTCTGGTCGCAAAAGGTAATATTAATTCCTGATCAACATCACAGATAGGACAGCACCAAGAATTGATATCGGTGTCGCGAGTTAATCCAAGACAATCCATATGGAAACCAGAGCCACAGAAATTGCAGTTGATCATGTTGCGGATCGACGACAAGTAGTCTGAGCTGGAGCATATGGCACACACACCACTGCCACCACGGTCCTCCTCCGTGGTATCGGTGGTGGTGGCTGGAATGATAAATTCGCTGGGAATATGGTCAATGGCATCGTTGGGAAGTAATTTATCCTTGACCGATATGGTTGTCTTGACTATATCAAGTCGTCTCTTGTCGTACACATCTATTTTATGAAATCTTGACCGACATGTGGGGCACGAGTTGGAGTTGCAAGACCACTGGATAAGACACCGGTCATGATATTGTTTGTTGAGGCCACAGCACGAAGGGATTATACCGATCTGGTCCAACTCTAGAACAGGCTCGAGGCAGATCGTGCACTCTTGGTCTCTTTCATCAACTGAACTGGCCCCAGTTGCCACCTCCATAGCACCACCCTTGGTGTCCTGCACATGTTGCTCCACGGGGCTAGTATTAGTGGCTGGGCCCAAATGGACAACACCACTGCCTGATTCTTGCTTTGGTATGTTCTGGGGGTCCATGGTGGCCAGCACAGGTTGGCGTAGGCGTTTAATTGTCTTTTTGTTTAGAGTGTAGTGCAAATGTAAGGAGAAACTCTATATATATAACTGTGCGATGGATCGGTACTTGGCACTATTAAGGCAGTGTGCGACATAGCATCGCCACATCGATTTTACCACTGCCACCAACAACCGAATTAAACCCATGTCTAGGCATCAGTACGACTTAATACAGTGTATGAAGCAGCCGGGTCCCACGGTGGGGCTTGTGTGTCAGCTGTGTGATGGACGGTGTCCTGTGTGTGACTCCTACGTAAAACCTACCACCAAAGTCAAGATATGCAGCGATTGTTCCTTTGGCCATTTAAGCCATAGGTGTATAATGTGCAGCAATTTTTTGGGCGACAACAATGAGAATGGGACCCCCGCCTACTACTGTATGGAATGTGTCCAGCAGGACTTGGATCGTGAAGGGTGCCCACGGATTATTAACGTGGGAAGCTTGAAGGCAGAAGTGATGGTGAGAAGGAAGCGACAGTGAGGCAATTCATACCGAGAGTATGGCACCCATCGCATGGCTATTGAGAGAGCCGGTCCTCCCAATTGCCCACCCAGCATAGCACGAGCACTCACGAACTAGCATTTACGGACTAGCATATATGAACTAGAATGGATGAACTAGAATGGATGAATTACAATACATAATCTAGCATATGGGGACTCGTTATCCCAGACTACACCATTTAACTGTGAATGAATATATTACCAGAGGCAAGCCTCAACGGCACCAGCCGTTTCCGTAGTAAAACAATATAGGAACTCATTAGTCATCAAGGCATCTCCATGTCTAGTCTGCCTGCTTCGATCCCCAACTCGACCACCGACTTGATGCCGTTTTTCCATCTCTCACTGAGATAATCGTTGACCGGCTTGAAGTCCACCACCTGTCTCCTTTTGCGTTCGAGGTTGATGTCGTCCACCATCTCACGCTTCTGGTGTAGAGTGGTGGAATATTCCTCTTTTAATGCTTGAAGTTGTGCTAAGTAGTCCTGTTGTAGCGATGCAATGTCATGATGGTTATGGTTGAGCAAGTCGAGGTTCCTATCGTTAAGAACTGAATACAGCAATGTGGTGTTGATCCTGCCATAATGCGTGGTATCGCCTTCGGTAAACTCGGCGTACCGGGATACGTCTATGCCATCCTCAATGATCTTAGGGTCGTCCTCCTCCATATCTTCCTCTTCATACTGCTCGATTTCTTTCAACAACTGACTGTCTGACACTCTGTGGCTAGATAACGGCAATATATGGTCCACCATGGGATGGAGCCCATTGAGTGGAGTGCCGTTCCCACCGCTCCGTAGTTCCTGCCGTATCAACTCTTCGACTTGAGACCGTTCTTGGGGGCTGACGTCGTCATCCACGTATGATAGCGCCTCTATGGACTCTTGGTTCACTACTACCATCACTCTCGGTGGTTTCTGACTAGTGGGTCGTAGGTCGTGGTGGTTAAGCGCTGATCCGTTCTTATATATGGATAATGTAATTTACTTCTGGTTCCACAAATTCGCACGGCCGCCCTCACTATTGTGCCATTCGTGCCATGGCTAACGGGTTTCAACAGTCACTACGTGGGGTCTACCTGTAGCATCAGAGGTGGTCCCCGCCCCGGAAGCAACGGACCTCGTGTGATTGTCGAGTCGGGTGGTGCTACTGTGGAGCGTAGTAGTATTGGAAATGGGGTCCTTGCTTGGGTCCAGACTCTGGCGAGGCTGGTGAGATCTCGCAGATCTCGCACACAAATCCACTCTCCTCTTTCAGGGCCCACCCGTCCCGCTACTGTGACCTGCCGGAAACGGCACAAGCGACGCCGTTACTAACGGCACCTCTAACAACCCCATCTCCGTAGCAACTTCTCCACTTACGAGGGCCTCGCATTGACTGGCGGGCAAAAGAAATGGACATCTCACGGTTCCCCATCGGCACTAGTTTCCTTTCCGCACCGACCGTAGCATGCCCAAATTGAGACAAACCTGACCCGATTAGAACTCACTTCCTTTTCGATGGATCTGGCCTGGCCAGGCGATTCTATAGTGTCTAATTTTAGGCTTGCTCCGTCCGTACTACCATGGTCTGCTTTGTGCCCTTGACGATGACGTTCTACTACCCTTCTACACCATGAAACTAAACAATTATATTAGTAGGTACGATTAGCTTATTTGTTCAAGACGTCAGCGTCGTATCTTTGCTTGAACCATTGGATACTGTCTTCCTTGTTGGTCTTGTGGTTGTTACCAATGACACCTCTGGCTCTCTTTCTTCTGGCAATTCTGGCACCGGCTCTACCCATAACAACGTAGAAGTCCATACCGTAAATACCGATACCTGGGTCGTACTTGATACCCAAGTCAATGTGTTCGTCAATACCGAAACCGAAGTTACCGGTGGCAGAGAAGTTCTTTTCTCTCAATTGGTATTCCTTAACCTTCAAACCTCTTTCCAAGATTTCTTCGGCCTTTGGACCTCTGATGGTGACGTGGACAGCGATCTTTTCGTTTCTTCTGATACCGAAAGTTCTGACAGTGTATCTGGCCTTAGATTGAACTGGGGTTTGACCGGACAATTGTTCCAACACCTTGGAGGCTCTGGTCAATCTGTCACCGGATTCACCGACACAGATGTTCAAGACCAACTTCTCGATGTGCAATTCACGCATAACATTTTGAGACTTAGCAGACTACTAGTTAGTATTACTGTTGTGGATAACATCGTCGTGGATAAGGAATGGTGTACATCCTCTATGGTCAAAGGACAACAAAACCTCGATACAAGGGCAATCTCTTGATGTGTGGAAACACGGCTCCTTTGCTTTTCCTATTAATCTTCATTACAGCTCTGTATTTGAAAGATTTCTCTATCCCACGTCGGAAATGATCTCACGATGAATTCTGTATCAAAAGTCCGTTTCAGAAATTTGGTTTCTTGTCAGATATTCTTTCAACCACCTGAAGTATCCCCCTTATCCATACTGTATTTCCTCCATATCGTTCAAACATACCATTTTGGCTATTCTTCTTTAGTATGTAAATCCAAAAGAAGTTTTCCTCACCTAAAATTTTTCAGTATGGTCCTGGTGCTGGGGCAGCTAGCGCATCCCAACTGGGTGCGACCGTTCTGCATATAAATTATTGTGCGCAAAAGTGGTGGACAATTGTGTTATTGTCACGTGTATGTGTATGGTCTAGGGTTCCAGCCCTGTCTCTAGCACATCTCTCCCATAACCAATAGAGGTTGCATCCCGCAACCGGTCCCTTCGTCTATTGTACTTGTAATTACACTGATTTGAAGTCAACTACAACTTAGTGAATACAATAATGCTTATACAATAATTTAAATACTAAAATTGTCGTCGACATATCAATCGCTTGTAATCCTTAGTGTTCCAATCGAAATGGATCATTTTTGGTACTATGATTGTAGCAGTGTCACTTTTTAGGCGTCAGTGATATTTGGTAGTTTGATAATTCCCAAGACAAAGTTTTAGAGTGAAACGAGTTTATTTTGTCGCATTCACGAATTAATTGCTCCTAATAAACTTGATATTGTTGTTAAATGTAATGCAAATATTGGCATAAACAGCTATGTTACAAGGATGGCTAACTTCAATCAAGCGAATTAAGACTGGTTCCTAAATTGACGTTCATTAATATTTAAAACTCGGTAAATAAAGCACTTCTACTTTGTCTATCCATCAACATTGTTGAAAGATTTCTCCTTTTCCTTGATATCCCAGAAAATATCTCCAACATTGTGATTGCCGTGATAAACCCATCCGGTTTCAGTAACATGATATAAGTTAATGGATCCACCCGAGTAGGCATCTCTGTGAGCAGCAGCTAAAATACTTCTCTTTCCCAAATATAATGCGTCCTCCACTGACAAATCCCATTTGTATTCGGAGTCTAAAACACCATAAGCAAATGTTTGACCAGAACCAACACAGAATAAATCACCCTTCAATCTGGTTCCATCAGAATCAACATAGAAAATTGCGGGGCCCTCCTTCTTGGTGTAACCACACACCATGGTACCCATAGACAATCCCATTCCTTTATATTGATAAACCAAATTACTCAATATCTTCGATGCAGCAGCCACCGATATTCTCTCCTTCTCTCTGAGCTCATGCAATCTACATTGGGTACCCAACCAAGTTTCCCAATATTGACAATCTGCTGCACCACCTGCCATGGTACCTAACAAGAAGGGATTGATTCTGATAACCTTGTTGACAGTCTGCGATGCAATCCAGTTACCAGCAGTGGCACGAGAGTCAACTGCCACGATAATTCCTCCTTGGAACCGGAACGCCAAAGTGGTGGTACCATGGGCAATCTTAATCTTACAGTCTGGATTGGAGGCGTCATCAGTGTGGGCTCTTAAGAAGTCGGTTGGTTGCGATATAGGAGGCAATTGAATGCTTGGAGCCAATTCCAATTGCTGGCTCGTGGCAAACTCCGATCTGGCAGCATCTATTTCATTTAAAACTGAGTTATTATTGGCATGGGTATATCTTTGGGCAAAGGTGTTCATGGCTTCTAACGATACTAATACAACTTGGAGTTCTTATGTGATATCAATTAACTTCGGCGAGAACTATTTTGGACTTGGGCAACACGTAAGTACTTCCTCTAGATTTCTGTATGTGTATTCCAGTAATGTATCAATTGATTGATGTAGTATAGGGTTGTCTCCATATGTGAGAGTTTACGCCACCGGGACAAAATCTGCTTATGTAATCACATAACATGCTGGTATGTGCAGGATATTAGTTGTATATTGTTCCTCAGTTTACCAGTCTGAGAAAATGTACTAGCTCAAGCCTTTTTTAACTTCCGATTGTTATATTGTAGCAAGATAGATATGTTTGTGTTAGTCCTTAAAACATAGCTCCAACAGTTCAAGGTTGTATTACGTAATTGGTTCTATAGTTACGTGGGTGCAAATTACCCCTAGTTATTCATAGGAATCTATAATATTAAAGACATAGTGAAGACATGCGTCGAGTAAGAATTAAAGTAATTTACAATTGAAACCTGTGGTTTTACAAAACATCATCATTCGGTCTTCATGACCTTGTTGGGGTTGTTACTGTCTTCAGGTTCCTCAAGTGCTCTCTTACCTGTACTTAATGTAGACAGATTTGAGTAGAATGTGGGCCCCGGAGCTTTGGCATCGTTAGTTCCCGTAGGCTTTTGAGATTTGTTGGACAAAAATGTCGGTGGTCTCGACAATGCACCGGGTTTGGCAAAACTCTGAGGTTTGGAGAGTGATGAATTCGCCTTGTAACTGGGAGGTCTTGATAACCCTGCTCCAAACAGAGCAGGTTTCGATAACAGGGAATTTGCTTGTTTTGGTGGTGAGTAGTTGGATCCACCGGAAGATATAGTAGTTCCGGTAGTAGAATTCATTGAGACTGGTAGCTTTTGGTCTGCTGATGGAACCTTGCTTGAAAAGGTTCTGGGAGGTTGCGATATTGGCAGCTGTGTTGGTTCCTCTTTAACAGCTACTGGAGTGTGAGTTTGTGTAGCTGATTTGGTGAGTTGTGGGCTATTTCCAGTAACAGGCTCTGCCTGTGACAACGTTGGTGATCCCTGTACCGTACTGGGCTTGTTAGGAGAAGGTGCTTGTGATGTGGACGGTGCCGGTGTACCGCCTCTGCTACCAGGAGCGGAACCAACTCCTTGCTTTTCCTTTATAGCCTTAGTCAACGCAATATCCAATATTTTACTAACTTGTTGAGGTGCTCTCTCAACCAAAAAACTCAAAGCATTATCGCCGCAACCAGCCTTGGCACCAATAGCATTCACTTGAGCAATTGTAGTTGCCAAAGCCTTGGTAATGATTTCGGTAGTAGTTGCTGTATTGTAGGAAAGCTTTCTTGCTTTGTATAAGTTGAAAAGTTCCTTCTGCAAATAAGTCAACGACTTCTTAGTGTCCTGGTTCATTGGACCTGTTGGTAAAGCTGGTGATGCAGTGACAGAGGTAGCAGATGGTGGTGGGGACTGCGACGAAGTTTGTGACCTGTTGGCAGCCAACTGTGCCTTTATAGTGTTATTAGAAGGCGTGCCTCCCTTCGTTTCAGAATTTGTTCCAACAGGCAGTAATGATTGTGGTTTGAAATACATCGGAGCCTTTGAAGTAACTCCCTCTCTCCTAATCTCACTTGCTAGTTCCGCAATAGTTTTTGGTTTAGGGCCATTCACACCTCCAATTGCGCCGCCTGGTCTATTCATCAGTGACATAAACTGTGGTTGCGACGATGTACCCGCTGGTATTCCAAAATGGCTACTGTAGTTTCTGCCCATGAGGTTATGTGAGAGTGCTTGTTGGGCGTCCAATCTTTGTTTCTGTTTCAATTCTTCTGCCCTCATATCGGCTGCCTTTATCTTTGCTGCTATCAACTCTTGTTGCTTAGCTTTGACTTTTTCCCTTTCATTGATGAACAATTCATCAATAATAAACACCCACTCGCTATCTCTCTTGAATTTTCTTTTGAAGATCTTGTTTAACTTCACATTTCGTGATATAGAAAATTGCCAGCCATCAGGGCAATATTTGTAATATGGATATGCTTCTTTGATTGACTCGTAAAGCTCGTTGAGCGTGAGCCCATTGTCTCCATTTGCCTTCAAGGCATTGGAAATCAAAGCGGCCAATGAAATCGAAGGCTTTTGTCTGTATGGTTCAGGTATCTCGTCCAAGGTGTACACTCTCTTGGCAAACCTTTTAAGATTTTGAATGCCTCTTCTTGGAATCTTTGGAAATTTGGATGGTTCTTCGATCGTTTTAGGCACCGCGAACGTTGACAAAGTAGCCCTTCCAGTGACGGTTATAGCTCTCAATGGAGGTCTGGGTCTGACTGCTGAAGGCTCGGCAATTATTGGAATTACTGGAACCTCCAACTTTGGTGGTGGTGGTCTAGGGGGTGCCACCGGTTTTTGTAATCCATTGTACGCCATAGGCGAGGTAACTTTCATTCCCTGTGGAAGATTCATGTGGCCTGAGTTTCCTTCCATTCCATTTTCGGTAAGTCTATTATCAATCATATGAGACTTAGAATATCCATTTGTTGGTCTGTTGTATAGTCTGTTCATTGGAGGCTGTATAGATGCAGACTTACCCATTCTAGGTGGTACAATTTTTCCCATCAAAGGAACCGATTTCGACGAAGCTTGCTGCCCTGTTAAAGCAGAATCTATAGGTATATCATCATTGTCCATATCTCCGTAATTCTTTTTCCGTGCTTGAATCTTGCGATCTCTTTCAAGCTCTAGCATCTTCCTCTTGGCCTCCTTTTCTCTTATCAATTCTTGACTTCCGGGATCCAATAAGGTATCCAAAGATGCAATTTCACGGTCTAGTATCGACAAATCCATATCTATATCATTAGCACTGTCATTCAATTCGTCTTCTATTATCACCCCCTGGTCGAGGTTATGCTGCTTTACCAACCTGTCGATTTCGTCCTCTTCTTCTTCGATAGCAGATTCGTCATAACGACTTAATTTTATTCCATCCAAACCAAGTTCTCTAGCAGCGTTTTCGTGTTCTTTTAACATTGCCTGAAGTTGAGAGTCGAAAACCTCAGAATCTTCTTCGTCAATTGCATCAATAGAGCTGACACCCAATTCCTTTAAGATATCGTTGATCTCGTCATTGGCAGCACTAGCCAAAGACTTTCTTCTGGCATTAGATAGTCTCCTAATTTTGAGAATAGAATCTCTTCTTTCTTCTTTGCTGAATGATTTTCGTGGTAAGGATTTCTCTGCTTTCGTTGCCTCGGTCTTTATGGTTTCCTTTTTGATGTCCTTTGGTCCGGTTGGAATGCTGTCCTTTCTTACGATCGGTTCCTTCTTTGGTTTCAACGGTGACTTCTGGGTACTATTATATAAGTTTGATCTCAAGTTAATCGCATCACTGGGGTTGAATTGCTTTGGAGGGAGGGCCAGTGCATCCTCCTCGTTAGGTTCGATCGAAGGAAGTACAAACAGAAACGGCAAGTCGCCAACTTGAATCTTGGTACCATCACTCAATGGAACGGTGATGCCCTTTTCCACAAAATGGTCGTCAACAAACGCACCGTTTCTACCTAAAATGGATAACTCGAACCTTTGGGTACCAAAGTTGTAGAATATTTTGGCGTGCCTTCTGGAAATAGCCTTTTTCGAAGAAAGATGTACATCCACCGCATGGTGGGTGGACTGAAGTAAGTCATCATTGGACTTTCTGCCTAACACCACCTGCAATGTTTGTACGAAAAATGTAAAGTTTTCAAAATCCAACCTAGCGTAGGCAGAGATACGGGACGCTTCATCTGATTCGGTTGGCTGCCTTCTCGGGCCGTTACCCAACGCAGACTCTGAGGTAACAGATACCAACTTTGAGTTCTGCCGTATTTCCTTCAGGTTCGATTTGAGTTTCGTATGGCTCAAGGGAACGGATGGTGATTGTGATCTACTGACAGTTTGGCTGGTAGGTATGTCATCTTTGACCTTATCCAAAGGTCCTATATTCAAGTCGTGGAGTTCATCCATCAACAGATGTCCTGGAATCTCGTGCTCGGAATGTTGATGGTCTTTCTGGAGCACCAGCTGAATTAATGGGTCTTCCATCAAATCTTGGTCTTGGTGTTTCGTGTGAGTGTGAGCACCATCCTCTGAACGTAAAATGTCCAGAGACCGGGGAGAGCTCATCCTCTATAGTTGTTTGTTAATAAGTTACTATTAGCAATGGCCAATTCAGATGACTTCATCAACTGGTATGATACGCAATGTGTTTTTTCTCAACTGAGATAGGTTCACGTGTGGTACCTCAAAGCAGCACCTTTTGACAATAGGGATATAAAGGTGATGTTTTCGTCAGAGAAAAGCAATAATGGACCGGGATTGTTGGCACTTGATGTTTCAATCGAATAAGTGGGTCGGATTTGAATGGTACCTCGTATTTTGCTGGACTACTCTTGGGACCGGATAAATTACAGGTGCGATGAGCTGTGCGCGCAATCGAAGGGGGTACCACGGAACCATTGCAATGACAGGGCTTGATCAGAACTATGTCAGAATCGATGCCCCATATGTCACTGGTTCTAGTTTGGGGTGATTAGCAGTCTAGGTCCCGTAATATAATTTTAATGGTTTTTCTTACAGAATCTTCGATTTTCCAATTTTCCAATTTTGGGTCTACTTAGCTCAAAGTTTGAATAATTAAAGAAATGATGAAGGAAATTACAAAAAGTAGTTGGAAAATACTGTAGCAAAGAATGAAGTTAGTGCTTCTAAGAAGTAGATAACCTTGAAATAGTCCAGAAACGTAGTTAATTATTTCCTAATTAGTACGCAAAATGTGAAGCTTTCATGTCCAGAAGTCCGTATCATAGTTGGGAGTTTTCCAAGTCCCCATAACAATATCTGATTCCGTGTTCAAAATACTCCTGGATATCTCTGAGTATCTAAGGTTCGATGGCAAGGCATTGGCTCAGTCCTACAGCTGGCGGGAGATTTCTTATCATCATGATTCAAGTGCAGGTCCGAAATTCTCATCGCAATTTTCAACTCATCTACTAACACCAGAAGATGGTAAGTGTCATGGCCCATGCTCAGCGGGAAGCCTTCTATTACAATGTAGTACTAACAACAGTCGGGAGGGATTAAGAAGAAGTCTAATCTAAGAAACAAGTCTGCCAAAAGGGCAAACTTGTCGAGCAAGATCTCTGAATTCAAAAAGGATACGGGAAGTGAACATTTCCACGAAAACCCTATGTTGAAGCTTGCCAAAGTATCGAAGAAAGAAAAGCAGCAAAACAAGTCTGCCAGCTTTGCCCTGAATTTACTCCAAAAAACCACATTTAATACCTCTAACAATATAAGTAAATCTGCCATCAGACGGCGCAAGAGAAAGGAAAAGGAAGAATTAAAACCAAACATGCATGAATTGCTCACGTCGTTGACGGGAACCGGAAGCAATGACGGAGAACAAATCTTCTCCAACCAGTCCATTACTATAAAAAATGCCACCAGCAGGCCCGAAGGATACGTTGCGTCCTCGAAAATCAAGCGTAATTTGCCTAACGCCAACAAGAAGTCCGGACATCAGAAAATCTTCCAGCAGGAACATGAGAATTTCAGTAATGTGTTAAAGAACCCAGCATTTAGACAGTCTCCCTTCGATGCATTGAAGAGTGCTATTCAGCTGAATATGCAAAAATAGGACAAACTACGCACCCCGAGCCCCGGCTCCAGTTCTGAATAGTATTCATGAGAAACACCTATAGGTAATCTGCAACCTTCCTGTCGCTAGCCTTTCTATGGCCTTACTAAGCTACGACATTTACATAGTAAAATAGACATCCCAAAACGGACATCAGTAGTGCATGTGGTACGACGGGTTTCTCGAACCGCGACGCGCATTACCAAAACATACCGGAGATTTAGTGGTTTAGCGACAGTTCCTGACCCCCCAATAGGCGGTGCTCGCATTGGAAAAGCACTCTGCGAACGTCGCATTGACTATAGCCGACAGTCAGTCCCATTCTGGACATTCGCCCATGTCATTTTTATCGACCGCGCTGCACGGGCCGAGGATGATGCCTGCATATCCCCGTCTCCACGCCATGTTCCTAAGCCCAAGCTGCCCCTGAGTCCAAGCAACCATCGTTGCCAATAACCCGTCAATGTAGTTTCTTGGCTTCTCTATCTTTTGATTCCCTCTAGTTGTTCTCTCTAACTCGCCTGTCTCGTCGTGGCCCTTGTCCCGTCAATTGCCATTGTTCATTAGGACCTATTATTTCGTGTGTCCTGCACACAGCCGAGGCATGTTTGTTGTTGTTTTCGTTAAGCAACTACTCGAGAAGTCATTCCAATAGCGTTTCCACCGATTGACAACCTTTGACATTGGAAAACTGTCAATATTTCGGCGACCGCTAGCCATGGAACCCTCCTCACCCCTGGGAAATTCGAGTACCGCGGATTCGAATAGAATCAGTGTTCTGAGTCCTTCGAATTCGCTTGCCAAGGCGTCAATATTTAACGTGCTCATCCAGGACCAGTTGGTCCATCCTGATTTTATTTACAATAAACACAACGAATCCATTTTTGATGACGAAAGACTTTTCCCATGCTTGCAGAAAGGGCTTGACAACGAATCGATCATAAAATTTGACGAAGTAAACCAAGAGCTAATAAATAATGCCACCCTAAAGGCATTGTTGGTTCAACTTACTTCTCCTGAAGTTATTGATTATAATCTCATTTGTGATTTTTTTCTTACCTACAGAGTATTTGTTACTAGTGAAGAAGTCATGTCTCTTTTGATAACACGGATGATATGGGCTTTACAATATATCAACTCCAATGTGGAGTCAAATAAGAAAATAGGCACACTAGTGTTGGTAAGGACATTTGTGGTCTTGAGACATTGGATCCTCAACTATTTCGTTGATGATTTTGATTCCAATACCACCTTATGTGACTATTTTGCCTCCAACATCAATAAAATATCCATTGAATCCAATCTTATTAATATGGAATCACCGGCAAGCGAATCAGATCCCCCGAAAATGGTTTTGGAAAAAAAGATTTTAAACGATTTGAAAATCCATTGGTTGAATTTGCTAAATGAATTTTGGAACATGAATATAGATATCGACCAGGTTGTTCAGTCTAACCAAATTTTGACCTACCCTCTTCCCTTTGCATCTGATATCCCTACATCAAAGAGATTATCCAAAACAAATACCGAATTATCACTTCGCACAAATCCTTCCTACAGGAGATCAGCCATGCTTTCATTATACGATAAGAAGGCGTTTCATAAATGTCTTATCTTTGACGACCTGAATAATTCTAATGAAAACCCTCAGTACTCAATTAATAATTTATTGTTACAGCACCAGCCATCTAGGCAATCCCTTAACTTGAAGTTAAAAGAGTTTCAGTATCAGATTGATCGACAACATTCCAAATACCCAACTAATAATGGTTCCCAAGGACGAGTCAATAATAAACCAGATACCAACACACACTCACGTTCAAAAGCTCCAACCCAATCAACCATTCACAACCATATGAATTTAAAGGACTCATCATTGGCATTGAAAAAGACCACTTCTCATATGATTTCCCCTGAGGAAGAGGAGGCAGAACAAATATACTCCGATTATCCTTACAAGCTGTCACAAAGTCCCATTACCAAAGATTCTTCTCAAGCCCGAATGAGTTCGGTAGGATTTTCCACAAACGGTAACATCAGATTACCTAGTTCGAAAGTAAATAACATTTTACCGCCAACTCCAGTCAAAAAGATGGACTATGTTATAAAAGACGAATACCGTTCATCATTAAATGGCTCCCCACGGAAGAAGCAGTACTTGCAACCTCCAGCTGTTGAAGATGAAAATGATATGGGTCGGAAAAAGTCAATCAAGAAGTTGGTGGACGGGTGGAAAAAGTCCATTCTAAATTCAAGTCATGGCCATCACAAAACCCAGAGCGATGGCAATAATCTTTATAAAAGCCCAACAAAGGATAAGGACATGGATTCTGCCATAAATGATGCATTGAGTTCGATTAAGGATGAAAAGCAAGAAGTCATCGGTCAAAGAGTTGACGTGCTTAGTGCAAGAATTATCGATGAATTGGAATATCTCTTGCGGTACTATATTAAAACCGAGACATCCCCTGGAGTAATCATCGAAGATGATCACCATCATGAAATCATAGTCAATCCTAATGATGACTTGCCTAGTGCAAATATTGATGAACTAGACTACGAGAATGGCCAATTTGATGTCGATGTTATGGGATCACCAGCAAAGAAACCTAGGATATCAGCCAATTCTGCGGAACTGTCGATAAGTGGGATAATAGGGAATGTTCTTGATGAAGATGGTACCCAAGTAAATACCAATCATAATGATAATGAAGAAGAAATTGATATTAATGATCTTTCCGATTTGAATATATTGAAAATCGATAATTTGATTAATGAAAAGGAAACTTCAGAAAGAGATCAAAATAGATTGGAACTGAATGAGGCTCTAGTTACAAGTACAAGTGAGAATCTTTTACCAGAAGCTCTTGTTACCCAATCAGATGAGTCCTCTTTTCAAAAACCTGCCAGTATCAATTGGAATGATGAAGGAAATTTGGATCTCGAAAACTCAGCCCTGCAGCAAGAAGACACTGAAAATTCAGAAGATTTTGATGATGATGACGAGTTGCCTAAGGTTGGTGGCTCACAACGATTGGTAAAGTCAAGTACTCAATATTTTGATGTTGGAACTGAATTGCCCAATCCTCCCCAGTTACATTTTACTGAAGGACAAAATTCGAATGAATCATTCGATACGTCGATATCAACACCAAGTAACATCACTCAGTATGACGCAGAGATTGCCGACCTTGGTATTGCCATGAGCCCTCAGCTGATGAAGGGTCGTGGTATTAAGAGAATCAGCTTTAATGAACAAAGCATGCAAAAGCACGCATCTGGATTTTCCAAGATTTCTGCAAGCTCTGCTTTCAAAAGGGATTCAATAAAATCATATATGAGTTATGACTCCGCGTTTTCTCTTTCTAATGGCTCGAGGCACTCAGGTATGCATGAATCAAGAGACAATGGACCATTGAAAAAAATGACTGGCTTTAACAACTTAAGGACTTTGGCAGGACCAACATTTACCGAGAGAAACTCTTTAGAGTTGCCTGTAAGAATCAAAACAGCATCAATAGGGTCTTTTATCTCCCGATCCTCATCTGTCAGAAGGAGTGTTAGGTTCAGTACATTATGTGCATTGACAGAACTTCCATTCAGCAATTTCCAGACAGAATCGATTATTGAAAGGAAAAACTCTATCTTGCAAAGATCTTCTAAACTGTCTGATGTTGCAGACAGCTCAATATTTTCGGTTGCCATGCAAAGCAGAAAGCATCTATCCAAAGGAAATACCGCGATTCTTCATACAAGCAACAACTCCTCTGCTAATTCAATTGCCATTCCTGGAATCAGTAGCTATGTCTTAAAAGAATTGGCTGCTATACCAGATGAATCAATAAATTCAAATGACCCAATTGAATTTGCTTTGTTTAAGTTAGAAGGTAAGGATTCTACTGTGGTTTTGGACAAAAGGTTGGACACTGCTCCTCGCAATAGTGATAGCGAGAATCATACTCAAGGACCAAATTCTACTACGGACATCATGGATGAAATTGAAAATGCCAAAACCGAGGATGCTATCGATTATGGCACTGAACAAGACATAACTCAAGAAGTTCCTTTAACACCTATAAAAAAGAGGTACGATGACCGGAAGTCTCATCTTCAAGCAGGATCACTCCTTTTGACACCAATTAAACAGAAATTAAAATTGCAAGACCCATTAACATCCACCCCAAATAAAGAAAATATGCTGTTTGTCAAGTCCAGTACAGCAAGTCCTGCTATTGCCTCTCCAAAGATAATTCTTGACAATTATGCTCTTTCCAGTGAATTTTTGTCTGTTAAGAAAGCTATGGATTTATCATCACACGTATCATTTGTTCTTGGATTTAGTTCAGAATCATTAGCTCGGCATTTCACTGTTATTGAAATGGATATGTTGCAAGAAATTGATTGGAAAGAATTGATTGAACTTAAATGGAACAAAGACCTCACTCCTGTCAATAGTTGGTTGGAAATTATTGTCAACGATGAGTACTACAACAAGAATAAGGGGGTGAATTTAATTATTGCTAGGTTTAATCTTATGGTTAACTGGATAATATCTGAAATCATATTAACAGGGAGTCAAAGGGAAAGAATCTCAATCATTTCTAGGTTTATTCACATTGCCCAAAAGAGTCTTGATTTGCAAAACTACTCAACGTTGATGCAAATCATCTTGGGTTTGACCTCAGAAAAGGTTCAAAAACTCAAAGGAACTTGGAAAAATTTACCTCCTGGCGATATCTTAATGCTTAAAAACTTAGAAGATCTTGCTTCTCCGTTGAAGAACTTCTTGAACATCAGATTGTGCATTAATCAAATGAAGCCTTCGAAAGGATGTATACCATTTGTGGCATTATATTTATCCGATTTGATTTTTAACGCAGAACGGCCAACTTTCATTAAACCTAAAAAGGAGAAAAAGAACGAAGTGGCTAATGACACAACAATAATGTCTACAACATTGCAAGGATCAAAAGATACAACCGATGCTGCAAATACATGCAAGCAAAACGAGGGTAATGTGACGCAATCGACAATTGATAGCAAGAGTGAAACAGAAAAAGTGATTAATTTCTCCAAGTTTAGGACTTCAGTTCACATTGTGAAGTCCTTATCGCAATGTATTGAATGGTCCTCATATTATAATCTCCCTACGAACACTGAATTACTATCGAAATGTTTATACATCAAATCATTGGACGAGGACGAGATGAACTATTGCTTGAGCAATTTGGAAGATTCCATTTAGTATGAGTATGTAATTAATATTAATATATCCTAGTTAATAGGTGAATTCAGATCGCACTAGTACTTATGAATAGCCGAAATAAATCAGCAACTTTAACGGCTACAACTTTTGTGGTATTTTTTCCTAATGTATCGTAATTATTATTCTATATCAATCGAAATCATATCTTGTTCTTGCAACATGGAGCAGTTTCTTCACGTCCAACTGGATGCAAAATGGATTTGTTGAAGTTGTTACTAGATTGTGGAATATCCAAGGCAGGGTTTCTATCAAAGAAGTTGACTGGAGAAAGGTGGATCGAATGAGTTTCGACTGGCATAACTGGGAAATCTTCTACCCTTGGAATATGAGTAAAGCCCATTGTGGCCCATACAACAAGATCATCATTTCTGACAGGATCAACATTGTTAGCCCACGTTCCGACACCTTCATCAACATGAGATTGATTAGTGAACTCACCGGCTGCGAATAATTCGTGGTCTCTGTACTTAGTGACCCAGAATTGTTCGGTTGCATAAATGGCTCTCTTCACATTGTAAGAGTCCTGGTCAGCCAAAATCATCTGAGCGGCTGGCAAGGAAACCTTGTAACCAACAGGACCCTTGGAAATCGGGTTGATGACGTTTTCGTTAATGATCTTAACTGTTCTGTTATTGAAAGGATCTTGTTTGATATGGCCAGCCTTTTCGACGTAATGTCTGTCAGTAACAAAACCAACACCAAATGGATTCAACTTGTCTCTTGGCAACTTAAGGGTGTCATCATACACGACGGTATTCTTGTGGCCATCAACTGCAGGATCAATTCTGAATGACAAAATGTGTTGATGATAAGCGGCCATGACGTTTGGACCCACGATAGTACCCCAAGGAACCTTGACATTTTCGTCAATTGGCATAGTACTCAAAATACCAGTGGCTCTGGTCTCAAGGTCAATTGAACCATCGTTGACGAATTTAAAGTTGATAATATATTCGTAGTTGGCAACAGTAGCGATAGTTTGAACCACAAACTCTCTCTTTCTAGCAAGCACAGCATTTCCATTTCTGTAGTTTACGTGCTTGTACAACAAACCGTTGTCTTGTTCATGCAAACAAACAGTGTTTGGAAGCACAAATGGTTCACCGTTGCTGTGAATACCCATACCGTCCAAATAGGTAATAACACCCAAACAGTCGCAACCCAAAGCCAAACTATTACCACAGGCACCGAAACCACAGTCACCCAAGTCGAAAGCTTGCTTTCTGTGGTAAGGAGCTCTTGGATCCCCATAAGGAACAGTCATTTCAGACAAGGAAATACGGTAGGCCACTTGTCTTCCTTTGAACCAAACGTCGTAAACGGCAAAACCTTCCCTGGAAGTAGTGGCAACTCTGAATTCCCATCCTAACCATTTGATCTTACTTCCTTGCACAGAGTATGAGGGACCATCTGGTTGGCTGATCAACAATGGCTTGACATCTCTCATGACATGTTCTTCGTTCAAGTCTGGGTGGTATTCCACGGCCTTAACTTGTTGCCATGGGCCAGTAGGGACAACTTTCTCGTCATATCCTCCTGGCAAATAATCGATTCTGATAAACTTTTCAGTGAAACATTCGAAAACAGGAGAAAATTTCAATGGCAAAGAGTAGTGGTTGGATTCCGAATGACCATTACCGGCAAGAACATACATGAAAAATTGGATCAATGGTCTGGTTTCGTTGGGATCATCAGTGGCATAAATCCATGGATCATTTCTGACCGAGTAACCTGGAGGCAATTTCAATTTTTCAATTTCAGCTTTAACCTTGGGGTGGTTGTTACAAATTTCTTCCCAGTGAGCCATGTCATCAGGCAAAAGTGGACCGCATACACCCTTTGGCAATTGGACCTTGGTGATAATGTGTCCAACGGTAACATTAACCAACGCCTTGTTGAAGTCCAAAGTGTTGGTCCAGTAGTAAGCATAAAGCACTCTTGGGATTTGTGGCAAAGGCAAACCTTCTCTCTCAGCATTCAAGTACTTGATCATGTCCTTCTTTGGAGGATCAACCCTCTCGATTTGAACAAAATGCACATTGGCAGAAGCTGAGTAAGAATCTTTGATGAGCTTAGAAGCTGCTCTGATTTCGTAATCTTTCACCGAGTCAAATGGATGAAGTGGAGCTGGCATGTTGAAGATTAACAATGATAATGGAAGTCATAAACAGCAGCAAAATGGTTTCTTATATAATGTTCACCGACCGTTAAATATCACCCAGAGTAGTCCATCGGAAAGACGTATCGTACTCCACAATCTGCTGCACCTTCCCGATATGGAAGGCCAACGGATGGACATTCCAAATCGGTCGTCACGCTTATCCGCCCTTTTCCAGTATTGCAATAAGCGAACAATATGATTATTACTGTGGCTGATAAGGAAATTAGTACAAGCTCGTGGCCGATACAGGCATAGTGCTACCCTGGTAAAAAATTCACAGTGGACTGCGCTATTGAACACCCATAGCTGTTTTTCACCATCGGAAACCTGCTGGTGATGAACCTTGGGGAGATGGAGGACGGGTTCAACTTCCTAAACCGGAAATGGGAAATGCGCCCTCCAATACCAGTGAGCTCAGTAAGCGCAATTCTTAATCTAGGCAAAATAGCGGAATCGCTGGACCGGCCACCTTCAATTGCGCCAAGTACAAATTGCGGGCGTGTCCGTACCATTGACAGATAACCTTTCAGGATACCAAATCTTATCAGAAGAAAAGGGAATATGATGGCGGGTAAATCAGAGAAAAGTCATCATTGATATGATTATCAGCGGTTGCATATTAGCGGTGCTTGTTATCTTGTTACTCTTCGATTTCCGTATTTGGATCTAACTTCCATTACCACTTAGCTGGCTACACAAATCTAAATTTTTCGCATTATTCCTTAAATTCAAGGTTAACTTGAAAACTACAATTTGAGGAATTCGCTTAATGAACCGGATAATTGATCTTTCAGATATGGGATAGAGATATATTGACAAGGGATGAGTGGCATGATTGCTGTGCCCAGGTGGTCCAGAACAGATCAATCCCCACAAATAACCGTTGGCCTTGAGCGGAGAGCGAATGAAATGTTGGGAAAGTATATGAAGGACTTAGGGGCGCGACCCCGGAACTAGGGTGAACACTCCCATAATCACTTGACCCGGAAAGCAAAATATCACGTGAAACAAATACCCCATGGTCCCGGTCATGTTGAGCACTTGCTCGGAAGTTCAATACTTATAGTATAAGGTGACACTTCTGGCCCGATAGGTATCGATATATTAAACGCATACACGAGGGCATTACACATCAGCCATGGCGCCAAATATCAAACAAGGCCAAAGGAACCCCAAACTCTGGCTTGCCGCATTGGTAGTTACCTCGGTCGCTGCCGCCTCTTATAAAATATACAACAGCCTTACCCAGTCAAGTGAAAAGGAAGCATCAGGATCAACGATTAAGATCTCTAAGAAGTATGTGGGAAAGTCGATTGTGTTAACTCTTTCATCCACAGTGATAAATCTGAAATTGCCATTAAACGACATCCTCGTCAAATCGGAGAATGTGGTGTTCATTCTTCCACCCAATCTTTCGGAGGAAGATTTGAATAATGAACTCAATAAAGAATTCATTAAAAAGGACAACAATTACAAATTACTCAAGTGTCTGAACTTGCAGGGCTACGTTCAAATGTTGAAGAATTTGAAGCCAGACTTGTTACTTCTCTGTGCTGATGACATGGGATTATCTACAATGAAACTCACGCAGGACTTGAGTCGATTCATCAAACAAATCGTTAATATTGACCAGAGCAACGACGACATATATACCAAGGTCTTGCCTATTTTTAATTAGGAGCTGGGCTCGAATTCGGAATACATAAACTGCAGTAGCCATGGTGTAGCTCAGTAGTGGCGGTGTTATTAGTCCCATACCATTTCTGCATTCTCATTCCCTATATCGGTAATAAAAATAGCGAATTTCGCACATACAGTCTTAGGTTACATTCAAAAATTTCACAATTAAACCATTATCATTCAATTAATTAATAAATAAATAGATGCTTATACTTAAGCATTCTTTTGCTTATCCTGCAAATCTGGCAAGGGGATAGCCTTAACAGGAATGTAGCTGTTTTCTGAAGTAGCCATACCTGCGTATGCATTATACCAGGCACAGAACGCAGTAATTAAACCAAAAACACCACCAGCCTTTTTAATAGGAACACTTCCCTTGAATTCAGCAATGGCAAGTAACAAGAAGGTAATGTCCAAAAAGAAGAATATAGAGAAGAACGCAACCGTGGACTTTAACGTCATGAGCATCATGAAGAATGTAAAGATGAACCACCCCACCAAAAATATTCCTAAGGCATTTGCTAATTCTTTTTCGTCGGTACCAAAAGCGGCTCCAATACCAAACGAATCGACCAAAATCGCAGCATAAGAGCCCCAGAAACCACCGTATGAACATAAAGCAACACCACCGAAGGAGTTACCCACGGCGATTTCGAATAATCCAGCAACCAATTGGGCAGCACCTCCGTAGAAGAAAGCCAAACCCACGACAATATTTGGAATGGCAACACCTCTGGCTTGAACATTAACTAATGAAAGAACAAACGTGGTAAGGGCGAAACCGGACAACCCCAAAGGAGCAGGATTTGCCAAGTTGTACTTTGGAGGAGGAGAAAGACCTGGGTTCAAGGTACCACCGAAAGCATGGGCCAACTCAGACTTCAAATAACGCTCGTTACCGAACTGGATGTACTCACCGTCGGATTTTACCCTGGTAACGTCTCCGCTGGTTACAGGGCCACCTTCGGAGTCATCAATAACGAGATGATGTTGTTTAGGTTCTTGATTTTCCAAGTCAGACATTATTAATTAGTTAAAAAGTCAAAGATTAAAGGTTTCGATGCGAGACGCACTTTCTTATATCTGACAATAATAGGTAGTATTGCAATTATTGGTCAACTAGTAGTAAGCGGGGGCCTAACAGTTGCGTGGTCGGCTTTAGGCGATGCCACACGTGATCCTAGTTTCCCACACCAATTGTTATTATTTAAGGTTTTATGAAAGAGATTCTGTCATTTCGCTTCTCCGGGCAGGGAGATTATGGTACCACATGAACAGGGAAGAGGAGGATGTTTTCTTGTTCTGATCCTACCAAGGTTTGGGTCCGTCTAAACTATTCAGCCCTCCATCAGCCTTAGCCTTCGGACTACTGCGCACCATTGGAAGTGGCACAATCCAAACATTTTTGTCCTGCACATTATGATGGAGTTTAGTGACCGCGATATTGTTTGTGTGTTGTCGGAGTTCTGCGAATTGTCAAGAAAGTGTGGGGAAAATAATAATCTCGGTCGCCTGGATCTCCCATACCTTAAGGGGCACTTTGTCTTGTTGTGGGGTAATTTATTGTGCTTGTCAATTATTGTGTGTACACCCTCAGATTAGTCCCACTGACGCTCCGTCGCCCCTCAAATCGGACCCACCTGCATAGGTAAACTTGCCGTCTCCGAAGTGAGTTTTCTTGATTATCTGGGCTCGACCGAAAGTTGATCTGCTGTAGCCAGTAACATGTTGTGTATAATGCCCCAAATGGGTTAATTTCTCTATTGTCATCTGATCAATTCCATCTTCCAATTTCACAATAGTGATGGGACTCCTAACGGGTCCTTCGGCCCCCCGTCCTCTGTCAAGAACCTTGTCATCCTCGAATGCGTCAAGCACCACTCTTGGAGAATCGATCAGCTGTTGTGGGGTCATTCCAAATAATACCAAGTTAAGCACATGTTGGACGTGACACACTGGCTGGGCAAACCCACCCATATTCCCAAACGATGCGAACAATTGTCCGTTTTTAGTAATCATCCCCGGGATTATGGTATGATATGGACGCTTACCTCCTTCGAGACAGTTACTGGCTCCTTTATTAAGATTAAAGTTCAACCCTCTGCTTTGGAGACAAAATCCGTATTCTGGAACCAAAATACCACTGCCGAACCCTTCGTAAACTGAGTTAATAAATGAACAGGCTTCGCCATTACTATCAGATACCGTGAGATATACTGTATCTGATTTGAATTTCGGATCGGGTACACCGTGTGTCATAACCGCACCATCAATTATCTTGTCTAAGCTAAACAACTTGGCCCGTTCGGTCAAGTACAGTTTGTGCAATAATTGCTTGAGTGGTAAATCTTTAAAGTGTGGATCAGTAACGTGCTCATCCGAGTCGTAAAACGCGATCTTGCATGTTTCAATGATCAAATGGAGATAAAGTGGCGAGTTGTGCTCGAGCTGATAGAGATTAACCACTCCTTGTTCATGTAATATTTCTATCATACCCAATGCCAATAAAGCCACGATGCCATGGCCATTGGGCGGAATTTCCCACACGTCATACCCCAAGAAATTGATGCTGATGGGGTCGACAAATGTACTCTCATGATCAGAAAAGTCCTGCTGGGACAACTTGTGATTACGTTTTCTTGTTTGAGCAAGAATTGCTTCGGCTATTTCTCCATTGTAGAAGATTTCTTTACCGTAGCAACCAATTAACCGAAGAGCCTTGGCAGTTCTCTGGTTGGAAACAACTTGCCCCTCTTGTGGCCCTTCGCCATTATCAAGAACGTAGGGATTATCATCCACATGTAAATTCTGTCTCGTTAATTTAGGAATACAACCTCTCCATAACTGGGCAGCGATTTCTCCTACGGGAAAGCCCTCGTCCGCCAATTGAGCAGCTGGCTCCAAGAGTTCAGCAAAGGTGACCTTCTTGGATCCCCATCTATGATAAGCATCGTACCATCCCGCAATGGCCCCTGGTACTGTCACTGAAAACACCGACTCCAAAGGAATTCGGGTCAACGGTTCACCATTATTGTGAAGATTCCACACATCTTCCACGGTAATTGTTTTTGCAGCACGCCCGGTGCCATTTAACCCAAGCACTTCACCAATATTTCCCGCGGTTTGCTTGAAGTATAAGGCAAAGCAGTCCCCTCCAATTCCCGTGGAACCAGGCTCAGTAATGGTTAAAGCCGCGGATACTGCGATCGCAGCTTCTACACAATTCCCGCCCTTTTCGAGAATCTTTATTCCCGCAGCATTGGCTAATGGTTGGGTAGACGATACGATTCCTTTGGTGGAATAAACAGTTGATCTTCTGGAGTTGAACTTGGCGAATTCCAGCGACATCGCTATGGATAATTGGAGATAATTAGTGAACAATATCCACGGTTATCTACGAGAACTTCATAGTGCGAACTGTAGCCAATGCCCGCAACCAAGCATAGGCCCGCGGTAACAGTGGCATATCAGTATCCGGAGTATTCCCGCGGCAGCGAACATTTCTGGAACCTGGGCTTATCCGGCGGAACTAGCACACCCCGGTGGCATCATCCACGATTACATAAGCCAGACCCCGATAAGTTGACGGGGTCCGTCGTGCCATCAGGCTGATTGGGGCACATTCGGGTACCAAATGGGTGTGAAATCATTATGGGAAATCTTGGGGCCTACGGCTAGACCGGTTCGACTAGAGGCACTTTCTAGAAGGAAATTGGCCGTCGATGCTTCCATTTGGATATATCAATTCCTCAAAGCTGTCAGAGACTCTGAAGGCAATGCCCTTGCTCAGTCGCATATAGTAGGGTTCTTCAGAAGAATTTGCAAGCTTTTATACTTTGGAATCTACCCGATCTTTGTGTTTGATGGCGGGGCACCGGTACTTAAACGTGAAACTATTCTCCAGCGGAAACAGAAACGGGAGGGACATGTTGAAACTACCAGGGAGACCGCACAAAAGTTACTAGCAATCCAAGTCCAGCGTGAAGCAGAGAAGTATCATGCGTCTAGAACCAAAAACAACCCCCACCAAGAAGACGTTACTTACTTAGAGGACCTCCCAATTAACCATCCTCTACATAACGAGTCATCGAAAGACAAAACGGAAGTCTCCAAACCAACCAGATTTGTGAAAAATGATGAGTACCATCTTCCAAAGATCGAAAAGTTCCATGTGAGTACGGACGACGCCAGAATTATGCCAGAAGAAGAGTTCAAGGAATCCTTGGCAGGGTTCGACTACGTGGACGGAATTGATATCAATACCGTGGATCCGAATTCGTTAGAATTTCTTCAATTACCAATTGCTACTCAATATATGATTCTTTCCAATCTAAGATTGAAATCTAGATTGAGAATGGGTTATAGAAAGGATCAACTAGAAGCATTGTTTCCGGATAGTATGGACTTTTCCAAATTTCAGATTCAGCAGGTGCAAAAACGGAATTTTTACACCCAAAAATTGATGACAGTAGCAGGAATGGGTGCTGAGGGTAATGCTACGAGAAGAATCGCTGGCGATAAAGATCGAAAATACGCATTAATCAAAAACGATGACGGCTGGACTTTATCGATTGAGAATGAATCATCTGAGAAGGAACCGATAGTCCTAGATGAAGATGGAAATGAGGTCAAAAACCCATTCCAACCAATGACTGAACTTAAAGTGGACTCAAAACCACTTAAGGAGTCGGTCAACAATCCTAGTGCCGAGAAACCAGAATCAGAGAGCGATGGTGATGACTTTGAAGATGTTGACCTTGATATAGAAGAAACGCCGAAGGAAAGGGAAAGACAAAAAATGTTGATCGAGTCGATTTACAAGCAGTATGAGCCTGAAAATACAGGTATCAGAACCATCGATGGTTTTCATGAGGATGATTTACGTAAAGCTATTGAAAACTCGAAAAAGGATCTAGACGATCTCTACAGACAAGAAGCGGAATTTGAGGCCAATAATCCCCATAGCTCTAGTGAATTAGGGAAATCGTTCTTGTTTGCTCCGAAGTCGAATGTCCCTCCAAGTAATATTGGTACACTGACACAGAACGAGACGGCAATACCTAAACTGGAGTTTGGAAATTCGTTTCTACTTGGAAAAATTCACGAGAAGAATGAAAGAAGGACTGAAAGCAAGCATGGTGAAATATCAGAACAAAACAACTCCCAGAGCTCTGTTTCTTCCGAACCTAGCAATAGTATACCAATGACTGCAAGAGAAATCGAAGTCAAGATCAGAGATGGCCATGAAGAATCTGAGATAACTAAAGATGCATCAGAAGAGCTTGAAGAGCCCGATATACCTCGAAACCAGCCATTACCATCGTGGTTCAGCGAAGAAATTCCCGGAAAAAGCATTCATCAACAAGTGAACTTCAATGAGGATGCGGTAGCTGCAGAAAAGTATGTTGAAGATGATGAAGCGGGATTAATTCCATGGAATGAAGCAAAAGAAATGTTCCTGAATGATCAAAATCCAGAATTGACGGAAGTTTCTGAGACTGACGCATTTTCAACTGATGATATTCAGGAAATCGCGCCACCACAAGAACAGTCATCTCAAAGAGAAACAAAGCTGCCTCCAGCTGTACAAAGGGAAGCAGACACTAGAAAAGCACAAATTATTGAATATGATTTCGAAGATGAAGAGGGAGCCAATATTGTAAATCAACTCAAGGAAGAAGAATCGGACCATGAAAAATTCAAGTCTAAGATGAAAAAGTCACAAGATTTGCCCTTATCTTCAATCCATTCCAGCATAACTAATGAGCAATTACTTCAAGAAAAATTAAATAAAGAAAAGAGAGATTCTGAAGAAGTTACTCAAACCATGATTAGTGATGTTCAAGAATTACTTCGCAGATTTGGAATCCCATATATTACGGCTCCTATGGAAGCGGAAGCACAGTGCGCAGAATTGTTAAAGCTCAATTTGGTAGATGGTATTATCACTGACGATAGTGATTGCTTTCTTTTCGGGGGAGATAGAGTTTACAAAAATATGTTTAATCAGAAGCAATACGTGGAATGTTATAATTTACAAGAAATTGACGACAAGTTAGGACTCGACCAAGAAAGACTTATCGAATTGGCACTTTTACTTGGGAGTGATTACACCGAAGGAATCAAGGGAATAGGACCGGTCTTAGCGATGGAAATTATTGCTGAGTTTGGAAGTTTAAAAGGATTCAAGCAATGGTTTGACGAACAAACCAAGACCACTCGACCTGCAAAAGAACAGGCGGGAGTGAGAAAGACTCTTTTAGGAAGGATCAAGAGTGGAAAATTGTACCTTCCTGATTCGTTTCCAGATAAGGTGGTATTTTCAGCATACCAAGCACCTGAGGTCGACCACGACAAAAGTCAGTTTAAATGGGGTGTGCCTAGTTTGGATCAGATTCGCTCATTTTTAATGTATAATGTGAACTGGTCGCAGGCACGAGTGGACGAGGTTATGGTTCCATTGATTCGTGATATGAACCGAAAAAAGCAAGAAGGAACACAGTCCACTGTCGGCGAATTCTTCCCTCAAGAATATATTTCAAGTCGAAAAGAACTCAATTTGGGTAAGAGAATCAAATCTGCCGCAACTAAGCTCAATAAAAGAACAAAGTTAACTGGCTAGTTAATTAGTGCTCGGTAGAGTAGGACACAAGCTACGACACAGAACAATATCTAGTAGCTTACTTAATAGAATACATTCACTATATACAAAGTAGGTGTATAGGACAAATGGTAGCGTCACTGAAGTCCGTTAGAAGGTGTAAGTGCGTAGAAGAGAATGTCACCGAACTACCCTTCCTCGCCGCACTTAACAAATTGACACTACTTACGAACCAACGTCCACGAAGAACCTCTTCTACCGACATTACCAGTACTACTAAGCATGTCGGACTCCTTATCTAAGATAACCTCCATGTTGGAGTCTGCTAAGGAGTTCACCATTGAGGCAGCCGTATCAGCATCGACTAGATTGATCGAGACACCAAGTTCATTAAGACCAAAGGAGATCTCCAAACTTTTGAATTCTCGCTCCGACAGGGATATCATGTCGGGTATGAGATGTGTAATATCGCTTATCTCAAGAGGTGACGATGGAAGTCAATATTTTGCTGACGTTGTGAAGAATGTCACGACATCGAATCAGAAGATCAAGAATCTAGTGTTGACATACTTGATACGGTATGCTGAAACAGAACCTGACACTGCCCTTTTATCCATCAATTCAATCCAAAAATCACTCAATGATAAAAATCCCGTGAACCGAGCCAAGGCTATCCGTTCCTTAGCTGGAATTCGAATTCAAACTATAGTGCCTATATTGCTTTTATCAATCAAGAGGACCAGCACAGATCCTTCTCCAATCGTGCGAGCAGCTACGGCAATTTCGCTCGGTAAGATCAATGATATGGATGTGGGAACAAAGAAGCAAGTCATGGAATACTTATCTAAATTATTAGCAGATAGTGAGCCCCAAGTGGTTTCTGCTGCAATTAAGACTTATTACAAAATACAAAACAGTTTAGGTGATGGTCCAAGAAGATGGGAACCAATCCATGGAAATTTCCGGAGATTTTGTGCTATAATCAACGAATTGGACGAATGGGGACAATCATTCTTGATTGATATTTTGATCGATTATACCAGAAAGTTCTTGCCAAAGCCAAAATTGTATTTAAAAGATTCATTAAATCAAGTTATAGATTTACCTGAGGACTGGAAAAATATCCCATTCCCTATTTATGATGTCTCGTTTGATAAAGACCTCGAATTATTCTTGGACTCGTTGAAATTACTTGTCTATAGTTCGTCTGAAGCTGTTTTGATGAGTATTTGCAAAGCCTTGATATTGTTGGCCCCACCGCTGTCGCTTAGGTCACTACAACTTAATGTTGTACTCGTACGAATGGCTACTTCAAGTGATAAACATATTTCATCGTTTGCCTTACAATTGGTCTCTACTATTGCTCGAGAAGATCCTGGACTCTTTGATCAGTATTATAAAAAGTTTTATTGTTATCCCGAAGATTCTGAATCAGAGGCGAAAATCAAACTCGAGATCCTTTCGTTTTTGGTAAATGAAAATAACTATAAGTATATCTTGGAGGAACTCAAGTATTACGCTACAAACTCGGTAAACGTTTCAGTATCGAAGGAAGCAGTCAAAGCAATTGGAAGATGTTCGCTGATTGCACCAGAGACAATTTTAAAGTGGTGTTTGAAACAAGTGAAAATTAGAACAGGTGCAATCTTGAACGAATTGCTAACAGTGATAAGATACTTGGTTCAGCAGAAAAGTAATGCTGTGAGCAACATAGCCAATGAAAAGGATGAGATAATTAAGACAACATTTCAGCTTTCGTTGATATTGCAAGACCCAAACATAGGATTAGATGGGGAGGCCAAGGCAAGTATCATTTGGTTCATAGGTGAATTTACTGATGCTGCCAACAACAAGATAGGACCCGATGTGTTGAGGTCTCTTATCAAGGGCTTTGCATCCGAGCCAGAGGCAGTAAGATACCAAATTTTGGTGTTGGCAGCAAAGTCATTCTCATACGAATTGAACAAAATCAAAAAAGAATTACCAGAAGATGAAGTTGATCAATCGGTGAATCATAATATGGTGTCGTTAATGTTTCGGCATATTTTGCAATTGGCAAAATACGATACCTCATATGATACGAGGGATAGAGCACGTATGTTCAATGTCTTATTAAACACTGGTAGTGAACAGGCACAATTGGCTTCCCTATTTTTGCAAGTGCCAAAACCAACACCCTTTGTTTCTGGTTTGAAGGACAGATCAAATGAGGATCGTGCTTTAAGTAAGTATCTAGATGCCAAAGATTGGTCTAAGCCTGAAGATATTCCTCCTCCAACAATTAGAAAAGAGGCAAAAGTACAAATTAACAAGCTTGGAACTTCGGGAGTATCATCCGTGTCATCTAATTTTAGTAACGGAACTACTTCACCGGTTGCGCTGACAAGTCATGCTATTTCCTCGGCATCGTTTAGTAACCAGAACAATCCAACTATTCAAAGCAAGCCACAATATCTCCTACAAAGTTTGGATGAATTCTTTGGAAGCGATGAAGAAGGGGAGGAAGACGAAGAGGGAGATGATGATGATGAAGAAGAAGAAGAAGAAGAAGAAGAAGAAGAAGAAGAAGGCGATGATGAAGATGATGAGAGCTCTGATTCAGACAGTGATCTCAGCTCCTTCGAAGAATCAAGCTCTATAGATGCGAGGGATACTGAATATGGACCGGACAGCGATGATTCTGATGGAGATAGCACGAAGCAATTAGTTAATAATTCTGAATAGATTCTAATATTTTAATAGTTGCAGCATAGATTGAATTTCTGAAGCTTGCAGCTTGCAGTTTTAATTCAACGGAATTAATTTTCTAGTGTAATAGAAATTTAAGTATTGCTTACGGGTCCGTGAACAGTTAGCTTTTTGTTCCAATCAGGATGGTTGTAGAGCTTAAAAAAGTGGAAGATGTAAGGACTGAGTCTTGGAAGCCAGCAACCAAAAAAGACCCTGAACCAAGCATTGTGCCACGAAAATTTCCACTTAGTGAATAACTGTGATACGAACTTGGAATCGGGCCCTCATCAATTATGATTTTGAATACGAATACGAATCCGAATAAGGTACAAGAGCTTAATCGATTGCAAAATTGTCCCACAACTGAAATTAGCAGAGGTCCACAAGCAAGTAACTACAGTTATTAGATATCTCATGATGATAATCACACTCCTTTCTACCGGTCTAGTTGACGGAAGCGACTACTAATTGACTCAAAATAGACTATATGTCCCGACGGATGTGATAAAAGCGCACAGTATTTGAGGCTGCGAGGTACTGGGAAATTAACCCAAGATACATAAAAGTGATAACCACTTTCCACATGTGCTCACAGAGTTATTTCTCGGATTCGCTAATTTATTTCTTAATCAATTATTGTTGCTGCACAAGAAGCATAATATGTTACTAAAAAGTAGGCTTAGCGTTCTCCCACTCACATCTCCGAACATATTCATGCATGGAACTGGGAATGTATCCACTACCAGAACAAAAGCTTTATGAGTGAATCCAGACTTGGCAAATCATCTCAAAGCAGCTATTCTAAATACCGTTCAACGCGATGTTGAGCTCTAATAATCAAAATAGAATTTCGGCAAATAATGAGGACCAGTGCCCGAAATGTTTGACTATGGAAGACATTAATATTGAGTACAAATCTATTCTAAACGGGATAACCGTTCATGCAGTGATCCTTCCAGGCCCTCGATTGATACATTCAGGAACAACTATAGCAATTGCCGCCGTGCATTTTCTCAAAAGTATAGTGGTTACTACGAGAAGTTGTCTTCCTATATTTTTAATCTTACGTGTATGACTGCCCTAGAATCGAGTTAACTGAGCGCAAAACCTGTAACAGGTAACTTATCTGGACTTCCATAAATATTCACCTGTTGCAAATGTTTCATATCCCACTATTTCTTTTATGGAGGGAGAAGATAACGTTATCTAGAACCGAAGCCTCGTTATACAACCGGGAAATGTACAAGTTTGGCCGCATAAAATAAATTGACCGAATTTAGCAAAAGCGTACCTTACTCAAGGCCCGATATGAGCCATTTAATTTTCGGGGAATATTCCCAATTAATCGTTCCCTTATCTAGATGTGCTATCTAAACGTCAAGTCGATCATCTTTCAAATAGGTATTACAGGTAATAATGTTGTAGACAAACCTGTGCTAGATTGTTAGTACATCGACTGAATTCTTGATATAAATTCCCTTTTCGTAAGTAATAGTCTTGAATTAGATTCGTATAATCTATCTCCTATCAGGCACGCACCTCGGTCGAGTACTTAATTTAGATTAACCGTTTTCGGTTCCATTTCGCCGAGATATGTTGTTTCGGTAAGCATTTAAGTTTTAGTTAGGTCGTTTAACATTGGATGTAGTTACGCCTTATACAGAGCCACTGTACGTTTAATAGATTAGGACCATCTAGTACAGACCGTTTTATTGGCACCTCCATATAGTCAGAGGATGTCAAGTGGGAGTAACCACTCATAGGTTACTGAGATACCTCAAGGTTTTTGGCAGAACTGGGTTGTTCCTTAGGATAGGCCACCCCGTGATTCACCTCTCTGACCAGCGATAGTGTGGCCGAATCTTCTCCGATAGGAGTACACCAATTTCTACTCGCAAAAGTGTTGCATTTAACCTGCATAGTCTAAAAATGGTTGCAAATAGTCGAGTTACGCAGGTCGTCGCCGCAGACAATAAGCGAGGGGCAGTATTTTGCCGAGTAGCGTATCTCCTTGGCCCAACGATAATTAGAAGGTGTATAGTTAGGTTACCAGCTCAAAAGAGCGAAGAATATCGAATATAAAAGGATAGAAATATAACACCATAATTGCAACTCAGGTCGATTAAGTCTTTCTTTAAATATGAGACTTGGAAATTCTAAGTCCAGCACCTTGGCTGCTATTGCTTTGGTTTTTGCAGCCGCGCCAGTTGAGGCTTTTCCATTCACTGATAGCTATTATAATTGTGAGCCTGGCCATCACCACCGTCCATGGCACTGCCGGGACCTTCCGATTTTTGCTCCCCAGCATTCAAAAAGGGATCTCCAAGAAGAGGACCTAAGTATTGCGTCTGCTGAGAATCCTGAAAAGAGGAACCAAGATCTTGTTATGAAGGCAGCGTTCGCTGTCTCTGATGTCAAGCTTGCAGATGACGATCAATATAGTGTAACTGTCAATTTCGAAGCAGATAAGGCTGATGAGTTGGACAAGCTCTTCAAGCCACACATTGAATCATTGTCCATTAAAAACACTGGTGTCAAGGACATCGATTTAATTCAAGGATCTAATTGGGAAATTTCTAGCTCCTTTCAATGGAGTGCTACCATTTTTGTTCGTCCTACCCGTCACCACGGAAAATGTTGTTTGCCAATTGATTTTAGCATTGACTTTTCTTTTTCTGCTGAAATAGATGGCTCTTTCGCTAAGGAGATCCATAATGTGTTTGGCGATTCTCTTTCCTATAAAGTGGCAGAACCCAACTCATTGAACCCTGTCAACCCCGAGGCTCATTTCAAGGAAGCATTGACGAAAATTCAGAGTAGACGTCATGCCTCTGATACTTCCCCTGCTAGTAAGAGATTCTTCAATATTTACAGCTTTTTATATGGATGTGCTACTTCCAACCACCATCTTATCAACTTTTGTTGGGATTGTCACTGTCATAAAACCACCACAAAAAGAACCCATTCCCCTACTACTAAATGTACCCACGAAACTATACCCGCAAGTTCAAGCATCAGTTTAGCATCCACTTCTATCGAAACTAGTGACAGCAGTTCACAGGTTCCATCTAGTCTGAGAAGTTCCACTGAAGAGCTTCCAAGTTCATCCGTCCTAGCCAGTTCAGCTACTGGACCTGACGGCTGTAAGTCTTCCACTGAACAATCAACAGGTCCATCATCATCTGGAGTTACTCCTCATTCTGCACCAGCTTCATCTGAGGCAACTGGCTCCGTTCCAGTATCTTCCACTGAAACCTGTACCAACCCAGGAGGATGCTCGAGTTCTTTAGCTGAATCATCTACCGGTTCTGTCCCAGCTTCTTCTGGATCTACTCCAGCTTCTTCTGGATCTGCTCCAGCTTCTTCTGGATCTGCTCCAGTTTCGTCTGGTTCTGCTCCAGCTTCATCTGGTTCCGTCCCAGCTTCTTCTGGATCCGCTCCAGTCTCTTCTGGATCCATTCCAGCATCCTCTGAAGCTACTGGTTCTGTCCCAATCTCTTCCACTGAAACCTGTACCAACCCAGGAGGATGCTCGAGTTCATTAGCTGAATCATCTACCGGATCTGTTCCAGTTACTTCTGGTTCCATTCCAGTATCTTCTGGATCTGCTCCAGCTTCTTCTGGATCTGCTCCAGTTTCGTCTGGATCTGCTCCAGCTTCATCTGGATCCGTTCCAGCTTCGTCTGGTTCTGCTCCAGCTTCTTCTGAAGCTACTGGTTCTGTCCCAGTCTCTTCCACTGAAACCTGCACCAACCCAGGAGGATGCTCGAGTTCTTTAGCTGAATCATCTACCGGTTCCATTCCAGCTTCTTCTGGATCTGCTCCAGCTTCATCTGGTTCCGCTCCAGTCTCTTCTGGATCCGTCCCAGCTTCCTCTGAAGCCACTGGTTCTGTCCCAATCTCTTCCACTGAAACCTGTACCAACCCAGGAGGATGCTCGAGTTCATTAGCTGAATCATC